>CANJKZ010000354.1:1800000-2123371 GCA_947471745.1 Closterium sp. Naga37s-1 | reverse complement strand
CCCATTCTCCCGCCTTTCCATCACCCCGCCCCATTCTCCTCTTTCCATCACCCCGCCCCATTCTCCCGCTTTCCATCACCCCGCCCCCATTCTCCCGCTTTCCATCACCCCGCCCCACCCCATTCTCCCGCTTTTCCATCACCCCGCCCCATTCTCCCCTTCCATCACCCGCCCCATTCTCCCGCTTTCCATCCCCCCCCCATTCTCCCGCTTTCCATTCACCCCGCCCCATTCTCCCGCTTTCCATCCACCGCCCCATTCTCCCCGCTTTCCATCACCCCGCCCCATTCTCCCGCTTTCCATCACCCCGCCCCATTCTCCCGCTTTCCATCACCCGCCCCATTCTCCCTCTTTCCATCACCCGCCCCATTCTCCCGCTTTCCATCAACCCGCCCCATTCTCCCGCTTTCCATCACCCCGCCCCATTCTCCCGCTTCCATCACCCCGCCCCATTCTCCCGCTTTCCATCACCCCGCCCCATTCTCCCGCTTTCCATCACCCGCCCATTCTCCCTCTTTCATCACCCCGCCCCATTCTCCCGCTTTCCATCACCCGCCCCATTCTCCCTCTTTCCATCACCCCGCCCCATTCTCCCGCTTTCCATCACCCCGCCCATTCTCCCGCTTTCCATCCCCCCGCCCCATTCTCCCGCTTTCCATCACCCCGCCCCATTCTCCCGCTTTCCATCACCCCGCCCCATTCTCCCGCTTTCCATCACCCCGCCCCATTCTCCCGCTTTCCATCACCCCGCCCCATTCTCCCGCTTTCCATCACCCCGCCCCATTCTCCCGCTTTCCATCACCCCGCCCCATTCTCCCGCTTTCCATCACCCGCCCCATTCTCCCGCTTTCCATCACCCCGCCCCATTCTCCCGCTTTCCATCACCCGCCCCATTCTCCCGCTTTCCATCACCCCGCCCCATTCTCCCGCTTTCCATCACCCCGCCCCATTCTCCCGCTTTCCATCACCCCGCCCCCCCATTCTCCCGCTTTCCATCACCCCGCCCCATTCTCCCGCTTTCCATCACCCGCCCCATTCTCCCGCTTTCCATCACCCCGCCCCATTCTCCCGCTTTCCATCACCCCGCCCCATTCTCCCGCTTTCCATCACCCCCGCCCCATTCTCCCGCTTTCCATCACCCCGCCCCATTCTCCCGCTTTCCATCACCCCGCCCCATTCTCCCGCTTTCCATCACCCCGCCCCATTCTCCCGCTTTCCATCACCCCGCCCCATTCTCCCGCTTCCATCACCCCGCCCCATTCTCCCGCTTCCATCACCCCGCCCCCATTCTCCCTCTTTCCATCACCCGCCCCATTCTCCCGCTTTCCATCACCCCGCCCCATTCTCCGCTTTCCATCACCCCGCCCCATTCTCCCGCTTTCCATCACCGCCCCATTCTCCCCTTTCCATCACCCCGCCCCATTCTCCCGCTTTCCATCACCCCGCCCCATTCTCCCGCTTTCCATCACCCCGCCCCATTCTCCCGCTTTCCATCACCCGCCCCATTCTCCCGCTTTCCATCACCCCGCCCCATTCTCCGCTTTCCATCACCCCGCCCCATTCTCCCGCTTTCCATCACCCCGCCCCATTCTCCCGCTTTCCATCACCCCGCCCCATTCTCCCGCTTTCCATCACCCCGCCCCATTCTCCCTTTTCCATCACCCCGCCCCATTCTCCCGCTTTCCATCACCCCGCCCCATTCTCCCGCTTTCCATCACCCGCCCCATTCTCCCGCTTCCATCACCCCGCCCCATTCTCCGCTTTCCATCACCCCGCCCCATTCTCCCGCTTTCCATCACCCCGCCCCATTCTCCCGCTTTCCATCACCCCGCCCCATTCTCCCGCTTTCCATCACCCCGCCCCATTCTCCCTCTTTCCATCACCCCGCCCCATTCTCCCGCTTTCCATCACCCCGCCCCATTCTCCCTCTTTCCATCACCCCGCCCCATTCTCCCGCTTTCCATCACCCCGCCCCATTCTCCCGCTTTCCATCACCCGCCCCATTCTCCCGCTTTCCATCACCCCGCCCCATTCTCCCTCTTTCCATCACCCCGCCCCATTCTCCCGCTTTCCATCACCCCGCCCCATTCTCCCTCTTTCCATCACCCCGCCCCATTCTCCCTCTTTCCATCACCCCGCCCCATTCTCCCGCTTTCCATCACCCCGCCCCATTCTCCCGCTTTCCATCACCCCGCCCCATTCTCCCGCTTTCCATCACCCCGCCCCATTCTCCCGCTTTCATCACCCCGCCCCATTCTCCCGCTTTCCATCACCCCGCCCCATTCTCCCGCTTTCCATCACCCGCCCCATTCTCCCGCTTTCCATCACCCCGCCCCATTCTCCCGCTTTCCATCACCCCGCCCCATTCTCCCGCTTTCCATCACCCCACCCATTCTCCCGCTTTCCATCACCCCGCCCCATTCTCCCGCTTTCCATCACCCCGCCCATTCTCCCGCTTTCCATCACCCCGCCCCATTCTCCCGCTTTCCATCACCCCGCCCCATTCTCCCTCCTTCCATCACCCCGCCCCATTCTCCCGCTTCCATCACCCCGCCCCATTCTCCCGCTTTCCATCACCCCGCCCCATTCTCCCGCTTTCCATCACCCCGCCCCATTCTCCCGCTTTCCATCACCCCGCCCCATTCTCCCGCTTTCCATCACCCCGCCCCATTCTCCGCTTTCCATCACCCCGCCCCATTCTCCCGCTTTCCATCACCCCGCCCCATTCTCCCGCTTTCCATCACCCCGCCCCATTCTCCCCGCTTTCATCACCCCCCCCCATTCTCCCGCTTTCCATCACCCCGCCCCATTCTCCCTCTCCATCACCCCCGCCCCATTCTCCCGCTTTCCATCACCCCGCCCCATTCTCCCGCTTTCCATCACCCCGCCCCATTCTCCCGCTTTCCATCACCCCGCCCATTCTCCCGCTTTCCATCACCCCGCCCCATTCTCCGCTTTCCATCACCCCGCCCCATTCTCCCTCCTTCCATCACCCCGCCCCATTCTCCCGCTTTCCATCACCCCGCCCCATTCTCCCGCTTCCATCACCCCGCCCCATTCTCCCGCTTTCCATCACCCCGCCCCATTCTCCCGCTTTCCATCACCCCGCCCCATTCTCCCGCTTTCCATCACCCCGCCCCATTCTCCCGCTTTCCATCACCCCGCCCCATTCTCCCGCTTTCCATCACCCCGCCCCATTCTCCCGCTTTCCATCACCCCGCCCCATTCTCCCGCTTTCCATCACCCCGCCCCATTCTCCCGCTTTCCATCACCCCGCCCCATTCTCCCGCTTTCCATCACCCCGCCCCGTTCTCCCGCTTTCCATCACCCCGCCCCGTTCTCCCGCTTTCCATCACCCCGCCCCATTCTCCCGCTTTCCATCACCCCGCCCCATTCTCCCGCTTTCCATCACCCCGCCCCGTTCTCCCTCTTTCCATCACCCCGCCCCATTCTCCCTCTTTCCATCACCCCGCCCCATTCTCCCTCTTTCCATCACCCCGCCCCATTCTCCCGCTTTCCATCACCCCGCCCCATTCTCCCGCTTTCCATCACCCGCCCCATTCTCCCGCTTTCCATCACCCCGCCCCATTCTCCCGCTTCCCATCACCCCGCCCCATTCTCCCGCTTTCCATCACCCCGCCCCATTCTCCCGCTTTCCATCACCCCGCCCCATTCTCCCGCTTTCCATCACCCCGCCCCGTTCTCCCGCTTTCCATCACCCCGCCCCGTTCTCCCGCTTTCCATCACCCCGCCCCGTTCTCCCTCTTTCCATCACCCCGCCCCATTCTCCCTCTTTCCATCACCCCGCCCCATTCTCCCTCTTTCCATCACCCCGCCCCATTCTCCCGCTTTCCATCACCCCGCCCCATCCTCCCGCTTTCCATCACCCTGCCCCATCCTCCCTCCTTCCATCACTCCGCCCCATTCTCCCTCTTTCCATCACCCCGCCCCATTCTCCCGCTTTCCATCACCCCGCCCCATTCTCCCTCCTTCCATCACCCCGCCCCATTCTCCCGCTTTCCATCACCTCGCCCCATTCTCCCGCTTTCCATCACCCCGCCCCATTCTCCCGCTTTCCATCACCCCGCCCCATTCTCCCGCTTTCCATCACCCCGCCCCATTCTCCCGCTTTCCATCACCCCGCCCCATTCTCCCGCGTTCCATCACCCCGCCCCATTCTCCCGCTTTCCATCACCCCGCCCCATTCTCCCGCTTTCCATCACCCCACCCCATTCTCCTGCTTTCCATCACCCCGCCCCATTCTCCCGCTTTCCATCACCCCGCCCCATTCTCCCGCTTTCCATCACCCAGCCCCATTCTCCCTCCTTCCATCACCCCGCCCCATTCTCCCGCATTCCATCACCCCGCCCCGTTCTCCCGCTTTCCATCACCTCGCCCCATTCTCCCGCTTTCCATCACCCCGCCCCATTCTCCCGCTTTCCATCACCCCGCCCCGTTCTCCCTCTTTCCATCACCCCGCCCCGTTCTCCCGCATTCCATCACCCCGCCCCATTCTCCCGCTTTCCATCACCCCGCCCCATTCTCCCTCTTTCCATCACCCCGCCCCATTCTCCCGCGTTCCATCACTCCTCCCCGTGCTCCCGCTTCCATCACCCCGCCCCATTCTCCCGCTTTCCATCACCCCGCCCCAATCTCCCTCTTTCCATCACCCCGACCCATTCTCCCTCTTTCCATCACCCCGCCCCATTCTCCCTCCTTCCATCACCCCGCCCCATTCTCCCGCTTTCCATCACCCCGCCCCCATTCTCCCGCTTTCCATCACCCCGCCCCATTCTCCCGCTTTCCATCACCCCCGCCCCATTCTCCAGCTTTCCATCACCGCGCCCCATTCTCCCGCTTCCCATCACCCCGCCCCATTCTCCCACTTCCCATCACCCCGCCCCATTCTCCCGCTTTCCATCACCCCGCCCCGTTCTCCCTCTTTCCATCACCCCGCCCCATTCCCCGTTTTCCATCACCCTGCCCCATTCTCCCGCGTTCCATCACCCCGCCCCATTCTCCCTCTTTCCATCACCCCGCCCCATTCTCCCACTTCCCATCACCCCTCCCCATTCTCCCGCTTTCCATCACCCCGCCCCATTCTCCCGCTTTCCATCACCCCGCCCCATTCTCCCGCTTCCCATCACCCCGCCCCATTCTCCCGCTTTCCATCACCCCGCCCCATTCTCCCGCTTTCCATCACCCCGCCCCATTCTCCCGCTTTCCATCACCCCGCCCCGTTCTCCCGCTTTCCATCACCTCGCCCCCTTCTCCCGCTTTCCATCACCCCGCCCCATTCTCCCGCTTTCCATCACCCCGCCCCGTTCTCCCTCTTTCCATCACCCCGCCCCGTTCTCCCGCATTCCATCACCCCGCCCCATTCTCCCGCATTCCATCACCCCACCCCATTCTCCCTCTTTCCATCACCCCGCCCCATTCTCCCTCTTTCCATCACCCCGCCCCATTCTCCCTCCTTCCATCACACCGCCCCATTCTCCCGCTTCCCATCACCCCGCCCCATTCTCCCGCTTTCCACCACCTCGCCCCATTCTCCCACTTTCCATCACCCCGCCCCATTCTCCCTCTTTCCATCACCCCGCCCCATTCTCCCGCTTTCCATCACCCCGCCCCATTCTCCCGCTTTCCATCACCCCGCCCCATTCTCCCGCTTTCCATCACCCCGCCCCATTCTCCCGCGTTCCATCACTCCGCCCCATTCTCCCGCTTCCATCACCCCGCCCCATTCTCCCGCTTTCCATCACCCCGCCCCAATCTCCCTCTTTCCATCACCTCGCCCCATTCTCCCGCTTTCCATCACCCCGACCCATTCTCCCTCTTCCATCACCCCGCCCCATTCTCCCTCCTTCCATCACCCCGCCCCATTCTCCCGCTTTCCATCACCCCGCCCCATTCTCCCTCCTTCCATCACCCCGCCCCATTCTCCCGCTTTCCATCACCTCGCCCCATTCTCCCGCTTTCCATCACCCCGCCCCATTCTCCCGCTTTCCATCACCCCGCCCCATTCTCCCGCTTTCCATCACCCTGCCCCATTCTCCCGCTTTCCATCACCCCGCCCCATTCTCCCGCGTTCCATCACCCCGCCCCATTCTCCCGCTTTCCATCACCCCGCCCCATTCTCCCGCTTTCCATCACCCCGCCCCATTCTCCTGCTTTCCATCACCCCGCCCCATTCTCCCGCTTTCCATCACCCCGCCCCATTCTCCCGCTTTCCATCACCCAGCCCCATTCTCCCTCCTTCCATCACCCCGCCCCATTCTCCCGCATTCCATCACCCCGCCCCGTTCTCCCGCTTTCCATCACCTCGCCCCATTCTCCCGCTTTCCATCACCCCGCCCCATTCTCCCGCTTTCCATCACCCCGCCCCGTTCTCCCTCTTTCCATCACCCCGCCCCATTCTCCCGCATTCCATCACCCCGCCCCATTCTCCCGCTTTCCATCACCCCGCCCCATTCTCCCTCTTTCCATCACCCCGCCCCATTCTCCCGCGTTCCATCACTCCTCCCCGTGCTCCCGCTTCCATCACCCCGCCCCATTCTCCCGCTTTCCATCACCCCGCCCCAATCTCCCTCTTTCCATCACCCCGACCCATTCTCCCTCTTTCCATCACCCCGCCCCATTCTCCCTCCTTCCATCACCCCGCCCCATTCTCCCGCTTTCCATCACCCCGCCCCCATTCTCCCGCTTTCCATCACCCCGCCCCATTCTCCCGCTTTCCATCACCCCGCCCCATTCTCCAGCTTTCCATCACCGCGCCCCATTCTCCCGCTTCCCATCACCCCGCCCCATTCTCCCACTTCCCATCACCCCGCCCCATTCTCCCGCTTTCCATCACCCCGCCCCGTTCTCCCTCTTTCCATCACCCCGCCCCATTCCCCGTTTTCCATCACCCTGCCCCATTCTCCCGCGTTCCATCACCCCGCCCCATTCTCCCTCTTTCCATCACCCCGCCCCATTCTCCCACTTCCCATCACCCCTCCCCATTCTCCCGCTTTCCATCACCCCGCCCCATTCTCCCGCTTTCCATCACCCCGCCCCATTCTCCCGCTTCCCATCACCCCGCCCCATTCTCCCGCTTTCCATCACCCCGCCCCATTCTCCCGCTTTCCATCACCCCGCCCCATTCTCCCGCTTTCCATCACCCCGCCCCGTTCTCCCGCTTTCCATCACCTCGCCCCCTTCTCCCGCTTTCCATCACCCCGCCCCATTCTCCCGCTTTCCATCACCCCGCCCCGTTCTCCCTCTTTCCATCACCCCGCCCCGTTCTCCCGCATTCCATCACCCCGCCCCATTCTCCCGCATTCCATCACCCCACCCCAATCTCCCTCTTTCCATCACCCCGACCCATTCTCCCTCTTTCCATCACCCCGCCCCATTCTCCCTCCTTCCATCACCCCGCCCCATTCTCCCGCTTTCCATCACCCCGCCCCCATTCTCCCGCTTTCCATCACCCCGCCCCATTCTCCCGCTTTCCATCACCCCGCCCCATTCTCCAGCTTTCCATCACCGCGCCCCATTCTCCCGCTTCCCATCACCCCGCCCCATTCTCCCACTTCCCATCACCCCGCCCCATTCTCCCGCTTTCCATCACCCCGCCCCCTTCTCCCTCTTCCCATCACCCCGCCCCATTCTCCCGCTTTCCATCTCCGCGCCCCATTCTCCCGCTTTCCATCACCGCGCCCCATTCTCCCGCTTTCCATCACCCCGCCCCATTCTCCCGCTTTCCATCACCCCGCCCCATTCTCCCGCTTTCCATCACCCCGCACCATTCTCCCGCTTTCCATCACCCCGCCCCATTCTCCCGCTTCCCATCACCCCGCCCCATTCTCCCGCTTTCCATCACCCCGCCCCATTCTCCCGCTTTCCATCACCCCGCCCCATTCTCCCGCTTTCCATCACCCCGCCCCGTTCTCCCGCTTTCCATCACCTCGCCCCCTTCTCCCGCTTTCCATCACCCCGCCCCATTCTCCCGCTTTCCATCACCCCGCCCCGTTCTCCCTCTTTCCATCACCCCGCCCCGTTCTCCCGCATTCCATCACCCCGCCCCATTCTCCCGCATTCCATCACCCCACCCCATTCTCCCTCTTTCCATCACCCCGCCCCATTCTCCCTCTTTCCATCACCCCGCCCCATTCTCCCTCCTTCCATCACACCGCCCCATTCTCCCGCTTCCCATCACCCCGCCCCATTCTCCCGCTTTCCACCACCTCGCCCCATTCTCCCACTTTCCATCACCCCGCCCCATTCTCCCTCTTTCCATCACCCCGCCCCATTCTCCCGCTTTCCATCACCCCGCCCCATTCTCCCGCTTTCCATCACCCCGCCCCATTCTCCCGCTTTCCATCACCCCGCCCCAATCTCCCTCTTTCCATCACCTCGCCCCATTCTCCCGCTTTCCATCACCCCGACCCATTCTCCCTCTTCCATCACCCCGCCCCATTCTCCCTCCTTCCATCACCCCCGCCCCATTCTCCCGCTTTCCATCACCCCGCCCCATTCTCCCGCTTTCCATCACCCTGCCCCATTCTCCCGCTTTCCATCACCCCGCCCCATTCTCCCGCTTTCCATCACCCCGCCCCATTCTCCCGCTTTCCATCACCCCGCCCCATTCTCCCGCTTTCCAGCACCCCGCCCCATTCTCCCGCTTTCCATCACCCCGCCCCATTCTCCCGCTTTCTATCACCCCACCCCATTCTCCCGCTTTCCATTTGTCCCGCCCCATTCTCCCGCTTTCCATCACCCCGCCCCATTCTCCCGCTTTCCATCACCCCGCCCCCTTCTCCCTCTTCCCATCACCCCGCCCCATTCTCCCGCTTTCCATCTCCGCGCCCCATTCTCCCGCTTTCCATCACCGCGCCCCATTCTCCCGCTTTCCATCACCCCGCCCCATTCTCCCGCTTTCCATCACCCCGCCCCATTCTCCCGCTTTCCATCACCCCGCACCATTCTCCCGCTTTCCATCACCCCGCCCCATTCTCCCGCTTCCCATCACCCCGCCCCATTCTCCCGCTTCCCATCACCCCGCCCCATTCTCCCGCTTTCCATCACCCCGCCCCATTCTCCCGCTTCCCATCACTCCGCCCGATTCTCCCGCTTTCCATCACCCAGCCCCATTCTCCCTCTTTCCATCACCCCGCCCCATTGTCCCTCTTTCCATCACCCCGCCCCATTCTCCCGCTTCCCATCACTCCGCCCGATTCAACCGCTTTCCATCACCCCGCCCCCATTCTCCCTCTTTCCATCACCCCGCCCCATTCTCCCTCTTTCCATCACCCCGCCCCATTCTCCCGCTTTCCATCACCCCGCCCCATTCTCCCGCTTTCCATCACCCCGCCCCATTCTCCCGCTTTCCATCACCCCGCCCCATTCTCCCGCGTTCCATCACTCCGCCCCATTCTCCCGCTTCCATCACCCCGCCCCATTCTCCCGCTTTCCATCACCCCGCCCCATTCTCCCGCTTTCCATCACACCGCCCCATTCTCCCGCTTCCATCACCCCGCCCCATTCTCCCGCTTTCCATTTGTCCCGCCCCATTCTCCCGCTTTCCATCACCCCGCCCCATTCTCCCGCTTTCCATCGCCCCGCCCCATTCTCCCGCTTTCCATCACCCCGCCCCATTCTCCCGCTTCCCATCACCCCGCCCCATTCTCCCGCTTCCCATCACCCCGCCCCATTCTCCCGCTTTCCATCACCCCGCCCCATTCTCCCGCTTCCCATCACTCCGCCCCATTCTCCCGCTTTCCATCACCCCGCCCCATTCTCCCTCTTTCCATCACCCCGCCCCATTCTCCCTCTTTCCATCACCCCGCCCCATTCTCCCGCTTCCCATCACTCCACCCCATTCTCCCGCTTCCCATCACTCCGCCCCATTCTACCGCTTTCCATCACCCCGCCCCATTCTCCCTCTTTCCATCACCCCGCCCCATTCTCCCTCTTTCCATCACCCCGCCCCATTCTCCCGCTTTCCATCACCCCGCCCCATTCTCCCGCTTTCCATCACCCCGCCCCATTCTCCCGCTTTCCATCACCCCGCCCCATTCTCCCGCTTCCATCACCCCGCCCCATTCTCCCGCTTTCCATCACCCTGCCCCATTCTCCCACTTTCCATCACCCCGCCCCCTTCTCCCTCTTTCCATCACCCCGCCCCATTCTCCCGCGTTCCATCACTACGCTCCATTCTCCCGCTTCCATCACCCCGCCTTATTCTCCCGCTTTCCATCACCCCGCCCCATTCTCCCGTATTCCATCACCCCGCCCCATTCTCCCTCTTTCCATCACCCCACCCCATTCTCCCGCGTTCCATCACTCCGCCCCATTCTCCCGCTTTCCATCACCCCGCCACATTCTCCCTCCTTCCATCACCCCGCCCCATTCTCCCGCTTCCATCACCCCGCCCCATTCTCCCGCTTTCCATCACCCCACCCCATTCTCCCGCTTTCCATCACCCCGCCCCATTCTCCCGCTTTCCATCACCCCGCCCCATTCTCACGCTTTCCATCACCCCGCCCCATTCTCCCGCTTTCCATCACCCCGCCCCATTCTCCCGCTTTCCATCACCCCGCCCCATTCTCCCGCTTTCCAGCACCCCGCCCCATTCTCCCGCTTTCCATCACCCCGCCCTTTCTGAGCGTTTTTCTTCTACCGGGACTCCTGGCTGCACTTGTCTGGGCCTATTGCCAAGCCAGCAAGGGCGTGGGAGGGTTGCGAGCATCATTTCTCATCAGCGCTCGCGAATGAAGAGTGCCCGCTGCACTTCCTGCACATGTGCGGATCCTTCCGCGTTTTGAGGCTAGAAGCGCTCGTTCTGAGCGTTTTTCTTCTACCGGGTCACCTGGCTGCGCTTGTCTGGGCCTATTGGCAAGCCAGCAAGGGCGTGGGTGGGTTGCAAGGATCATCGGTCATCGGCGCTCGCGAATGAAGAGCGCCCGCTGCATTTCCTGCACATGTGCGGATCCTTCAGCGTTTTGGGGCTGGAAGCGCTCGTTCTGAACATTTTTCTTCTACCGGGTCACCTGGCTGCGCATTTCTGGGCCTGTTGCCAAGCCAGCAAGGGCGTGGGAGGGTTGCGAGCATCATTGGTCATCAGCGCTCGCGAATGAAGAGCGCTCGCTGCACTTCCTGCACATGTGCAGATCCTTCCGCGTTTTGAGGCTAGAAGCGCTCGTTCTGAGCGTTTTTCTTCTACCGGGTCACCTGGCTGCGCTTGCCTGGGCGTATTGCCAAGCCAGCAAGGGCGTGGGTGGGATACAAGGATCATCGGTCATCGGCGCTCGCGAATGAAGAGCGCCCGCTGCACTTCCTGCACATGTGCGGATCCTTCCGCGTTTTGGGGCTGGAAGCGCTCCCTTTGCGCGGTTTTCTTCTACCGGGTCACCTGGCTGTGCTTGTCTGGGCCTATTGCCAAGCCAGCAAGGGCGTGGGAGGGATGCGAGCATCATTGGTCATCAGCGCTCGCGAATGAAGAGCGCCCGTTGCACTTCCTGCACATGTGCGGATCCTTCCGCGTTTTGAGGCTAGAAGCGCTCGTTCTGAGCGTTTTTCTTCTACCGGGACTCCTGGCTGCGCTTGTCTGGGCGTATTGCCAAGCCAGCAAGGGCGTGGGAGGGTTGCGAGCATCATTGCTTATCAGCGCTCGCGAATGAAGAGTGCCCGCTGCACTTCCTGCAGATGTGCGGATCCTTCCGCGTTTTGAGGCTAGAAGCGCTCGTTCTGAGCGTTTTTCTTCTACCGGGTCACCTGGCTGCGCTTGTCTGGGCCTATTGCCAAGCCAGCAAGGGCGTGGGAGGGTTGCAAGCATCATTGGTCATCGGCGCTCGCGAATGAAGAGCGCCCGTTGCACTTCTGCACATGTGCGAATCCTTCCGCGTTTTGAGCCTAGAAGCGCTCGTTCTGAGCGTTTTTCTTCTACCGGGTCACCTGGCTGCGCTTGTCTTTGCCTATTGCCAAGCCAGCAAGGGCGTGGGTGGGTTGCAAGCATCATCGGTCATCGGCGCTCGCGAATGAAGAGCGCCCGCTGCACTTCCTGCACATGTGCGGATCCTTTCATGTTTTGGGGATGGAAGCGCTCGTTCGGAGCGTTTTTCTTCTACCGGGTCACCTGGCTGCGCTTGTCTGGGCTTATTGCCAAGCCAGCAAGGGCGTGGGTGGGTTGCGAGCTTCATCGGTCATCGGCGCTCGCGAATGAAGAGCGCCCGCTCCACTTCCTGCACATGTGCGATCCTTCCGCGTTTTGGGGCTGGAAGCGCTCGTTCAGAGCGTTTTTCTTCTACCAGGTCACCTGGCTGCGCTTGTCTTGGCCTATTGCCAAGCCAGCAAGGGCGTGGGTGGGTCGCAAGCATCATCGGTCATCGGCGCTCGCGAATGAAGAGCGCCTGCTGCACTTCCTGCACATGTGCGGATCCTTCCACGTTTTGGGGCTGGAAGCGCTCGTTCAAAGTGTTTTTCTTCTACGGGGTCACCTGGTTGCGCTTGCCTGGGCCTATTGCCAAGCCAGCAAGGGCGTGGGTGGGTCGCAAGCATCATCGGTCATCGGCGCTCGCGATTGAAGAGCGCCCGCTGCACTTCCTGCACATGTGCGGATCCTTCCGCGTTTTCTTCTACCGGGTCACCTGGCTGCGCTTGTCTGGGCTTATTGCCAAGCCAGCAAGGGCGTGGGTGGGTTGCGAGCTTCATCGGTCATCGACGCTCGCGAATGAAGAGCGCCCGCTCCACTTCCTGCACATGTGCGATCCTTCCGCGTTTTGGGGCTGGAAGCGCTCGTTGAGAGCGTTTTTCTTCTACCAGGTCACCTGGCTGCGCTTGTCTTGGCCTATTGCCAAGCCAGCAAGGGCGTGGGTGGGTCGCAAGCATCATCGGTCATCGGCGCTCGCGAATGAAGAGCGCCTGCTGCACTTCCTGCACATGTGCGGATCCTTCCACGTTTTGGGGCTGGAAGCGCTCGTTCAAAGTGTTTTTCTTCTACGGGGTCACCTGGTTGCGCTTGCCTGGGCCTATTGCCAAGCCAGCAAGGGCGTGGGTGGGTCGCAAGCATCATCGGTCATCGGCGCTCGCGATTGAAGAGCGCCCGCTGCACTTCCTGCACATATGCGGATCCTTCCGCGTTTTGGGGCTGGAAGCGCTCGTTCAAAGTGTTTTTCTTCTACCGGGTCACCTGGCTGCGCTTGTCTGGGCCTATTGCCACGCTAGCAAGGGCGTGGGTGGGTTGCAAGGATCATCGGTCATCGGCGCTCGCGAATGAAGAGCGCCCGCTCCACTTCCTGCACATGTGCGATCCTTCCGCGTTTTGGGGCTGGAAGCGCTCGTTCAGAGCGTTTTTCTTCTACCAGGTCACCTGGCTGCGCTTGTCTGGGCCTATTGCCAAGCCAGCAAGGGCGTGGGTGGGTCGCAAGCATCATCGGTCATCGGCGCTCGCGAATGAAGAGCGCCTGCTGCACTTCCTGCACATGTGCGGATCCTTCCACGTTTTGGGGCTGGAAGCGCTCGTTCAAAGTGTTTTTCTTCTACGGGGTCACCTGGTTGCGCTTGTCTGGGCCTATTGCCAAGGCAGCAAGGGCGTGGGTGGGTTGCAAGCATCATCGGTCATCGGCGCTCGCGATTGAAGAGCGCCCGCTGCACTTCCTGCACATGTGCGGATACTTCCGCGTTTTGGGGCTGGAAGCGCTCGTTCAAAGTGTTTTTCTTCTACCGGGTCACCTGGCTGCGCTTGTCTGGGCCTATTGCCACGCCAGCAAGGGCGTGGGTGGGTTGCAAGGATCATCGGTCATCGGCGCTCGCGAATAAAGAGCGCCCGCTGCACTTCCTGCACATGTGCGGATCCTTCCGCGTTTTGGGGCTAGAAGCGCTCGTTCTGGGCGTTTTTCTTCTACCGGGTCACCTGGCTGCGCTTGTCTGGGCCTATTGCCAAGCCAGCAAGGGCGTGGGTGGGTCGCAAGGATCATCGGTCATCGGCGATCGCGAATGAAGAGCGCCCGCTGCACTTCCTGCACATGTGCGGATCCTTCCGCGTTTTGAGGCTAGAAGCGCTCGTTCTGAGCGCGTTTCTTCTACCGGGACTCCTGGCTGTGCTTGTCTGGGCCTATTGCCAAGCCAGCAAGGGCGTGGGAGGGTTGCGAGCATCATTGCTCATCAGCGCTCGCGAATGAAGAGCGCCCGCTGCACTTCCTGCACATGTGCGGATCCTTCCGCATTTTGAGGCTAGAAGCGCTCGTTCTGAGCGTTTTTCTTCTACCGGGTCACCTGATTGCGCTTGTCTGGGCCTATTGCCACGCCAGCAAGGGCGTGGGTGGGTTGCAAGGATCATCGGTCATCGGCGCTCGCGAATGAAGAGCGCCCGCTGCACTTCCTGCACATGTGCGGATCCTTCCGCGTTTTGGGGCTAGAAGCGCTCGTTCTGGGCGTTTTTCTTCTACCGGGTCACCTGGCTGCGCTTGTCTGGGCCTATTACCAAGCCAGCAATGGCGTGGGTGGGTTGCAAGCACCATCGGTCTTCGGCGCTCGCGAATGAAGAGCGCCCGCTGCACTTCCTGCACATGTGCGGATCCTTCCGCGTTTTGGGGCTGGAAGCGCTCGTTCTGAGCGTTCTTCTTCTACCGGGTCACCTGGCTGCGCTTGTCTGGGCCTATTGCCAAGCCAGCAAGGGCGTGGGAGGGTTGCGAGCATCATGGGCCATCGGCGCTCGCGAATGAAGAGCGCCCGCTGCACTTCCTGCACATGTGCGAATCCTTCCGCGTTTTGAGGCTAGATGCGCTCGTTCTGAGCGTTTTTCTTCTACCGGGTCACCTGGCTGCGCTTGTCTGGGCCTATTGCCAAGCCAGCAAGGGCTTGGGTGGGTTGCAAGCATCATTGGTCATCGGCGCTCGCGAATGAAGAGCGCCCGTTGCACTTCCTGCACATGTGCGGATCCTTCAACGTTTTGAGGCTGGAAGCGCTCGTTCTGGGCGTTTTTCTTCTACCGGGTCACCTGGCTGCGCTTTTCTGGTCTTAATGCCAAGCCAGGAAGGGCGTGGGTGGGTTGCAAGCATCATTGGTCATCGGCGCTCGCGAATGAAGAGCACCCGCTGCACTTCCTGCACATGTGCGTATCCTTCCGCGTTTTGGGGCTGGAAGCGCTCGTTCAAAGCGTTTTTCTTCTACCGGGTCACCTGGTTGCGCTTGTCTGGGCCTATTGCCAAGCCAGCAAGGGCGTGGGTGGGTCGCAAGCATCATCGGTCATCAGCGCTCGCGAATGAAGAGCGCCCGCTGCACTTCCTGCACATGTGCGGATCCTTCGCGTTTTGGGGCTAGAAGCGCTCGTTCAAAAACGTTTTTCTTCTACCGGGTCACCTGGCTGCGCTTGTCTGGGCCTATTGCCAAGCCAGCAAGGGCGTGGGTGGGTCGCAAGCATCATCGGTCATCGGCGCTTGCGATTGAAGAGCGCCCGCTGCACTTCCTGCACATGTGCGGATCCTTCCGCGTTTTGGGGCTGGAAGCGTTTTTTCAAAGCGTTTTTCTTCTACCGGGTCACCTGGTTGCGCTTGTCTGGGCCTATTGCCAAGCCAGCATGGGCGTGGGTGGGTCGCAAGCATCATCGGTCATCGGCGCTCGCGAATGAAGAGCGCCTGCTGCACTTCCTGCACATGTGCGGATCCTTCGCGATTTGGGGCTGGAAGCGCTCGTTCAAAAAGGTTTTTCTTCTACCGGGTCACCTGGCTGCGCTTGTCTGGGCCTATTGCCAAGCCAGCAAGGGCGTGGGTGGGTCGCAAGCATCATCGGTCATCGGCGCGCGCGAATGAAGAGCGCCCGCTGCACTTCCTGCACATGTGCGGATCCTTCCACGTTTTGGGGCTGGAAGCGCTCGTTCAAAGCGTTTTTCTTCTACCAGGTTACCTAGTTGCGCTTGTCTGGGCCTATTGCCAAGCCAGCAAGGGCGTGGGTGGGTCGCAAGCATCATCGGTCATCGGCGCTCGTGATTGAAGAGCGCCCGCTGCACTTCCTGCACATGTGCGGATCCTTCCGCGTTTTGGGGCTGGAAGCGCTCGTTCAAAGTGTTTTTCTTCTACCGGGTCACCTGGTTGCGCTTGTCTGGGCCTATTGCCAAGCCAGCAAGGGCGTGGGTGGGTCGCAAGCATCATCGGTCATCGGCGCGCGCGAACGAAGAGCGCCCGCTGCACTTCGTGCACATGTGCCGATCCTTCCGCGTTTTGGGGCTGGAAGCGCTCGTTCAAATCGTTTTTCTTCTACCAGGTCACCTAGCTGCGCTTGTCTGGGCCTATTGCCAAGCCAGCAAGGGCGTGGGTGGGTCGCAAGGATCATCGGTCATCGGCGCTCGCGAATGAAAAGCGCCCGCTGCACTTCCTGCACATGTGCGGATCCTTCCACGTTTTGGGGCTGGAAGCGCTCGTTCAAAGCGTTTTTCTTCTACCAGGTTACCTAGTTGCGCTTGTCTGGGCCTATTGCCAAGCCAGCAAGGGCGTGGGTGGGTCGCAAGCATCATCGGTCATCGGCGCTCGTGATTGAAGAGCGCCCGCTGCACTTCCTGCACATGTGCGGATCCTTCCGCGTTTTGGGGCTGGAAGCGCTCGTTCAAAGTGTTTTTCTTCTACCGGGTCACCTGGTTGCGCTTGTCTGTGCCTATTGCCAAGCCAGCAAGGGCGTGGGTGGGTCGCAAGCATCATCGGTCATCGGCGCGCGCGAACGAAGAGCGCCCGCTGCACTTCGTGCACATGTGCCGATCCTTCCGCGTTTTGGGGCTGGAAGCGCTCGTTCAAATCGTTTTTCTTCTACCAGGTCACCTAGCTGCGCTTGTCTGGGCCTATTGCCAAGCCAGCAAGGGCGTGGGTGGGTCGCAAGGATCATCGGTCATCGGCGCTCGCGAATGAAAAGCGCCCGCTGCACTTCCTGCACATGTGCGGATCCTTCCACGTTTTGGGGCTGGAAGCGCTCGTTCAGAAGCTAGTACTGCACGAGAATGAATGAAACTAGGCAACAGGGTGATACAAGTAGGAAACCCTAGTACTGTTGTACCCCCTAAGGCTAAACCCACTACAGCCTACACAATCTAAACATGTATATTGTTTGACACACCCCCATAGGCGAAGTGGGGGACAACCAGATGGTCACAAGACCAGTCAAAGCAAAGCAAAGCAAGCTCAGGGTGGATCTCAAGGAAACCACACAAATTCCGAGCACAAGCAAGCGGTCACAAGACCAGTTCACATGCAGGTTGATAATATAACAAGAGATACAGTGATCACAACCTAGCAAGTGTAAGCATGCAGGTATATATATAGAGATCACAGTACAAGCAGAGTCAAGAAGTAAGCAAGTGAGGCACAGTAGGCACAAGGCCGAGAAGAGTACAAAAACGCTGATGATCACAAGGCTGAAGCGCCTTGGTGAACACATCAGCAGTGTTGGCCCGAGTGGCCACGTAAGCAAGGCGAAGCTGACCACGCTGCTGCAACTCTCGAGCAAGGAAGTAGCGCAGAGCGATGTGCTTCGTTCTGTGCTCCAGTCTGTGCTCCTGACACAAGGCAATGGTGGCCTTGTTGTCGACGTACAGCACTGGAGGAGAACGAGGCCGCTCTCCCAGGTCGGTCAGCAGGTAGGTGAGCCAGCGTAACTCCTGCGCAGCCATGGCTGTGGCGTAGATCTCAGCCTCACAACTGGAGCTGAGAACTGAAGACGAGCGTGTAGAACGCCAAGAAACTGAACCAGAGCCAAGGCTGAAGGTGTAACCCTGAGACGACCGCTGTGTAGCCTGGTCGTCAACCCAAGAAGCGTCTGTGTGCCCAGTGAGGACAACGTCGCTACGACCTCCAAGCACAAGCCCCATGCCCGACGTACTGCACAAGTAGCGCAACACCCTCTCAGCGGCATCCATGTGCTCCTTCCGGTGACGGCCGGGAGCGACATAGCGTGCGAGGATGCTAAGAAGGTATGCAAGGTCTGGTCGAGTGCAGGTCATCAGGTACATGAGGCAGCCCACAAGCTCTAGATACGGGCCACTCGGCTCTACGGACTCATCCGAAGGCAGAGCTGAGAGCGAGTGACCGGTAGGCAGTGGAGTGGACTGAGGCGAGGAGTACGTGAAGCGGAAGCGCTGAAGGACCTGCTGCACCATGTGTGACTGAGTCAGGGTGATGGTGCGCTGTGCTCTGTCCCGGGTGATCCGCAAGCCAAGATAGCTTGTCAGCTCACCCAGGTCAGTGCACATGTGTCTCTTCTGCAGCTCCGACTTCACGTGGGCGAGTGCCTCAGTGTCAGCAGTAGCAAAGACCAAGTCGTCCACGTACACGAGAACGTAGAACGGCGGCAGAGTGGTGTCAGTGCGTAGAAACAGCGACGGGTCAGCAGTAGAAGGAGCAAACCCAAGAGCAGCAAGAGTAGTCCTCAGTGTGTCGTGCCACTCACGCGGCGCCTGGCGGAGACCGTAGACTGGCCGCCGGAGGCTCCACTGGGTACCAGGAGGGAACGACCCAGTGAAGCCAGGTGGGCGGCGCAGCCAGATCTCCTCGTGCAGGCTGCCCTGTAGGAAAGCTGTACTGAAGTCAAGAGAGTGGAGCTCGTAGTCACGCTGAGCGGCGACGTGCAGCAGAACCCGAAGAGTGGTCATCTTCGGGGTCAGGGAGAAGGTCTGGAAGAAGTCAACTCCCTCTCGCTGACTGAAGCCTCGTGCAACGTAACGCGCCTTGAAGACAGGCGGAGAACCCGGCGGCCGCTTCACCCTGAAAATCCACATGCCACTGACGATGTTCGCCCCAGGTGGGGGAACCTCGTCGACGTAGGTGCCTGTGGACTTCCAGGAAGCCATCTCTGCGTCCATGGCTGACTGACACTGAGAGGAGTAGGGACCCTCTATCGCCTCTGCGTAAGAGCGCGGGGTCGGGATGTCTGGTGCATCCGGGTCTCCCTCAGAGGCAATCAGCATGGACACGAGATGAGGTAAAGCAGCTGCAAAGCACTGGAACTCCTCCTGCCTGTCCTCAAGGACGTCCGTGCCAAGAGCACACTCACCCCCGACGGACGGAGGACAGACAGACTCCGACTCAGCAACAAGACTAGCAGCGTAGTCTAGACGACATGCAGCAGCAAAGTCAACCAACTCAGTGACTAGAGCAGACGCAGCAGAGGACTCAAAAGTAGGGTCAGTGACAACAGTGGCAAGGAGACGCGTGACAGTAGGACTGGCAGCCCGAAGGGAGTCAGACACGGGGTCAGCAAGGGCAGGAAGAGAGGACGCAGGAGGAGACGGCAGAGGGACACGCTGTGGAGCAGTGGAAGGACGCAACGTCATATAGTGAGTGCCAGGGACAGAAGGAGGACGCTCGCGCGGAACACGACGACGAGCGCGGACAGGCGACTCTGAACTAGACTCAGGCGACGCAGGACGAGACTCAGGCGACGCAGGACGAGACTCAGGCTCACGACGCTCCATAAGACCTCTAGTCGGCCCAGCGTAAGGAGAAGGACCAGGCAGTGGAGAGGCAGACTGTAACTGTGACTGCGACTGGACAGGCGGTGGACTCAGTAGGGAAGGAGGAGGACCAGCAGAGGGCGGGAGGCCAAGAACCTGCTGAAGGAGCGGAACGTAGTACGGCTGCGGCCGCGCAGCACCCCTGGAACCAGCAGGGACAGCTCCAGCACCCTCAGCTCCAGGGTCTCCAGCAACAACTCCCGCAGCACCACCAGGCGCACCAGCAGCTCCATTACCCCCAGCTCCAACTCCCGCAGCAGCTCCAGTCCCAGCAGCTCCAGTACCTCCAGTACGAGCACCTCCAGGACCAGGGACTCCAGCAGCACCAGCACCAGCAGCACCTCCAGTAGCTCCAGTACCAGCAGCACCTCCAGCAGCACCAGCAGCAGCAGCACCTCCAGCAGCTCCAGCACCAGCAGCACCACCAGCACCAGCAGCTCCTCCAGCAGCACCACCAGCAGCACCAGCACCAGGGTCCGCTGCACCAGCAGCAGCTCCAGCTCCAGGGTCCAAAGCACCAGTAGCACCACTCCGGAGACTGCAGCGGCGAGCGTACCACTCTCGGAGCCGCTGGGGAGAAGGCAGCTCCCGTCTAGGCGGGGAACCACGAGCACCAGCTCCAGTAGTACCCCTAGCCCCAGACGTGCCTCTCCTGAGGCTGCAGTACCGCGAGTACCACTCCCGCAGCTGCTGCGGAGAGGGAGCGCCACCAGGCGCAGTACGGTCAGTCACAGCACCCCCAGGCTCACTACCCCCAGACTCAGCACCCTCAGGCTCAGCACCCCCAGACTCAGCACCCCCAGGCTCAGCACCCCCAGATCCCTCACGCTCAGGCTCAGCACCCCCAGGCTCCTCACGCGCACGCTCAGCACCCCTAGCAGGACGAGAGTCGACCGCTACCTCGACAGGCTCAACCGGGTCTACCTGGGACACACCTGAGGGAGCGGCACCCTGAGGGGGGAGGGGGTCTACCACAGCAGCACCTGGTGCGAGGAAGAGAGGCGGGGGGGGAAGCGGGGCAGTGCGGTAGGGGAAGAGGCGGTAGTAGGGGACCGACTCGTCAAAAGTGACGTCCTGAGAGGGCAGGACACGGCGCGAGGTGGGGTGGTAAAACTGCCAACCAGACGCGTCCGGGACGAAGCCAAGGAAGACACAAGGAGCAGCGCGGGAGGAGAGCTTGTCCGCGGACGTATCGCGGACAAAAGCTCGAGATCCCCAGACCCGGAAACGCGACGCATCGCCAACCTCTCCCGTCCAACGCAGTGTCGGCGAAGTCTCCAGAACGGAGACACGGGGCTAGAGGTTGAGCTGATGCGCAGCGTATCGGACCGCAAACGGCCACAGAAAGTGGGGGGCAGCCGCATGGATCAAGGAGGTACAAGCGACCTCCATGACCAAGCCAATGCGGCGCTCAGCAGCCCCATTCTGCTGTGGAGAGGCCGGAAGCGTAAACGACTGCTCAATGCCCTCCCCCTTATAGAAGGCCCTCAAGAGGTCAGAGGAAAACTCCCCACCTCTGTCAGAGTGCAGACGCAGGACAGGAAAGTCCGAGTGGAACCTCTCGCTGAGCTGGAGACGGGCAGCGCGGATCCAAGGGATCAAAACATCAGGGACTTCACCCTTGGTGCGCAAGGGGAAGACCGTGGTGTAACGCGAGTAGTCGTCAACAACTATCAAGAAGTACCTCTCGTGACCCTGTCCACGGACGCGGGCTGGGCCCCACACGTCCATGTGGAGCGTCTGCAGCGGAGCAGTCGTCGGGGGAAACGAGGAGGAGTAAGGAGCGGCGCGCTGCCGCCCCTCGACACAGGGAAGACAGGGAGGAGCAGGTGAGGGTGGGAGAGGAGGGAGAACCCTGGGAAGACCAGAGACAAGGTACCGGGAGTGCATGCCACGAAGGCGCTGCACTGACGGGTGACCAAGGCGGTGGTGCCAGAGGACATTCTGGTGCGACAGGGAGCGACACGAGCAGGGGGGCGACAGCTGACTAGACGCAGACGCGGACGCAGCTACCTGAGGGGACTCAGTGGTCAGTGTGTACAGGTCCGACCCCGGCTGCCGAGTGAAGGTAGCCAGGTGGCGACCCGTCCGAGCACACGTGCAGTGCGTCACGCGCTCGTAGGCAGGGGTGAACTGGTGGACACCCCCGTCCTGGAGCGCACTACCCGCCACCAAGTTCGTAGAGAACGAGGGGAGGTAGAGGCCTGACAGTGTGCCCGACGGGACCGCAGGACAAGGAAGGGCAGTGGAGGAGGTCGCAATGACCGGACCCCCAGAGGGGTCAGCGAGGGAGACTGCAACCGGTCGAGCAAGCTGCTCAAGGGCAGTGCGGTCACGAAAGAAATAGCGGGAAGCACCTGAGTCCAGTGTGAAGGTGTGCAGTGCCTCAGTAGACGTAGCGGGCGCAGACTCACAAGCACCTAGAGCAGCAGCCTCACCAGCACTTGGGGCAGCAGACACACCAGCACCTAGAGGGGAAGGCTCACCAGTACCTGGGGCAGCAGACACACTAGCACCTAGTGCAGCAGCCTCACTAGTCCTAATGCCCGGGTCGGGCGGGACACGCAGGTAACAGTCACCCTCTCCACTAGCAGACAACACATACATGGCACCAAGGATAGCATCAAAGTCAAGAGCATAGACATCAATGTTCTTCTTGATCAGATCAAACCAGCGGGGCAGCTCAGTAGAACCCGGAAACTGGGTGCGCCAGGCGTCGTCGAGGCGGGAGAAGCAGCGCTGCAGGATGTGCGCCCTCCCACACGTCTTACCAGTGCGGTCACCTGTGCGGATGACGTACGGGCAGCTAAGGCCACCCCCCCCACGCTGAGAGTACCACTCACGAAGCTCTTGCGGCGACAGGGTCTGCTGCTGGCGCTGGCCACCACCAGAGCCTCCACGAGCTCCACCGCCGCCGCCGCCTCCACGACCACCACCGCCACCACCTCCACCGCGTCCACTGCCGCCACCACCACCGCCCCAACCCCGGCCTCCTCCTCCACCACTGCCGCCACCACCCCCTCCGCTGCCGCCATCACCCCCGCCGCTGCCGCCACCACCCCCGCCGCTGCTACTGGCCCCTCCAGCCCCGCCACCACCCCCACCGCCACCACCGCCCCAACCACCGCCTCCCCCATCATCACCGCCGCCCCCCTTGCCCCCTTTGCCCTTGCCGCTGCGGCGCCTCGCACTCGCAGTAGACGCAGTCCCGACCTTCTCAGCACCAAGAAGGTCGACAGCAGCAGCAGAGGCGACAGAGGGGAGAAGAGGGGAGGGGGAACACCCCTCGAAGAAAGGGGTGCGGGGGTCGCCGCGAGAGGCACCGACAGCTACTATACTAGTCTCAGCTGCCAGCAGGTGCTTCTCAAGCAGGTCAATGGTGAGCTCGGTGGGGCAGAGAGCAAGGAAGGTGTCCCTGACCGCACGAAGGGAGTCAGGGAGACGGGTGACCAGGTGGTAAAGAGTGAGCCACAGCGGGGGGGGGGTTCTTGGCAAGAAACTCAGCGGGCATGGCAGCACGGAAGCGGATCTCAGCAGTGCGGAGGTGAGTAATGAGGTCAGCAACGGTAGAGAATGTGGCCAAGTCTGGGAACAGGTAGGGCAGTGAGAGGCGGCCTAGCGAAGCAGAGGCAGGCGAGGAGAAGCGAGCAACGACAGCTTTGTACAGCGACTGAGCAGTCTTCTGCTGGCTAAAGTGCTCGCGTTCAACTACCGGTAGGGAGTTGCGAATGGCGAATCGAGAGTGGGCGTCACGAGTCTGCCACTGGGAGCGGGCAGTACTGTCAGCAGTCGCAGCAGGGGCAGGAGCGAGGCCTAACGCATGGTCATACAACGAAATATCCTCCTTAGCAGTGAGCTTGAGGAAGAGATGGAGGTCCTCGAGCCAGGTGTCAAAACACAGCGGGCGGCCCTCAGCATCGAAAGCTAGAACTGCAGGACTAGCCATAGTAGCAGTAGGAGATGTAGGAACAGTAGGAACAGTGGCAGCAGTAGCAGCAGTGAGGCAGCACAGCGCGGCTCGGGCAGGGCGGCGCGGCGCGGCTCGGACAGGGCGGCGCGGCGCGGCTCGGGCAGGGCGGCGCGGCGCGGCTCGGGCAGGGCGGCGCGGCGGCTTGCTCGTGCGGCTGTGCATGTGGCTGTGCGCGCCTCCTAGCGTGCAGTTGCGCGTGTGGTTGCGTGGGCGGCCGTGCGTGCAGTTGCGCGGGCGGCTGCGCTTGCAGCTGTGCGTGCGGCTGCGCGTGCGGTTGCGCGTGCGGCTGCGCTTGCGGCCGTGCGTGCGGCCTAGCGTGCGGCCGTGCGTGCGGTCGTGCGGGCGGCCGTGCGTGCAGTCGTGCGTGCGACCGTGCGTGCGGTCGTGCGTGCGGCCGAGTGTGCAGCTGCGCGTGCGGCTGTGTAGGTGGCCGCGCGCTGCTGCGCTAGCTGCTGCGCGTGCTGTCGTGCGTGCGGCTGTGCGTGCGGCCTATCGTGCGGCTACGCGTGCGGCGGAGTGGGCGGCCGCGCGTGTGGCTGACGGGCGGCTCGTGCGGCTGTCCTACGGGCGCACGACGACGCTAGTGAGAGGGGCGCTCGACGGCGCGAGGAGGAGGGGTGCACGACGGCGCGAGGAGGAGGGGCGCACGACGGTGCTAGGAGAAGAGGCGCTCGACGGCGCTACTAAGCGAGGCGCTCGACGGCGCGGCGGATCGGTGGGCCCTAACCAACGTGGGTCCTAGGTCCTAACCTAGGCGTCGGATACCATGTTAGAAGCTAGTACTGCACGAGAATGAATGAAACTAGGCAACAGGGTGATACAAGTAGGAAACCCTAGTAATGTTGTACCCCCTAAGGCTAAACCCACTATAGCCTACACAATCTAAACATGTATAATGTTTGACATTTTGGGGCTGGAAGCGCTCGTTCAAAGCGTTTTTCTTCTACCGGGTCACCTCGCTGCGCTTGTCTGGGCCTATTGCCAAGCCAGCAAGGGCGTGGGTGGGTCGCAAGCATCATCGGTCATCGACGCGCGCGAATGAAGAGCGCCCGCTGCACTTCGTGCACATGTGCCGATCCTTCCGCGTTTTGGGGCTGGAAGCGCTCGATCAAATCGTTTTTCTTCTACCAGGTCACCTAGCTGCGCTTGTCTGGGCCTATTGCCAAGCCAGCAAGGGCGTGGGTGGGTCGCAAGGATCATCGGTCATCGGCGCTCGCGAATGAAAAGCGCCCGCTGCACTTCCTGCACATGTGCGGATCCTTCCGCGATTTGGGGCTGGAAGCGCTCGTTCAAAGCGTTTTTCTTCTACCAGGTCACCTGGTTGCGCTTGTCTGGGCCTATTGCCAAGCCAGCAAGTGCGTGGGTGGGTCGCAAGCATCATCGGTCATCGGCGCTCGTGAATGAAGAGCGCCCGCTGCACTTCCTGCACATGTGCGGATCCTTCCGCATTTTGGGGCTAGAAGCGCTTTTTCAAAGCGTTTTTCTTCTACCGGGTCACCTGGCTGCACTTGTCTGGGCCTATTGCCAAGCCAGCAAGGGCGTGGGTGGGTCGCAAGCATCATCGGTTATTGGCCCTCGCGAATGAAGAGCGCCCGCTGCACTTCCTGCACATGTGCGGATCCTTCCGCGTTTTGGGGCTGGAAGCGCTCGTTCAAAGCGTTTTTCTTCTACCGAGTCACCTGGCTGCGCTTGTCTGGGCCTATTGCCAAGCTAGCAAGGGCGTGGGTGGGTCGCAAGCATCATCAGTCATCGACGCGCGCGAATGAAGAGCGCCCGCTGCACTTCCTGCATATGTGCGGATCCTTCCGCGTTTTTGGGCTGGAAGCGCTCGTTCAAAGCGTTTTTCTTCTACCAGGTCACCTGGCTGCGCTTGTCTGGGCCTATTGCCAAGCCAGCAAGGGCGTGGGTGGGTCGCAAGGATCATCGGTCATCGGCGCTCGCGAATGAAGAGCGCCCGCTGCACTTCCTGCACATGTGCGGATTCTTCCGCGTTTTGGGGCTTGAAGCACTCGTTCAAAGCGTTTTTCTTCTACCGGGTCACCTGGCTGCACTTGTCTGGGCCTATTGCCAAGCCAGCAAGAGCGTGGGTGGGTCGCAAGCATCATCGGTCACCGGCGCGCGCGAATGAAGAGCGCCCGCTGCACTTCCTGCACATGTGCCGATCCTTCCGCGTTTTGGGGCTAGAAGCGCTCGTTCAAAGCGTTTTTCTTCTACCAGGTCACCTGGCTGCGCTTGTCTGGGCCTATTGCCAAGCCAGCAAGGGCGTGGGTGGGTCGCAAGCATCATCGGTCATCGGCGCTCGCGAATGAAGAGCGCCCGATACACTTCCTGCACATGGAAGCTTCGACTGCTTCATCAGTGCGCGCACCTTCGTCATGAGTGTGCGATTGGTGCGCTCGGCTATGCCCTGCTGTTGATGTGCGTAGGGGAGAGAGATGTGGTGCTCGATCCTTGCTCCTGACCTCTGCTGCGCCGTCGGATTGCCAGATCTTCAATTTCTCCCCAGACTGTCGCTGCGCATGCGCCAACAAGAGGCGAAACGCTTCGTATGCTCTGCTGCGCGCCTCCACATTTACGACCCATATGTAGCGCGTTCCGGCGTCGATGAAGGTGAGCGTGTACAGCTCGTCGTCGATTACGCAGTGTCCCAAATTGAGGTTGGTAGCGCAGCTCCAATTTAACTCGTCGTTGGTTCCGCAGCTCCAATTTAGCGTAGCGGTTGGTTCCAGGTTCAAGTAGGGGGAACGGCTGGTGGCTCAGCGCAGCTTCGGGGCAGATGGCGCAGTTGCGCGGATACGTTCCGCCTCTCACTTCGGAGCCATCAAGGCGCAGGAGTGCGCCAGGTGCGAACACGCCAGCTTTGACGCAGTTCTCCAGCGTGACGCGCGAGGGGCGGCCGAGGCGCTGATGCCAGAGCGCATCGTCGGCGCGGAATCTAGAGGTGCGCATGTAGCGTGCGCGTACTGCTTCGGGGTCTTCATCAGGTACTGGAGCAGGTGCAGCTGCTTCTTCTTCCTCTTCGTCGTTCGATGTGGTCAGCATTAGCGCGAGAAATTCCCTGTCGCGAAATTCCCGCTGCACTTCGTGCACATGTGCGGATCCTTCCGCGTTTTGGGGGTGGAAACGCTCGTTCCGAGCGTTTTTTCTTCCGCCGGGCCACGTGGTTCTGCTTGTCTGGTCCTATTACCAAGCCAGCAAGGGCGTGGGAGGGTTTCGAGCATCATCGGTCATCGGCGCTCGCGAATGAAGAGTGCACGTTGCACTTCGTGCAATTGTGCACATCCTTCCGCATTTTTGGGCTAGAAGCGCTCGTTCTGAGCATTTTTCTTCTGCCGGATCACATGGCTGCGCTTGTCGGGGCCTATTTCCAAACCAGCTGTTTCCCCTGTTTTACTGTTTTACTTTCTTGCTACATAGAATACATATAATAAGAACCAGCTGTGGCATACTGAGAAGTGTGGCTCCTAGATATTGTGGAGACCTAGTACCGTATTCACCCGGACAAAACACCCCCTCGTAATTGTACACCCTGGGTAGCTTGTGCGGGGTGGGTGCTATAGCCGACCCCGTTTGTACTATACCCCCTCTTTTTGGGAGATTTTCTATAACAGCCCCCCTTTTCTTACAGATTCATATTATAGTTGTTATCGAGTCAGATTCCTTACGGGAGGATATCGCGAGAATCGCTCCCTAGATGAAATCTCGCGTGTACTTTCACTTAGAATCTGCCGACATTTCCCCCCTCCCACAATCTCGCTGTCGCCACGCTGGCGAATCTTCCGCTGCAAGTGGCCCGAGAGGTGAAACTCACATTCTCGCCAAAACTCACATTATCGCGTCAAACTGTGATATTAAAACGACCATTGAAACACCCAAACTGTCGATTAAATAATACTCTTACACTAAAATATGCCATATATAACCACCCGGGTATTATGTAGCACTTTCCTTTGAGAGGACCCTTCCCCCCCACCCCCCCCCCCCCCCTCTTTTTCCCCTGTGGTTATCATAACACCCCCGGGTGTTATGTATGATACCGGTACAACTCGTCTACAGACACACATTTACAGTATAAGATGCCCACGCATAGCTAATCAACCCATGTATTTACATGTACACGCACATTCACAACAATGGTATGGCACCATTTCATTTTCCTGTCTGCTATGCAAACATGGGGCTCTGGTGGTCATGCATGCACTGTCCTCCCCAACATACTAATTGTGTTGGAAACAAGTAATTTAAACGCCTCTGTCGTGTCGAAGCACTAAGTCGTAAACGAAGCGAAACACAAGCGAAGAATCGGCGAGTCAACTCTCGGAGGTTGAGCAATTGCTGGAGGTTACGCGAAAATCAAAGGTCAGCGACCTTTGACCTGACAAGTACAGCGCGACAGCAAGGACAAACGACTGACTCGTTATTGAGCAGTTGCGAGTCGTCACTGTATCGAACCGCAACAGCAACAGCAAAGCAGTTGTTAGCTATAACCTTTCATATTCCCTTGTACTCTTATAAAAGCCAGTATCTCTTTGCTTTAATCAATCTACTTTGCCCTCACATACCAGCGCAAGGTGGTTCACAGACTCATTATTAAACGCTTCCGCTATTACATCATTCCTACTCAGAGTTTAGTCCTGCAAAGATCCTAAGGGCTTTTCTCAGCCCAACATGGTATGAGAGCGATCAGGGCAAACTCAACTACTATCAAGACACCCACAACATCAAAAGGCATGGCAACACATAAGGAGAGAAGCTCCTCTAACGGCTCTCCCGGTACTACTCCAACTCCACCTCCTGCCTCTGGCCTACAGACAGAGGAGGGCACAAAAACAACAAGACCAGCAGCTGGGTCCACCGAAACTCCCGCAATTCAAACTGCGGGCTTCGACCCAAGCATGATGGAGAAATTCTTCTCCTTCATGTCCTTATACGAACAACACCAGCAAGGGGCACCTGCGCAGTCAAACAACAGCAACAACAACAACGACGTGACACCGATGAGCCTCGACGGTTCATCCTACGTGCGAGGAAATCAGCAACAACAACCTACCTTCGCCCCGTACGAACCCCAGCGCGGTTCCGTCAGCTTCATGCCGCGCCAGCAGCCTTCACCTGAACAAGAGAAGACATTGGATGCACTTCA
This sequence comes from Closterium sp. Naga37s-1, assembly GCA_947471745.1. Classification (NCBI taxonomy): domain Eukaryota; kingdom Viridiplantae; phylum Streptophyta; class Zygnematophyceae; order Desmidiales; family Closteriaceae; genus Closterium; species Closterium sp. Naga37s-1. The sequence goes on along the minus strand of CANJKZ010000354.1, from coordinate 2,094,787 downwards.
AGTTCAGTCGCAGTTCGCGCACGTATTAAAACTGCAGACATCAAGACCATTCGACGGAAAATACTTCTTCACCTGGTCGTTCGAATTCGAGCTAATGATGGAAGGCGCGCAGATTCTTGGCTTCTTCGACGGGTCCCTGCCATACCCAACACACGGGACGCAATATGACAAGCAACAATACACGTATCAGTCCATGATGGCGTACACAATTCTACTGCGCAACGTCACGCCAAACCAACAGCAGAACATCCGGTCTTATCGGGGATACGGCAACTCCGCCGAGCTCGCGTACAGTCACTTGAAGAACCTGTATCGGGCAACAGACAACGTCAATCAGAGTCGGCTAATGGCACATCTGACAACAGTGGAAATGAAACCGGGCGAAAAGGGAATGGCGTATATCAGTCGCTGTCGCAAATTGCACGACAAACTCCTTCGATGTGGAGGGTCGATATCGGAATACGCCTTCGTCACAGTTGTTATCGGCGGTCTTGGTCCTTACTGGCGCTCCACTCGCGCCATACTCCGAGCTCACGGGAAGATCTCCGAAGCAGCACTCTGCGCCGAAATTCACGCTGAGCAGCAAGACATGGACCTGCAAGAGGAGCGACACAAGAAGAAAACATCAGTACCCGAATTTGCGTTCCACACTCAACGGCGCTACAACAACAACAACAACCGGCATCAGCCAAAACCCGTACCTCCGTTCTGTCATCTCTGCAAGACGTCAGGGCACCCTCGCACACACTGTCCAAATCGACAGCAGTCAACCCCGCCACAACGCCAACTTCGTCCTTCAAGTGGTCAAGTGGCGTCCACACAGGCACACCCCACGAGTCAACTGCAGTCCTCAACGACATCAACGACGCAATCTGCACAAGGAACAAGAAACATCGTCAGCTGCATGGCGAAATTGACCGATTCCTGCATCACTGAGTCACCACCGCATTACTCACCGGAAGAGCAATTCGACAACAGCACTCCTCGCCGCGAGTCACTTCAGCCGAACCCAACATACGCAGCCATCGCCCAGAGTGAGCCGTCCGGGAAAGACACTTGGTTCTTGGATAGTTACTGCGGACAGCATATGTGCTCTTCGGGTCGTTTCGTTCAACGCAAACACCAACTTCAACACGAAGTCGTCATCACCGTCGCCAACAATCAGAACCTGCGTACACGACGACAGGGCGTAGTGCAATTTCAGTCACGAGAGACAAATGTCATTCTGCAAATGTCAAAGGTTTTAATTGCGGAAGGACTCGGCTACAACTTACTAAGTGTCAGCCAGCTGATGGCGAAAGGTATCCACCTCGAAGCAGACAGCACAACACAGGAGTTCAAGCTGTACCACGGGAGAGGAGGCCTCTACATCGGCAAGGCCGTGCTGAAGAACAACGTGTTCGTCCTCGACTTCGTTCCAGATCTAGGCACTGCCGACAGCGACGGAATCGTCACCTTCACCTCCTGGACGCACCCACCGGATCTTGATCCTGACTTCAGCCCCGAAGGTATCTGGTATTCGCACACCATTCCTGAGGCAGAACGAACAAGAGCATTAGCAACGATTCAACACTCGGCAGCAGTAGAGACAACATCGGCAGCAGCAGAGACAACATCGGCAGCAGCAGAGACAAGATCCGCAGCAGCAGAGACAACATCGGCAGCAGCAGAGACAACATCGGCAGCAGCAGAAACAACATCAGCAGCAGCAGCAGAGACAACGGTAACAGTAGCGGCAACATCAACACCAATCGCTGGTCCTTCAACGGCACCGATCTTCATCGACGACACACCACCGACTCCCGCGCAGCAGCTGAATCCGACTCAACGAGAAGTCCATCGAAGCGCCAACTTCACCGCCAGCTTTTATTCCAACTCCGACCTGTATCGACGCTCACCCGGACATCGCGCCACCGAAGGAACCTGGCACGCAAGAATGGGACATCCAAACAACACGGTGTTAAATAACACAATAAGAGCAAACGTACTCGACAAGGATTCCCTACTTCTAACAGACGGCAGAGAACTCCAGCGAGTCCGCGGAACATGCTTCACCTGTCCTGAAGCTGACTTACCGCATCAGCCGTTCGTTTCTCACCACAACCCGAGCGCACCAGCTTATGCACCACTTGAAAAAGTGTACAGCGACATCCTGTACAACCGCGAACCAGGACAAGGAGCGTACAACTACTTCATCACGTTCATCGATGCCGCCACACGCTACGTCTGGCACCTCAATCTTCCGAGCAAAGACATGGCTTTCGAGGCCTTCGTCGCCTGGCTCCCAGTAGCAGAACGAGAATCGGGCGTGAAGCTAAAAAGCTTCCAGTCAGACGGAGGAGGAGAATACACCTCACAGAGGTTCAAGCAGTACTTGGCAGAGAGGGGAATCTGTCAGAATGTTATAATTGTCTAGCCTGCAGTGGGGTACTCCATAGTGAGTACAGCCCAATTAGGGTTTGCTATATGTGTCCAACTGTTTGCTAGTGAACACTCTCCTTTCTTCATTCTTTCTTTCTACTACTACTTCTGACAGAATCAAGCGGCTCATCTCCCTTCCCTACGCCCATCAACAGCAAGGCGTAGCAGAAAGAATGAACAGGACTCTCTAGAACACCATGCGCAAGCTGCTGCGTGGCATGCACTTACCCAACCACCAGTGGCCCGAAGCAATGGACCACGCTGTGATGCTGCACAACCTGCTCTACATCGGCTCAACCAACAGCGTCACTACCTGGTTCGAAGGGGAGCTGCAGCAAGACCTCACGCTCACGGTCTCGTCCACCGTCACGCAGTATCTCGGCCTCAATATTCAAGAAGAAGAAAACGCGATCTACCTCAGCGCCACGAAATATACCGACACTATCGCCAAACGCTTCGGACTCACCCCGATCTCCACCTCCACGCCATACCGCTACACCGCAGGAAATCACAAGGAAGGATCCGCTCCGCTCAAGCCCGCCGGCATACGCGACTACCAAAGAAAGCTGGGATGCCTCCTATTCGCGGCCGTCACCTGCCGTCCGGACCTATCGTACTCTGCGAGTCAACTCGCCACCTACCTCAAAAGACCCGAAGCAGAACATATGGCGGAGCTCGACCGCGCTCTTCACTATCTCGTTAGCACTCCGACGATCGGCCTGACCTATCACAAGAACGGAACCTCGACACCTAAGTTAATCGGCTACGTCGACGCCGACCACGCCGGCGACTCCGACAACAGACGTTCGCGCACCGGCTACATCTATCGTTTCGAACCTATCGGACCCATCTCGTGGCAGTCGAGCAAGCAGGAGTTAATCGCCCTCTCCTCAGCTGAAGCAGAATATATCGCACTCTGCTCAGCCACCAAGGAAGGACTTTACCTTCGCGAACTTCTGGAGGAAGCGAAGCTGGCTCAGTTACCCAGCTTCTCCTTGTTCTGCGACAACCAGTCAGCAATTCGCATAGCCAACAAAAATGGATTCGCGAACAGGACGAAGCACATCGCCCTACGATATTTCTTCGTAAAGGACGAGATCGAGAAAGGCAGACTCGAACTGTCCTACTGCCCCACATCCGAGATGGCAGCTGACTACTTGACCAAGAAGCTCGGAAAGCAGAAGTTCGAGTACTGCATGCTGCTGACTGGACAGAGCCACGTCACCAGCAGCGACACTCCAGAAGCGAAGGGGAGTGTTGGAAACAAGTAATTTAAACGCCTCTGTCGTGTCGAAGCACTAAGTCGTAAACGTAGCGAAACACAAGCGAAGAATCGGCGAGTCAACTCTCGGAGGTTGAGCAACTGCTGGAGGTTACGCGAAAATCAAAGGTCAGCGACCTTTGACCTGACAAGTACAGCGCGACAGCAAGGACAAACAACTTACTCGTTATTGAGCAGTTGCGAGTCGTCACTGTATCGAACCGCAACAGCAACAGCAAAGCAGTTGTTAGCTATAACCTTTCATATTCCCTTGTACTCTTATAAAAGCCAGTATCTCTTTGCTTTAATCAATCTACTTTGCCCTCACATACCAGCGCAAGGTGGTTCACAGACTCATTATTAAACGCTTCCACTATTACATCATTCCTACTCAGAGTTTAGTCCTGCAAAGATCCTAAGGGCTTTTCTCTGCACAACAAATTGGTGTTAGTCTTTCAGGCTGCTTCGATAGATGCTTTTGTCTCATTGGACAATGCTTCGCATAAATAATGTATAATACATTACACTGTAACACCTAGTTGCTACTGGCCATCGTACGGTGCACACAGCAGCTGCACCTCTGACTGCAAGCCGTGCCACCAAGAGGTGCCAGTGTCAACCCCTCCTCTGTGCGTGCGCCTGCAAGGCTGCAAGGCACCTCCTCACCGCGGCAGGTCCTCTGTGACGGGCACCGTCTGGCCCCTCTCTGACTTGGCATTCTCCGCGAACTGCACCCATGCCAGGGCAGGGCAGGGCAGGGGAGGGCAGACGGGCAAGGCACACCAGCACACAGAGTTGAGGCAGAGTGAGGTGAGGGACAGAAAGCGTGTGCGGGCAACAAACAGTGCAGAAACACAACACCAACCTGCAAATTTTCTGCACGAGCGCAGCAGCGGATGACTGAGAGCAGGGAGGGACTGACCTTGAGTCCGCTGGAGTGCATGTCCTTGGCCTGCTCCTTCTCCGAATACTCCCCCGCGTAGTACGCCTCCTCTGTGGCCGACGGCTTTGACGAGGGGGCCGTGAGCATGGAGCCCCACTGGGGGAAGTAGACGGCCACCACGGGCAGCGTGCAGCAGATGATCATGACGCCCATGTAGGTCAGCCCCTGCTCCGTGCTGTACGCGCCCTTGAAGAAGATGGCCTGCGTGATGGCCGACCCCACGTTGCCGCCCGCCCCCGTGAACCCCGACACGATGCCCAGCGCGCGATGCGACACGAACGGGATGATGCCGAAGGTGGCGCCGCAGGCGGCCTGGCAGAAGTAGGAGAAGATGAGCATCACCAGCGTGGACGACCACAGCGAGTTCATGTACCCCAGCACCAGACAAAACACGCCGCCCAGCGTCTGCAGCAGCCACAGGTTCCAGAGCCGCCCGCGCATGCCGAACCAGCGGGCGGCGACGTCAGAGAGAATCCCACCGCTGGGGCGCGAGAAGATGTTCATGAGGCCGAAGGACGCGGCAATGAGCCCGGCGGTGTTGAGGTTGAGGTTGAAGCGGTCGTAGTAATACTCGGCGATCACGTTATCGACTGTCAGCTCCACGCCGAAGCAGTAGCCATACGTGAGCACGAAGACCCACGTGCGGTAGTTGGTGACGGCCGTCCTGAGCACCTTGAGCGGCTGGTCCATCTTGCGCACGCCCTTGCTCGCCAGGTCCAGGTACTGCCCGTCGGGGCAGTCCTGCCCCAGCACCAGCACGAGCAGCCCCATGAAGGTCTGCGCTGTGGCGGGCACGAAGAAGGAGAGGCGCCACGCGGTGAAGGCGGGCACGTGGATGGCGTCCGTGATGAGCGAGTAGAGCAGCGGCATGATCAGCTGGATGGCTCCCCCGCCCAGGTTGCCCCACCCCGCCGCCGTGCCGTTGGCCAAACCGACGATGCGCGAGTTGAACATGGACGACATCCAGTACTGCGCACGCCAGGGGGGGGATGGGGATGGGGGGGCGAGGGGAGTGGGGGAGCACGAGGCAAGGAGTGCAAGGAGGTGAGGCAGGGCGGTGGAGAGGAAGCGAACCGAATCAAGGGACGAGCATAGGAACGAGAGAGATGGAAGTGTGGCGAGTCACATGTGGCTTGAGACGCACCTGGCAGGAGACGAAGGTGGCGAGGACGAAGCCGATGAAGAAGCGGCACGTGATGAAGCCGGCAGCGTTGGTGACGGCCGCCATGCCCGCCACACACGGCACCGTCGCGATCAGCAGAAATGACGTGCCGTAGCGCGGCCCCACCAGGTCGCACACCGTGCCTGCGCAACCACAAGCGCGCAGGGGTGAGAGCGGGAGGAAAGGGGGGGGATGCGGAAGGCAGAATGAATGGGGCATGGCGGGATGGGAGGGGCGCGTGGACCCGAGCTATGATGTGAGGCGGAGTGGTGGAGAGTAAGGGGAGGGAGGAGGGGAAGGAGGGGGAGCGGAATGAGCCAGGAAGCATTGTACCGGCAGAATCACGACAACCGACGGCTGACGACGTACCCATGACGAGACGGCTGACGACGGCGCCGACGACGGTGGCGATACCGGCGTTGGCGATCTCGGCCTTGGTGAGGTCGAGGTTGTCGCGAATCACCGGCAGCAGCGGCGGCGCTGGCGGCGGAATGGCGGACGGATGGCGAAGGGCAGGGCGGGAGGGAATTAGCATCACGCGGAGTGAGACTCGAAAGGGTAGGGGGAGAGGTAGCAAGGAGAGAGTGAAGGGCAGTCGAGTGATTAGCGGTGCGATGGTGTGAGGGTTGGTGGGTGTGAGGGAGTGACGGGGTTACCGGCGAAGGCGGAGCAGAAGGAGAGGAAGAAGGCGAGCCACGAGAGGTGGAATGCGCGCATGTGCGGCCGCGACGCGCTGCTCGGGGGGAGGCATGCGGGCAGGACAGGGCAAGGAAAGACACGGTTTGGTGAGTGAAGGGGAAAAAGGACAGCAGTCGCACTTGCGCGAGGGAGGGAGTGGACGAGGGCAAGGGCTCGGCAGAGGGAGGACTTGACTTGGTGCGCGGAGCAGATTAGGGCACGGCGGGCGCGGTTGCGCGCAGGAGAACGCAGAGGTGTCAGAAAAGGTGGAGAGCCGACGCGGAGCGGAGCGGAGAGCGGAGAAGCGGAGGAGACGAGTTTCGGACTGCGACTGCACACCACGATGTGAAGAGTTTCAACAGTTGGGAGCGCGAGGCGCGGCGCACCTGAAGAGTTTGAACTGCTTGGCCTTGTGCTCCGAGTCGACGGGCAGCGGGAAGAGCGCGTCGCCCTCGTCGAGCCCCACGTCGCGCGAGAAGATGGGCTCGCGGCCCGTCACGCCGCGCATCGACTCGCCGGGCGCGCCCACTGCATCGTGCCCCACCGCCGCTGTCGACACGTCAGCCATGGCTGCCTCGCTTGCCGCCCGTCGTCTTCTAGCGGACTACCACGGCTTCCTTTAGTTACTCTCCGAAGCGCTGCGCTCGCGTCGCTGCGGTTGCGTTGGAATGTTCGAGTTCGAGGGACGGGTTGGCGTCTGATTCTGTCCTCGTCTGCCTCGTTCTCCCACGGATTTCGTGTTAATGGCTTTTGATTCCTCTTCTGCCTCGATGCACGACAGCCAGCACAGTCGCGTTGCTTGGTACGACGACACGGAAAGTCTGTTGTTAGTCGCTCGAGAAGAGCTTGCGCTAGGCACAGCAGAATGTAGGTAGACAGACACTTGGATAAAGCCTCCATCCTAATCCGCATTTATCGTCATTGGAGGATCGGAGAGACTAGCACGTGAGGCAGTGCCGCTCTCGGCAATCACTGTCGCTCGCAATGCCTCCTCGACTCGACTCTGTCCCTGCCGCCTTCGCCGCATCACGTGCTCTGTCCCCGTCACTGCTGATGTCACACGTGGCGCTGATTATCCAATCAGTGCCAAGCGGACGACGCTGTCGGTGCACCATGTGGTCGATGCGAGGAGGCCCGGCTGTCGAGGAGGGCAGGGGACGAGGACCTGACGGGTCAGGAGGCGAAGGTGAGTGGGCGAGCGGGGTGAGAGTCGTCCCTCACGCGACGGGGATTCGCAGGGCAGATGCATGGAGAAGGCGGATCGCAGGGGAGGTGAGCGGAGGGGGGAGAATTGGGTGGTTGCGGGGCGCCGATGCGAACCAATGACCCTCGGGGCTGGTACCTCCTGGCGGCTCGCGGGTCAGAAGATGGGGCCAGTGCTAGGATGAGAGGGAGGGGCAATGGGCTGCCTGCAGCCAGCCCGGAACGTTTTTCGGGGGCAAGGGTGGCTTTTGGCGAATCACGAAAGGTGGAGCCAGAGGGCACTAGACTAGAGCCAATCGGTTGGCAGGGTTACCACGTTTCCGAGATTTTGTGCCTTTTCAGGCAAGTAGCGAGCAGGGAAAGGTCCTTCGCCAGCTGCGGGCAGGGAAGGGCGAATAGGACTCCCGCCATTTCTCGGCACCTGGGCACCACAAACTTACCCAGGCAGCTAGACTCAAACGTGATTGGATCGAAACATACTCCGATGGCGATCCAGATTCACAAAGGCCAGACTCGCACCTCAACCCGTGGTTCGCCTTATTGAGCAAAGCTTGCTGGTTATTATAAATGAGAATACATTTGCAATAGTTGTACAAGAGTGAAATTGATTTCTTTGTTATCTTGTCTCTTGGTTCAGCACTGCAAGCAGATACCCATAGGACTTCAGTAAGCCTCTGCTCTGGGCACATCCCAGCCCTACTAGCTTCATTCCACCCCGTTTTCCAGTGGAAAACAAAAAAGGGGATCTATATCCACTAAATTTTTACCGATCTTAACTCTGCAATTCCATCATCCATACAAAGCCATTTGGTGCACAATACACTGGATCATTTAAGGCCCCCTCTGCACCAAAGCTCGTTGCCACAAAGCGGAAGAAACTACTGTATCATCAGCAGCAACAAGGTCTCGAGGGGCTGCTGGGTGAGAGCATTTGCACTTGGTGAGGAGCGGAGGTCCACAGGAGCAAGGGAACACGAGAAAGGATGGACTCACGGCACTAGCGCAACATCAATGGTTTGCACTTGTGCTTCAAGGTCAGTGGAGGGACTTCAGAGTGGTGAGGGCGGTCGGTGGGGCTGTGTGCGTAAAGAGGCATAGCGGGGAGAGAGTCGAGGGCGCGGACAGAAGGACGAGGGCGAGGAGGGCAGGCGCGGGGGAGGAGCGGAGCGCAGGGGGGAGGAGGAGAGGTGTGTGTGCAGCGAGGGGAGGGGGGGGGCGTGCCAGGCATGGGGGGGGGATGCAGCGAGAGGGGGCCGAGGGCTGAGGGAGGGGGGGGAGGGACGGCGGCCATGGGCTGGAGGCGGGGAGAGGGGGGGCGAGGGGGATGGCAAGTGCAGCTGCTGATGATGATAGTGTGACGTCAGCATGACCTCATGGTCCGCACTGCTGTCAAAAAACAGTTGCTCCTTGCCATCGTCATCCTCCTCATCCTCCTTATCCTCCTGCTCCCCTTGCTCCTCCTCCTCTCCCTCCCCATCCTTCTCCTCCTCCCCCTCCACCTCCTCCTCCTCCTCATCATAATACCCTTCACATTCCTCCCCATCCACATCCTCCTCCTCTTGCTCCTCATCTCCCTCGCCCTCCTCCCACTCCTCCTGCCCCTCTCCTCCATCTGACCCATCCACTTGCCACTCCCTCTCCACGTCATCTCCTTCAATCTCCTCCTCCTCCCCCTCCTCCGCCTGCTCCTCATTCTGCTCCTCCCCCCCTCCCATACCCCACGGGCCCGCACTCATTCCGCCCGCTTCCCACTCCCACCCACCACTGCCACCTCCCTCACTCATCCATCGCCCCATTGTACTTCCATCCCCATCCTGCCCACTCTCCACACCCTCCGCCACGCCCTCCCCTCCGCTCATCTGCTCATTTGGCATTCCCTGCCACACCCCATCCTCCTCCCCCTGCTCATCTCCCCCCTGCGCCCCCTGCGCCCCGCCCCCACTCCGTCCGCCCGCCCACCTGTGACCAGCGCCCTCTGCCCCGGCCTGTCGCCACCACGCACTGCCCTGCTCGCTGCTCTGCGGCTGCGCCTCCCACGGCCTTCCCCACTCACTCACGCTGCTCTCCATGCCTCCTCTGCTGCCCGCTCGCCTCTCCGTCCCCCCTGTAGCGTCCGCCCATGCATGCCCCTGCCCCGCGCCACCCCATAGCCCGCGCCCCGCTTGCCTACCGGCCCGCGGACTCACTCGCTGCGCCTCCCGCCCCTCCCGCCCCTGCTGCGCCTGCTGCTGCGTCCGCTGCGCCATGCCACCAGTAGCGGCTGCTGCTCCCGCGGGAGCCTCTGGCGCGGTGAGAGCAGAGGAAGCGGGGCGCGCAGGGGAGGCGTGGCGGTGGTGGCGCAGGGCGGAGGAAGACGCCACACGGCCGCCCCTAGACCAGCCCTGCCCGCCCCACCACTGCACGTCAATTCCCTGCTCCCTCTCTGTCTCGCTCTCCCGCTCGCTCCCCCTCACACTCTCCCTCTCGCTCTCCCTCTCACTCTCCCTCACACTCTCCCTCTCACTTTCCCTCTCGCTATCCCTCTCACTCCCCCTCTCCCCCTCCCTCCCCCAATTCCGGATCACCTCTCGTCGCATCTCCCTTTCCCACTCCCTCTCCTCCCTCACGCCCCTCTCGCGCCCTCCCCTCAGCCCCCACCCCGCACCTCCCAACCCGCCCCTCCCCCACCCGCCACCCGCGCCACTGCCACCCGCATCCCCTCCTATCCCCCATCCCCACCGCGTCCGCCCTTCCCACTCCGCCCCTCTCCCCGCGCGCCCCGCCTCCCGCGGAAGGGAGCCCCGCGCGCTGCTGGAGGCGCCCAGGGAGACCAGGGCGCCGATGCTGTTCCTGTTGAGCGCGCGCGCCGCCGCTGACTGCCCCAACACTCCCCGCACTCCCAGTCCCCCGCGCTCCCGCTCCCTTTCCCGCTCCCTCTCCCTCAACCTCTCCCACGCCCGCTCCCTCCACTCCTCTCGCTCCCGCTCCCTCTCTCTCTCCCTCTCCCGCTCCCGCTCCGTCCACTCCCACCGGAACCCCACGCTCTCCCTTTCGCTATCCCCGCCCTCCCACCCGCTGCCGCCCCCCTCCTCCCCGCTCACTCCGCCGCTCCACCCCCCGCGGCCCCTCTCCCCGCTTTCCGTGCTGTCCCACCCATCGCCGCCGCCGTCCCTGCTCTCCCCGCCGCCCCACTCCCCCCCGCCGCGCTCCCCGCCCTCCCACTGCATCTCGTGCCACTCAACGTCGCCGCGCTCCCCCTCGCCTCCCCCACCAGCTTCCGCTCCCCCGCCAGAGCCGGTCCCCCCTGCTCCTTCCGCCCCCCGCCCCTGCCCCTGCTGCTGCGCGTCCTGCGCCTCCGCGGTGGGCAGTTCGAAGCGGCAGACGGGGCACGTGTTGTGGCGCTGCAGCCACGGCAGGAGGCAATCGGAGTGGTACACGTGGCGGCACGGCATTTGCCGCGTGACGGCGCCCGCGTCGTAGTCGTCCTTGCAGATGGCGCACGGGTCCATCAGCCCGCCGCCCTCCCCGTGCTCGCCCTCGCCCGCCGCCTCCCGCTGCGCCACGTCAGCAGCGGTCACCACGCGCACCAGCATCGCCTCGACGGCCGCCGGGCAGGCGGGCGGGTTGCGCGTGCTGCAAGGGGAAGGGTGGGGGGTGGGGGGGACGAGGGGAAGCGCGCGCAGAGAGAGTGTCGCGGTAAGTTACAGGAGTATCAGAAACGATAACGGTAACCTAATCACCGCACGGAAAGACTGGCGCACTCACCTCCGAGCGTGCCTCGCACGCACCTGACGGCGTCGTCGGCGGAGATTCTCTCGACGAGCCCGTCGAAGTCGTCTCCGAAGAAATAATCCCCCACCGCGCCCGCTATGCCGCCCGCTGCGCCGCCCGCCGCGGCGCCGCCCAGCAGCTGCCCGCCAACAATGGCGTTGAGCGACTCGAGGCGCGCCAGCAGGCGCCGCAACTGGCGGGAGGGGCGAGAAAAAGACGAGCAGAACGATGGGGGCAAAGGGGACAGCAAATGGCGGCATGAGGAGAAGAGTCGCAACGAGCAAGCACGGCGAGTGCCCACGGTGAGGCACATGCTGCGAGCCAACAAGCCGCCCCAGCGTTTGTGTCATCGTACCGTGTGTTCGCGGTTCATGCGTCGCTCCATGAACTCCAGGATCGGCGACGCCTCCGCCTCCCCCCGCACGCCCAGCAGCGACGCCGCCACCCCGCCCCCCTCGTCCTCCGCCCCTCCGAACCGCCGCGCCCGCGCGCCCCCCACCCGCGCCGACGCCGCTCCCCCTGCCCTTCCCCCCAGTCCCCCTCTGCCGTACGCAGCACCGAGCGTTGCTTCCCTGCCGGCCACGTCAGCGAGTCGCTCGGGGTCAACGCGGTCCTCCATGTCTCGCAGCATCCTCGCCAGCCCCAGATACGCGCCCTCCAGCCTCCGCGCTGCGCCGTGGCCCTCCTCCGCCTCGCCGCTCGCTCCAGCCGCAGCGGACGCGGAAGCAGCGGTCGCAGATGGACCACCATTGGTAGCGCCGCCGCCGCCGCCACCGCTGCCACTACGGCTAACGCCACCACCGGCAGCAGCAGCAGCGCGGCCGTCATCGTCGGCGGGTCTCACGCCCCACCCGCTGGCCTCCCGAAACGCTGCTTCGCCGGCAGACGGGCCTGGGGACCTGACGTCAGCACCCACGCCGACGTGCCGCCGGCGGACGAATCCGCGGAAGGGCCGCTCGGGGCGGAGCGACGCGCCGGCGGCGACCCCGGCCGTCTCGCCTGCGCTGACATCCGCATCGCCCGCGCTCTCGCCGTCCCACGCGAACGCGCTCTCACGCGCCTCCCTCGCGAACCCGCTCGACGCACCGGCATGCGCGTTGCCAGTGTACTCCTCTGTTAGGTCAATCACGGGCGCGCCAGCAGCAGCAGCGCGCGCGTGGTCGGATCCGCGGTGGCTCCATCTGTGGTGGCGGCCGTGCTCCCCGCCGTCGATGTCGCTGCCAGCTGTCAACTCCTCCACGAATCCGCCGCCGCACCACGCGCAGATGACCTCCGCTGCTTCTGCGTCGTTGGAAGGAGCTGTTAACGAGCGCACCGTGGCGCACTGATGACACCAGAACGGACGAGATGGCATGGTCTACACGTATAGCATGAATCTAAGCTGCGCACTCGGCGTGTACGTTAGACGCTGACGCACGCAGGATGAGCGGGGCAGCACGCTGCTGAACGAATTCCGATAAAACAGAAAAAAACATATGCTAAAGCGAAGGTGGGCACGCTTGCTTACGCCACACGGCACGAGAAGACAAGAGGCGATTGAAAGAAAAGAATGCTAGGCAATGTTTCCTCTGGCATAATGCCTAGCCTGCCCTACAAGCGCTTCCTACTCACAAGGAAGCCTGCTTCGAACCGGGATACAGTGATGTGGAGAGAAGAAGGAATGACAGCCATGCGAACCTGTTGCCTTCCTAACAAGACAGCAGGGAGGGAGGGAGCTAAGAACAGTGAGCATGAGCCATGTCTTATTTGTCTAGGGTTGACTTTGTAAGCATTGGTCTAAGACGGTGGAAACACTAAACCGTTCCAAACCGAAATCAACGGGACAGAACCGCGCTCGACGAACCATGGATAAACATGATCAGAGAAGCAGAAGAGACCGGAGAACAGTTTGCACGGTTTGGGGAGGCCATGGTTGTGTGGTACACACGGAGCTAACGTGAAGCATGGCGTGGATGGCAGGTTGGTTGGGCCGCGGAGCTGTCATTGGCTGTGGACAGGCCAGCCTGACGCTGGACAGACAGGCTCGTCACGACGACAGTGGGTACGGAGCGTGAACTACGGGTAACACCGTACCAGATTTACAGTAGGTGGTGGGGGAGAGCAGGGGCTGAAGCATGTTCTCCCGAATCCCAGCGCGGTGAGGGAATTTGTGCTTCGGTACTCGAGCCAGGTACCGAAGCTCCGAAACGTGAACAGCCGAGAGCGCACACACCACTCTAGGCCTGGCAGTCATGCCGCTGTAAACAGTTGCTGTGCAGTGTACAGCCTTGGCACCACTAATTACTGTACGTCTGATCGTGTATGACGTTGGGGCAGTTCACATTCCACATTATCGCAACTTATCCGAAGTAACTACATCCAGTTAACTAGCTAATTTCCAGTACATCCGTTGAAAAGGGGAAGGCCGTCAAGTTCACGTGAATCGGAGCTGACTTTACGGGGTCACAACTGAAGGTGGATGACCACCAGCAAGCGCGCGACATCAAAAATTGCCTCCACTCATTTTCGCGATATACATTGTAACCCGAGCGAACTCGAGCCGTTCACCCCGTCGCACACGTCCCTCCATCCCTCTCGTCGCTCTCATACCGGCAGCCCGCCCTTGGATGGCCTCCCCAGCGCTCTGGCAGCAGCGGCTCAACAAAGCTCTTCTGCTGTGCTTCTCTCCGCCCTTTCTCTCCCCTCCCTAGTTTCTGGTTGCTCTACTCTAGACACCCACACGGCCCGACATGGTACGCGCTACGCCCTTAGCCTCGGGCTTGTAATGGATTGGTCGCGTATATGCTCCCGATCTTTTCTCAACTCCACACCAGTCCAACATGTCGCCATAGAGGGCGTCGGCTCCTAGTGCAAAAATCATGCGTTCCCCGTTTTTTCGAACTAGTTGCAAACCCTAGCTGCTGATGACGTCTCTCACCGGACGGCGTGCCGTCGTTCCGTCCCCCTTGCCGTGCTGCAGGCGATTGATCTGAAGGCCGGCGGGCGGAACAAGAAGACCCACAGGACGGCCCCCAAGAGCCGGAATCCCTACCTCCTCCTCCTCGTCAAGGTTAGTCGCGCGCCGCCCGTGCGTGCGTTGAGAAGCCGCCTGCGATCATTGCATGATAGGCTTTTATTTGAAATCTGCCGTGTTGCGAAGGCATGGAATTTGCGCTGTTAGAGCCTGGGTAGAAGAGGCCGTTGCAGAGCGATCGCGGCATACATGTCGGTGTATCGATATAATTTTCGGAGCGATAGCTTTGGATTGACGGGTAGATCTTTAGGGTTCAGTTTAGGCGAGACTGGCAACGTTTAGAATTTCATCCTTCATCGGCATGTCGTCTGTAACTCTGGAGCAATCGCCGCGTTGCGCCAATGTGACACGTGCGATGCAGTCTTGCAGCGGTTCCAAACGCCTTGGCGTGGGTAATGAGCGCGTTTGGTGTGTTCTGCATGGTGTGTAGAACAGTCGTCAGTCGGTGGAAGTCACATTCTTCGTGCATTGCTGGGGTTGCGTGCCGCATGCTGTGGATAACTCGAAATCGGCCAGCTGCGTAGTGCCATTTTCTTTCCCCAGTGAACAGCCTCCCATATTCGGTCCAGTGCCGCACTTCAAAATGGATTAGCCATGGCATCTCGCATGGTCGCCTCATTCCGCTCTCGCCGCTGACCGCTGTTCCCGCACCTCTCTCACCCGCCCATCTCGCTCTCGCTTTCATTTATGGACGCGCCTGCGCACATGCTCACGCGCGTGTACTCAATTTCAGCCACCCTTTCACTCTCTCAACTCCTTTCTCTTTCGCCCCCCGCCCCGTCTTCCCCTTCTCGCCGGCGCACCCCTTCCTTCCGCCATTCTCCCTCCCCCCCCCCGCGCGCGGGCAGATCTACCGCTTCCTGGCGCGGCGCACGGGCAGCCCGTTCAACAAGGTGGTGCTGCGCCGCCTCTTCATGAGCCGCACCAACCGCCCGCCCGTCGCGCTCTCGCGCGTCCTCGAATACGGCGAGAACAAGGTCCGCGCCGTGGGGGGGCTAAGGGACGGGGAAGGTTGGAGTAGAATTCGGGGGAGATGGGGGGCCGGGGTGTAAGGGGAAACGGGAATGAATTCAGAGGGAATGATCGGGCAGCGAGTGCCACAGCACGGTCCTTCCGTCGGAACCGTCACAAGCGTCATCACTTGCAACCCATTGTACCGCGTTCCTCCGTGGTCCCATCCCACTTAATCACCGCTCGTCCCACCTCGCCCCGTACTGACTGCCTCTCGCTTTTCTCGCCCTCTCGGCCCCTCACTTTTCTCGCCCTCTCGGCCCCTCACTATTCCACTATCGCCCTCTCCCATTTCACTCGTCCATCCTCTCCCCTCCACTTCTCAAACACCCCTCCCCTCCCGTCCCCCACGGTACTCCGCTGGTGCGCGCGTAGGGCGCGGAGGCGGTGGTGACGGTGGTGGGCAAGGTGACGGACGACAAGCGCCTGTACGCCGTGCGCGAGGGCGTCAAGGTCTGCGCCCTGGCCTTCTCCGCCACTGCGCGCGCGCGCATTGAGAAGGCGGGCGGCGAGTGCCTGTCCTTCGACCAGCTCGCGCTGCAGCGGCCCACCGGCAACAACTGCGTATGCCCTCCGCAACCCCGCCTCTCGCCCTTTCTTCCTCCACCTTCCCGCCACCTCTCCTTCTCGTACTTTCTACAGGCGTTCCTTCAATCTCTGCGTGCCCCTGACCTTGGTTTTTTCCACGCTGTTCCCGTTTTCCCCTGTCTCTCCACGTACCTGCGCGCATCGTGCGCGCAGCTGCTGCTCCGCGGCAAGGTGACGAGCCGCGAGGCGTTCAAGCACTTCGGCCCCGCGCCCGGTGTGCCCCACAGCAACACCAGGCAAGTGCTCCTCCTGTTTCCATGCTGCCTCCCCGCCATGCCCGTGTGTCCCCGCCATGCCCGTGTGTCCCCGCCATGCCCGTGTGTCCCCGCCATGCCCGTGTGTCCCCGCCATGCCCGTGTGTCCCCTCCGTGCCCGCCGCACCTGCTTCCGATTCGCTCTCCCTCTGGCTCTCCACCCTTGATCCCTCGTGCATTGCGAACCTCCCGAGCCTTACTGGACCGCGCCACGATCCGTTAATTTAGGAGCTGTCGGCTGTGTGCCGTGCGTGTGTGAGCTGTGGGGTGAGGCGTGGTGCGCGCGACAGGAGGGAGCCGACAGCTTGGGTGGGCGACTAGGCGGCAGGCAGTAGGAGCAAAGGGCAGGGGCTTGGAGCGCAGCGGGGTGGGGACGCATGGGAATCAGGGCGGAGGAGATTTAGAGCGCAGAGAGAGGTAGCGCAGGGCGGAGTGGGAGCAAAGAAGCAGCACACAAGGATTTTCGTTGCAGCGATTTATGCAGGGAGGGGGAGCAGCAGACGCAGTAGCAGCAGAAGCAGAAGCAGCAGCAGCAGCAACAGGAGAAACAGAATCAGCAGCAGAATTGGCAGCAAAAGGAGAAGAAGCAGCATCAACAAGAGAAGAAGAGACAGCAGCAGAAGCACCAGCAGCAGCAGCATAGTAGAGACAGAAACAACAGCAGTAACAGCAGAAACAGATACAGCAGCAGCAGCAGCAGCAGCAGCAGCAGCGCACAGAATAATGCAGGCCACAAAGACGCTCGTCCCGCCCTTCCCTTCCACATCGTCGCCCTCTGCTCCCACCCTTCCCTGTTGTGTTGTCACCATGGCACCCCTCTCACCATGCCACCCCTCTCACCATGGCACCCCTCTCACCATGGCACCCCTCTCACCCTGTCTCACCTTCTCCTCTTCCTTCCCTTTTCCGTCTGTCCCCTCCCACCGCCTCCCCTCTCCCTCTCTGCAGGCCATATGTGCGCAGCCAGGGCCGCAAGCGGGAAATGGCTCGTGGTCGCAGGAACAGCCGCGGCTTCAAGGTGTAATCTGCGATACGGTACAATTCAGCTGGTTATTGTGGAGCTGGTTACGGTGGAGTGCGGTACAGTTGCTCTCATTGCACTTGCTGTTGCAAGGACGGATGCAGGCACAGGTGCAGCAGGAGTGTGGCTGCATGGCTGGGTGTAGGGTGCAGGCAAGAGCAGGCAGGGAGGCAGATTGGCAGGCAGAGAGTATCACATTGTGCTGCTATAGAATAGGTACCAAATTCCGTTTGTGTTTTGCCTGTGAGTGTACCTGTGCTGTAAAGCTGGGCTTCGGCTACGCCTGTGCCAAGAATTCATGTAACAAAGGTTTCACTGCTGCTAGGTTGAGGCAAGTGGGAACATGACTGCTGGCTAACAAAAGAATGTAAGAGCGTGGCTGACATAAAACAAATACTGAATCACTCACTGTACAATTTGTGGAATACCAAGCGCTGCAGCCAGCCTAGGGCATTCCTTCCGAATTCCTCTCCCAGTGGACGACCTGATGCCTGCACGCAAGACCTCCAAACGCAATTCCTAGGAGAAAATAGGCCGAGGTATTGTCGCGACTTTTTTAGCTGCGAAGCGCCATAGCTCTCCCATGGTTGCGACAACCCTCCGTGTTACACCGCCATGCTCTGCGCTGAAGACAGCGTCGCACCGTCGAGGCAGTTCAGCGGCACCGAACCTCGCTCCTCGCAACCGTCTCGTTGAATTCGCCTCTGTGCATATCGGTCGACCATCGGCAAGCCACGCCGCGAGGCCACAGTCGAGCGCATCAGGCGCGCCGCTCACCCGTTCTGCTTGCGTGCCGCGGGCCATGGGTGGAACGAACGACTTGACGGCAAGCGACGCGGCGAAAGGCCAGGAAAGCCGGCGGCGCACCCGGACTCGTCGGTTCGCCATCCTGCTGGCCGGCCACAGCAGGTGCCTTGAGAGCCGCGACCCTCGAATCCGACTGGAGCCATTTTTTACAGGCCTTTGTTCCCAGTGCACGTGGCGGTGCGTTCCACCGTTGGTACATGCAGCGCGCCATGCCGTTGGAATTGAGCTCCACCGTTCTCGTCGTCACGTTACTTTCCTTCCCCGTCGTCCTCAGTACCTCGCCCTTTTTCCTCCGTGTCTCCCCCGTCTCTCCTCCGTGTCTCCCCCGTCTCTCCTCCGTCTCTCCCCCGTCTCTCCTCCGTCTCTCCCCCGTCTCTCCTCCGTCTCTCCTCCGTCTCTCCTCCGTCTCTCCTCCGTCTCTCCTCCGTCCCTCCCCCCACCCGCCCTCAACCGCGCGGCAGTCCGTACTCACAGCAGCGGTACGGCGACTACAGCGGCATGTTCCTCTCGCTGCTCAGGGATGGCGGACACGCTCAGGGGGAGAAGGCGGCAGGGGAAGGGGAAGCGGGGGAGCGGTGGGACGTGTTCTCCGTGGTGGACGGGCAGTTCCCCTCCGCGCAGGACCTGGAGGAGGTGAGCGTACAGAGGGTTGTTGTTGTGCTGATCGGTCGGTGTGCGTACAGGCTGGATCACGGGTGCACGCATGTGTGATTCCTGTACAAGTTGTGAATCCTGCACCATGTATCCGCCAACATGCACCATGTATCACGGATCCTTCGTAATGGGTTACACATGCATGCATCCCATGCATCATGCATTTGCTCTACTCCCCTGCACTATGCATGTGCACGCATGGCATGGGGCACACATGGGGGACACATGGCATGGGCCACACATGGCATGCTGTGCGGGCGGGCAGGTGGAGGCGGTGGTGGTGACGGGCAGCAAGCACGACGCGCATGCGGACGACCCGTGGATCCTACAGCTCTGCGCCCTGCTGCAGCAATTACACCGCCGCCACACCAAGATCCTGGGCGTCTGCTTCGGCCACCAGGTGCTTCACTTGCAAAATGACACCAATTGTTACCGTTTCCCATCCCCATGTGCCCATCCCCATGTGCCCCAATCCCATGTGCCCATCCCCATGTGCCCATCCCCATGTGCCCCAATCCCATGCGCCCATCCCCATGTGCCCATCCCCATGTGCCCCAATCCCATGTGCCCATCCCCATGTGCCCATCCCCATGTGCCCATCCCCATGTGCCCATCCCCATGTGCCCTTCTTCTATGCACCTGCCGCATGCCTCGCCCATGCCTCTCACCACCATCCCTGCATTCTTCTCATCATGTGCCCCACCCTCCCCGCATCCCCCTCATGACCTGACCCCCCTCCCATGAGCGCCATGCAGGTGGTGGGGAGGGCGCTAGGGGGGCGCACAGGGCGGGCAGCGGCGGGGTGGGAGCTGGGGATCAAGCCCGTGCACTGCACTGCTGACGTGGCATCGCTGCCATATGCTGCCGGCCTGCCATCGTCCTTCAAGATTCTGGAGATCCATCAGGATCAGGTGAATTCCGTTTTGCATTCACTCGGGGAAATGTGACAAGGAAGAAGTTTTCAAGTTACTTGTTGGCCTGTGCTGTTATTAGGCTTCGCTTGTACGCCGCGACCGCCACAACCAGCACAATAGATCTGTTTCCTTCTCCCCCTGCAGGTGTTGGAGTTGCCTCCCGAAGCTGTTCTCCTGGGATCGTCACCGCGCACGCCCATTGAGATGTTTGCTATAGGGGAGCATGTGTTGTGCATGCAGGGACACCCCGAGTTCACTAAAGACGTAGTGGAGGACCTTGTAGTGAATCGAACCAAAGATGGCATTATTCCTGTAAGTCTCTCATTTTCTCTGCTTGAATCTGTGTGCGCCACTCCTCTTCTTTCATTGCTCTCATCATATGTGGCTTGATTCGTGCATGGATCCTCGTTCGCACTTGTCTTGCGTCTTTTGTTTGCAGAAGGATGTGGCTGCCGAAGCCTTGAAGTCGCTAGAAATGTGCGACGAGAACAAGGACGAGCTTAGTGCCTTGTGCAACTCTTTTTTGAGATCCTAACCTTCTCCCACAATCAATTCATCACCACTGATTTGTGCAAATTGTACAGTGTTCTTATCGCGTGTTGTACCACCACAGTGCTTTTATCGCGTCGATTGATGTTCCCCATTCATCTCTTGACTTCCCCCGGCTCACCCCCCCAACACCCCGCTCTCGACCCCCGCTCGACTGCCGTCGGCCTCTTTCCCCGTAGCTCAGGACAGGAATGAAACTCAAATCCAGCCACATTTTCAAACGGAAATCTAAACGGAAATTCAAATCCTGCCACATTTTGCATTCCTTACGCCATTCCTTGCAGTTCCTTGTCTGACCTCATCAAACTAGTCACCACCAATATCCCGCCATGGCTCGCGGTGCACGCGCGAGTCCATTGCTATGGGCGGCCGTCGCGGCACTCGTGCTACTCGGATCAACAGCGGCGGCGGCGGCGGAGGAGGGCGATCACACGTTCAGCGCGAGCGTGGTGAAACTGACGGACGCCAACTTCAAGCGGAAGACCAAAGGCCACACCTTCGTCATGTTCTACGCCGAATGGTCCGCCGCCGCTGCCGCCCACGCCATGGATCTCCCTCGCGCTAATAATACGCACCACTACGTGGCTTCATTACCACATTGCATTTTGCTTCGCGGCTCGCCCTTCCGGCCCCGCATCCCCTTTATTTTTGCCGATAATCCGGGGCGCTGCAAGCAGCTCATTCCCGCACGATGATCCATCGCACTCTCCCGTTCACTCCCGCGACCCCCTTCAATCCCCACGCGCACGTCGCACCGTCTCCACCTCCCTTCCTTCCCCAACACCCCCACCCCCTTCCCCTCCCCTCCCCAGGTGCGGGCACTGCAAACGGCTGATCCCCACGTGGTCGCAGCTCGCGGACGAGCTCAAGGAGGCGGGGCGCGCTGACGTCAGCATGGCGTCGCTGCTGGCAACGGAGCACCGCGCGCACCCCGCGGCGAAGCTCGTGCGCGGCTTCCCCACGCTCATCTGGTTCCACGCCGGGCGCCCCGTCGCGCAGTACGAGGTGAGCCTGGGGGGGATGGGGAGGAGGGGTGAAGGGAGGAAGAGGGGAGAGGGAAAGTTGGGGGGGAGGGGAGTAGCACGGGGCACCGCGCCATGAGGGGCGCTGGGGCGGCGTAGGGGATGCGCGGGCACGCGCGGGCGCTTCAGACGCGTCCCCCCTTAGCGCTCGCTGCAGCATTTTCCGGCTCTGCTTCCGTGCACCCCCCTTCCAGTGCGCGCACCTTTCCGTGTGCGCATTCACGCGCCTCCCTCTGCTCCCTTTACCCGCATTTGCGCCCCCTTTCACTTCCTTCTAGCCCCCCAGGCCCCCCCGACTCCGCTACTCTCTCCGCCCCATCCACGCCCTTCCTATCTCTCACCCATTTCTCACTCCCGCTCTCCAACCTCCTTCATTCCCCATGCTCAATCTTTTCCCATCTCTCACTCCCACTCCCCTCCCCTCGCCCGCCCCTTTCCTTCTCCCCCCCGGCGCGCCCCCAGGGGGACAGGTCGCGGGAGTCGCTGCAGGCGTTCATAGAGGAGCAGGCGCAGCTGGGGGAGGCGGACCTGGCGGAGGGCGCGCGGCGCATAGAGGCGGAGGCGCGGCGGGCGGAGGAGGAGGCGCAGCGCGCGGAGGAGGGGAAGGGCGCGGAGCCCACGTTCAGTGAGAGCGTGGTGGAGCTCACTGATGGAAACTTCCAGGAAAAGACCCGCGGACACACCTTCGTCATGTTCCACGCGGAATGGTGGGTGCAGCTCATCTCATCTCACCTCCTGCCTGCCGTCAGCTCAACACTTAACTCTCAGCTCTCAACTTCCCCCTCTCGTGGCTCGGCGTTATCACAGTGTCCCCCTCGCCACCCTTCTCCCCTGCTCCTCTGCTTTCCGCCCCTTCACCCCACTTCTTCTGAGACCCCTCCTCTCCTGATCCTTTCCCTTTCCCCCAAACCATCTCTCCCCACCCTCTCCCCCCCCCCCCCGTCCCCCCACGCCCTCTCCCCCCAGGTGCGGGCACTGCAAGCGGCTGATCCCGGTGTGGTCGCAGCTGGCGGACGAGCTGCAGCAGGCGGGGCGGGCGGGCGTGGGGGTGGCGGCGCTGCTGGCCACGCAGCACCAGAAGCACCCCGCCGTGGGCTTCATCCAGGGCTTCCCCACTCTCATCTGGTTCCACGGGGGGCAGATGGTCGCTGAATACTCGGTGAGAAACAAGTTATGCCGTGCTCATGCTCTTGATCTTGCTTGTTCTCATGCCCCTCCATCCTAGCCTCCTCCTCACCCCTTCCTCTCTCCCCTCCCCCACTCCGATCCTCTCGCCTCCCTCTCACCCGCCTTCTTCCCTTCTCCCTCCACACCACCCCACCCCTCCCCCTTCCTCCCACTCCAGGGCGATCGCAGCATGGCATCGCTGCGTGCCTTCGTGGAGGAGCAGGGCGCGCTGCAGGGGGCAGCCCTGGCGCGCGCGAAGAAGGACATGAAGGCCGCCGTGGAGCGCAAGATCCGCGAGCGCCAGGACGAGCAGCAGCGCGCCGCCCAGGAGCAGCGCCGCATCGAGACGGAGTTCGCCGCCCGGGTGCCGGAAATCAGCCTGAGCGACCCGAGCAGGGTGGAGGGGCAGGCGGTGGTGGTGCTGCACTATGCGGACTGGTGCCACGCGTGCGGCTCCATGAAGACTGTGCTGCTGGACTTGCTATCAGACCCCCCCGTGGAGGGGCTTGTGGTGGGGCGGTTCAAGGACCCCCAGGCAGGGCTGCTTGCTGCTGGTAACACGCTGCGTAACGGACAGCCCACGACGTTTTTTGTGAGCGGTGGGCGGATTGTGGATGCGTTGAAAGGGGTGAAGAAGGGTGAGGAGGTGCGGGAGTGGGTGAGGGAGCTGGGGGAGTTGAGTGAAGAGGAGGTGGAGGAGAGGGGGAGGGAGTGGAGGGAGGGCGTGGAGGAGGAGGTGGAGAGGTTGCAGCGTGAGGAGAGGGAGAAGATTCAGGAGGAGGTGAGGAGGAAGGAGGAGGAGAAGAGGAGGGCGAAGCTGCAGAAGCGGAGGGAGAAGACCAGGTGGGCGGCGTGAGGAGGATAGGGGGGTGTGGATGGAGATTGATGGGAAGTGTTCGAGCTGGTAGGAAGTGGAGGGCTTTTGGAGGTTTTGTTGGTCCGTTAGGAAATGGCAAGGATTTCTGAATGGGGTAACCATAAGCACAATGTGTTGCTTAAAGAGCAAAATGTTTTGATACCTGAACTCTAGGTAGTTCAAAACTACACACAAAACTTATTCAAATGTAACATCCGTACGTATCCCAGTGCCATCGCGTACAGTGTACAGTACAGCGCATAAGTGTGCGTCATTCAGGACCACCAGCTCAACTGGCGTGGCGAGTGAGCGAGCGAGCGCGTGCTGTGGTGCACTGTGCTGGTGGTGCGTGCACAAGAGTCACTCGCTCGCTCGCTTGCGCCCGACCAATCCCAGTTTTCGCCCGCCTACTCATCACCAACCAAACTCCTCGCCCGTCGCCCACGCGACAATTCGACGGACTGACATTTGATCGCTCTTACTTCTCGCTCTCCGCATTTCACGGTCGCCTCTGCTCAGCCTGGTCATTGCAGCCTGACGCGTCAGTTTTCGGTTAGGTTATTTAAACTTGTCGTACCGCGGCGTGGATGCGCTTCGGCTGCGATGACTCTCGCCGACACGACTCGACTGGTGGCTGGTGTGAACGACGATCAATGCGATGCCTGATGTGCGCGACTCTTAGCTAAGTGTCTGCTGCGGTTTTTAGTTTCGGAAATTGCCTTTAAATAACGAGCTAAGCGTTGCTTCAACGAGGGGGTTGTCGCGTCTGATCCTCTTTCCGAGCCGCCGGCAAACGACAGTCGACCGCCATCGGCGTCTGCATCTGCGCGCCCGCGCATCACCGACGCGCACTGAACAGCGACGCGCATTGAGGTGTGAGGCGCAGCGATGGGGTCGATAACAGCGGACGACGATCATCTGCATCTGCGCGTGCCCAACGTGCCCGCCATCGTCGCCAAGAGCTTCCACGAGCGCGTCGCCGAGACCCAATCGCTGCTCTCCAATGTCGGCAGGTCAGACCACCGCGCCTTGCGCGGAACCGCGGGGTAGAGGTAGGTGCGACGCGCGAGATGCGTCGCCGCGGATCATCCAGTCGATTCTCCTCTTCATTTTTTAGTCGGCTTGACAATGATCTCTGTTCCCTCTCGCTCCCTTTCTTTCCGCCCTTTCCTCTCGTCCCCATGATTAAGGTTTTCTATAGTTCTTCGAAAACTCCCCTTCCCCGTCAGCACACACTACCCCCTTTCCGCCTGTTTCCGCCATTTCCCCCTTCCCCGCACGCCACACGCGCCAACCCCCCTGCGCCCCCCCCCCGCCAGGCAAGCGAAGGCCATGGCGGAAAAATCGACGGCGCGCGAGCGCGTGATAGCGGCGGTGGCGGCGCTGCTGGCGGTGGCGCTCGTGGCGTTCAGCGTCGCGCTCTCGCTGCGCCCCCCGCCCTCCATCGTCGACGCGCCGCTATTTCTCGACACGCTATGCAAGCCCCTCCCTCCCTGCCCTGCTCTACCCTGCCCTGCCCTGCTTGTTCCCTTCCCTCTTCCCGCATCGCCAACCCCTTCCTCCTGTGAAAATCGTCATCTGCCACTCCCGTTCCCCTCATTCACACCCCCCGAAACCCCCTTCCTCTCCTTCCCCTCTTCCGCCCCAATACTTTTCCCCCCCCCTCCACCATGGCGTCATTCTTGATGACGTCACATGGCACACGTGGCACATCACGCGTCTCTCGCGCCAGCGGGAGTGCAGGACATCACGTGGCGCGGCTATGCGGACTACGAGATGCGCATCTCGCCGCTCTCCCGCCACGTCTCGCGCCCCTCCCTGCCCTTCCAGGTGCGCCCTGCCTTGGATCCCACCCTGCCCACCCACCCTCTGCTCCCAGTGCCAGTCCCGCGTCGTGCTTCTCCCCCTCACGCCCTCCTTCGTCCTCTCATTCAGTCCCCAACCCATGCATGCATTCGCCCGCCCATCCTTCCCCCAGCCCATAGCGTGCTGCCTGCACGGGTTTGTCCAATTCAGTGCATACCGCCTGACGGCCTCTGTGCCCAGTGCCTGCCTGCCTTACACCGCTTGTGCTTCTCCCCCTCACGCCCTCAGTCGCCCACCCATTCATCCGCTTCGCCCCTTCTCTCCCTCCCCCAGCCCATAGCACGCGGCCCGCACGGGTTCATCCAGTTCAGTGCGTACCGCCTGTCGGCGCGCTCCTTCGCCATCGTGGGCTTTGGAGCGCACTTCCTCAAAGACCACCTGTGAGCCGCTGGGGCGCTGGGGGGGAGAGTGGGGGGGGGGGGGGGGGGGGGGGATGTGGGGTGCTGGGGAGGGGAGAATGTGGGGTGCTGTGGGGGAGAGGGGGGAATGTGAGGCGCTGGGGAAAATGTGGGAGGGTGCTTTCATTCGAGTCCATGGAGTGACGATGTGACTGTCTGGTGATGACCCCAATGGCCATTGCTCGCCATGACCAATCGTGTGTGTGTGTGCATGGCATGGCATGGCATGGCATGGCGTGGCATGGCGTGGCATTGGCACCAGGGGCGAGTTGAAGTGTGTGTGGGCGGAGGGTGGCAATGCGAGCAGCACGGGCAGCAAGGGCGAGGCCAAGGTGGCGTATGGTGGGCTCAACGGGTGGGAAACCTACGATGCTGTGCTCATCAAGGTGCGTGCCTCATGCTTATCTAGCTGTGTGTCTCTCCACCTCGCCTCGCCTCGCCTCGCCTTGCCTTGCCTTGCCTCGCCTTGCCTTGCCTTGCCTCGCCTCACCTTGCCTTGCCTTGCCTCGCCTCGCCTTGTCTTTCCTTGCCTCACCTTGCCTTGTCTTGCCTTGCCTCACCTTGCCTTGCCTTGTCTTGCCTTGCCTCACCTTGCCTTGCCTTGTCTTGCCTTGCCTCACCTTGCCTTGTCTTGCGTACTCATCCCGGGTGTCATCTTCCCTTCCCACCACAGTGGAGAATATCCTTCCCCAAAACAGATCCCACCTGCTTCATTGCATTGCATGTGAACGTGTTTCTAAATTTAAACCCCAAGCCCGTGAAACACCCCTTGCTGCCCACCCCTCTAACCCTCGCCCGCCTGCCGTCCCCCAGTGCGACTTTGAGGCGGCCACGGGCACCATGGGCGGGGATCTCTTTCTCACCGTCGCCGGGGAGGAGTTCAGAGCCTTCCGGTGCGTACCCTTGCATAGCCCTTCCGGTACCTCTAATAGCTCTTCTGGTTTTTTGAATAGCTCGTCTAGAACCTTTATCAATCACACCCTTTGTGCATACTCTTCCCTCGCTCCGAGCCTCCAATTTCTCCCACCGGTCCCACCGTCACGCTCCCCACACCACCCTTCCTCAACCGCTCCACACCCCCCGCCTCCCCCCCTCTCTCCCCACCCAGCGAGGAGGAGGGCGAGGAGCATGTGATCGACCCCCCCAGGGAGGATGCCCTCCCGCACACCCTCGCCGTGTGCGCCGTGCGCCTGGCTCACGCGGTGCAGCCGCGGCCCATGTACGAGTGGCTGTCGTACCACTGGCACGTGGGCGTCTCCCTCTTCCGCCTTTACGACGCCGGCTCCATGGACGCGCACCTCGCTGCCGTGCTCGACCCCTGGCTCTCCAACCAGGTGTGTGTTCAGTCCACTCAAAATGTGTCATTCTCTCTCGCCTCGTCCGCTTGTGCGATGCCGGCTCGATGAACGCTCACCTCTCTCCTCTGTGCTCGACCCGTGGCTCGCCAACCAGACGGCACAGGTGATCCCCACGCGGCACCTGGCGCCCTTCCGCATGGAGAACGACGCGCACCCACTCAGCGCGCTGGACTGCCTGCACAGCACCGCCTTCCTCGCGCGCTGGGTCACCGTGCTCTCCCCTGACTCGTACCTCTTCGTGCCGCCGCCCGCCTCCATTCTCGAGTATCTCAAGCAGCATGAGGAGAGGTCGTGGTTGACAGTGGGCACGCAGGAGTGGTCGCCGGTGAAGTGCCGCGACGGGCTGCGCATGCAGCCGCCCGGCGTGTGGGAGGGGCGGCGGGAGGCGGCGCCATTTGCGGTGGAGTGGCTGGCGTTCCGGAGGAAGGATGCACAGTGCTCGGACGAGGGGGGGGACAAGGAGACGTGCATTGGGGAGGCGGGGCAGCGGTCGCACTTCACCAACCCCAGGAAGGTGCGCTGAGTGGTGCTGCTGCTCATTGCGTTGCATGCTGCTCCCTGTTGCTCATTGCATAGCATGCTGCTCATTGCGTTGCATGCTGCTCATTGCGTTGCATGCTGCTCATTGCGTTGCATGCTGCTCATTGCGTTGCATGCTGCTCATTGCGTTGCATGCTGCTCATTGCGTTGCATGCTGCTCATTGCGTTGCATGCTGCTCATTGCGTTGCATGCTGCTCCCTGCTGCTCATTGTGTGTTGGGTGCGGCTCATTGTGCTGCTGTCGATGGCAGCTCTCCACCCGTCCTGGCATGCCCTGCATTGACCTTCATCGCGTCTTCCTTCCTTCTTTCTGACGTCTAGTGCACTGTCCCGTCCGTCTCATGCCTCTCCCCTTTCCCTTGTGCTGCTACTTATTGTGCTTGCACATTATCAAGCATATCATTGACATGGCTCCATCCTTTCACTCCTCCATGCCCTACATTCTCTCCTCCCAATCCCCGTTCAACCTTGGCATGGCAGGCGGGCATTCTGGGCTACTATGACGTGCGGGAGACGGACGACAACGGGCAGCACGCGGGGTTCAGTGAGGTGCACAAGAACTGGTACCCCAGCCTGCACGAGCTTGCCGTCTTCAACTCCACGTGCTCC
Organism: Closterium sp. Naga37s-1; assembly: GCA_947471745.1. Lineage (NCBI taxonomy): Eukaryota > Viridiplantae > Streptophyta > Zygnematophyceae > Desmidiales > Closteriaceae > Closterium > Closterium sp. Naga37s-1. Next base: position 2,066,742 of record CANJKZ010000354.1, on the reverse strand, counting down.
GAGGTCGTTGGAGACGACGAGTTTGCCGAAGGGTGGGTGCGGGATGTGTCGTTTGCGGACTTTGTGAAAACTGTTAGGAAGAGTGCCCGGACTCAAGGGTCTGCGGAGGCTCCTCCCCCACCAGCAGAGAATTGAGGTGGCTGGATATCTTGGTTGCCAAACGGAGTGAAGCAAAGATTTTAATGTAAAGACAGCTGATAACTATCTGAATGCAAATGCTGTGCAGTCTCTGACTAGAGGGAGGTTCTATCCTTCAGGAAAGGAGTTCTAATGCCTGTAAGCTGAATGTTACAAACGATCTAGATTCTCTATCATGACTTCTGTAAACCTATCGAAGCCAATTCTAGAGGCAAACAAAGAGTGTGCTGCGCTCTCCTGGCCTAGGACCTGAGGACAATTGTGTTCTTTGTGCGACTCAGGGGTCTGAGGAAGATGAATCGGGGTACAAAAGTCGGTGATTGTGTGTTTGGATGAAATCGTGATTTGTAGGCAACAGTCAGTTTTCCCGCCCCAAGTCTGCCATAGATGCTACTCATGGACTGTACAAGATCAACACCCTTGAATTTCGGGTTCTTTCAAATTGGCATCGCTCATGTCGATTGCACTGAGAAAGCGAACCACCCAAAGATATGTACGGCACGGAACACATTCTTTCAAGTGCGGTTCGCTCTAGGGATGAAGTCACGAGGTGCACCACCACACCACCGCCCCCAGATCGAGGAAAGCGAGGTAAGGAATCTTTTCCAGCGCAGATAGGTTCGTACAACTGGCAGATTTGTCCTTCAACAGAGCAGCCACTGCCTGCCTGCCGGGTAGCCAGCTGGACAGCCCACCAACGCTCATGGGATTTCCGAGGAGCCAAAATTCTTGCGTGGCGGAACTCTCGTCTCCCCTTTCCTTCCGCTTGTCACAGCAACAGACAACTTCCCACTTGTGGCGTTTTCTGGCACAAAAAACAGACAACCCGCGCAAAGACAAACTCGTATTGACTTGGATTTCGCCCAGCTGGTTTGGCTCCCGCACCGTCATCCGTGCAACGGTGCGATGCGCGACTTGACTGGGCTGCTGTGACCTTCTATTGCAAGCCTGGCCGCGCGTGCGGTGCTGTCAAGCGTGCGGCGCTAGTGACGTGTTCCACCCACCACCTCCGTCCTTCAGTGTTGCTTGCTTTGGAGGTGGTTTCATTCTGCCTCACCGCACCAAAATCAACCGGATTAACTCCCATAGAACCGCATATCGCCACCCGGCGCCTCAACATCACAATCAGATGTCGATCTGCCCTCAACTTATTGTAGGACTGCTATCCTTGCATCATAGCTCGTCACTTCTAAAATGCTCTCTCGCCACTCCACTGTTTTTTCGCCTCACCTCCCGCTCACTGGTGACAAACAAGGTTTCTTTCTCTACGTCTTGTTGGCGTCACGATAACAGCTCTTAGTAAAAGCAAGAACGGTAATACTAACTAGATCCCTTGTTTGAAGAAAAACGCCATGATGACGAAGCTACGAATCGAAATTCCCCAAGACGGTGACCCATCGTCAGAAGCCTTTGACAGCTTAGGCAATACTTACTCCATCGTCGAATCGTATTCCTCCGAGTTCGATGGATTAGATGCCACGACATCGAAACTCGTCGCATCATCCCACGGCAGAAGTCCTGTGGACTGGCACGTGCGGACGGCAAGCGGGTCGCTCACTTGGATGCCGCCGTCGCCGGTTGCCGTTAAGAGCTCGCACGCGAGCGCGATAAAAAAAATGGCGGCCATGGCGAACGGACGCGCCAGGGCGATGGAATCGGCATGGGCGGAGGCGGAGGAAGAGGCGGAAACCGTTCTTGCAGCGGCCGCTGCTGCTGCCGCTCTTCCAGGCGATTTGTCTGAATCCTCGCCATCTCGTTCGCTTAACAAACCAACGAGCCTCTTTGGCTTGAAGGCGCCGTCGTTCCCGCTAACGAAGCCATCTAGAATCACACGCACCAGCAGCGGAATTGCCGGGGCGAGCGGCGGAGGATCTCCTGACGGAGTGACGCGCACGTGGTCGATCTCCTCTCTGCCTTCGATTTGGCGCAAGTCGCCACGTGGTTCGCCGCCGAAGGGTGCTGCAAATTCGGATCGAACAGATCACCACGACGTGGTTGGCACTGTTGCTCTCGCCGGCGGCGTCGAGCACCAATCATCGTGTCGCAGTGTGAGAAGAACGGATCGTGAGGCATTCGCACGAGACGATGATGCGGCCACGCAGTCCTGCTTGCGTCAAGCGCGGCAGTCGCAGCAGCGGAGAGTGCGGCGGCTTTCGCGGAGTTTGACATCGGACGGCGCGCTGTTGGCGGGTTTCGACGCGGACGAGACGCCGCCGTCGCACAAAGAACGACATTTGGCGTCGAGAAGCGCTCCCGAGGTGAAACCGGCAATGTCAGATCCAATTTGCAATCCGCATCGCGGCGGCTTTCGTGCGCTCGTGCGCACCGCGTCTGCGCCTGTCGCCGCCCGCGCGCCGTCCTCCATCCCCCGCATAGCAGGCCGTGATGAGCGACGCGAGATGGGCGGATATCCGGACGAGGCGGAGAGACAGGGCGCTCTGCGAAGCTGCGCGGTGGCGCCGGTGGTGGAAGAGGAGGAGGAGGAGGTGGCGGAGGCCGACGACGAGATTCCAGTGGCGCTCGCAGCGGCAGCAACCGCGGGCAACGGCAGCTGCGAGTCGCGACACGATCGAGGAGCCAAGGACGGCGGGTGTCTGCCGCACGCATGGGCGCACATGCCCGCGCGCCCCGCATTCATGCACGCCGCACACGGCCCATGCCGGCAGCGGCAATCGCCTCCCTCGTTACAGTCACCGCCTGTTGAGTCACATGCACCGCAGCAGCGGCAGGCGTCGTCGCAGCCTCGGCGGCAGCAGCAGCAGGCCCGAACCCGCCTCCCTCCCTCTCCTTCCCCCTCGCAATCACCCTCGCAATCACCCTCGCCCTCCTCATCCACTGCCGTGCCCGCGTCGTCGCCTCACCTGCCTCGCCCAGCAGCCCCGCCAGCACCGCAGCGCGGCAGCCAATCCATGGCGCAGCGCGCTTCTGCCTCGCATCCCCTCAACGCCTCCCTCCCCCTTCACCACGCGCAGCCCCGCGTGCTCATCCCCCGCCTTGCCTCCTCCCCCTGCGCCCACTCCCCATCCCCCACACCCCCCACGCCCCCCACTCCCCTAACGCCCCTCACCCCTGGCACGCCCCTTACGCCCCCCTGCCTGCACCCCTCTGCTACCCCTCCAACCGTGCGCCCGCGCTCATGCCTGCGCTCCGCCTCCTCGTCCCCCTCCTCCACGCGTAGCCACCAGGCTCGGCGCGTCGCCTTCAGCCCCGTGGTTCGGGTCCGAACCTACTCGCTCTCGGACCATGACTGGCCGGCACCCCTTTCCCCTGCGTGTCACGCTGCTGCCTCCCTCTCTGGTGGGCAAGCCCCAGGGATGGATGTGACTACCAGGGCTGTTGCTGCAGCTTCTGCTGCTGCCGCCACTGGTGCTGCTGGTGCTGCTGATGCTGGTGCTGCTGGTGTAAGTGCAGGAGCAGCAGCGGGAAGAAGCGAAACGGACACCCCGGATAGCAGCGAGGAGGCAGAACCTCTGCAGCAGCCTCTTGTTCCGCCGCACGACGTTGCTGCCAGAGGTGTGAAGAGTGTGTGCGTTCCCCGGCAGAGAGTTCCCTTGCAAGCCTGTTAGTACGACCATGCCATCGCAATAATGCTGCCCCTTTTTCACGTGGCGGATAAGTCCTAAGCCAGGACAAATGTAGACATTTCTATGCAATGTCACTTCTTGATGTACTTCCCTGCTCTGTGAAGTGCCTACCCCTGATGTACCTAGAAAGTTACTAATAACAAAATACTGATTTTGACCAATGCAATCATGATTCTGCCTCAGGCTGACATGTGATTTGGGTGTCTCACATTCTCCAAGAGCTGTTGTGTTTGCACTGGAGGAGAACATGGCCCACAAGGACCTGGGTACCAATAATTGGTGAAACTGCACGTCCTTTCCATTAGATGGATGGTGCCACTGTATGCGCTTGATTTCAGGAGAGTGCGCTCCCCTGCAAAAAACACATCCACTGAGCACAGTTCCTAAGAGAAAACACGTTACTACTGTCAGTGTCATTGGTAAGAGTAGATAATGGGAGTCAGACTGTCAGAAAATGTTTTAGGTAGAGGAAGCGGCACTAGAGAGGGTACGAGGCAGACACGCGATGCCATGCCAGTCAACCAGATTCAACTCGAACAGCCTGCCGCCCACGATCTCTCACGTCTCTCATGCCAGTCTCACGAGCCCCTTCGCTCCCGCCATCTCACACGCTTGCAGTTCCTTTACCCTGCTTAGCAGTCAGCCCCAGCCGCCACTGCACAAATCACACTCCCTCCCTCCCTTGCATCTCACAACCTCCCAATTCCCACCACCGCCCTGCTTCCTCCCACCACCGCCCTGCTTCCTCCCACCACCGCCCTGCTTCCTCCCACCAGCGCCCTTCCTCACGCCCACCACCGCCCTTCCTCACGCCCACCACCGCTCTCTTTCACCCCCAACCCCTACTTCTTCCCAGCAGCGCGCACAGCGGCAGCGCGCACAGCGGGAACAGCAGGCGCACAGACAACGATCTCCCCCCTCCCCCTCTAGTTCCTCCCATTGGCGCCAGCGGCGGGCACAGCGATCTCCCCCACACCTGCTGCCAGCAGCCTCCCCACCACCGCTACCTCCTCCTCCTCCCACGCAGGAACCTTCCGCGAAACCTGCGGGCTGAGAGGGCCCGAGCACGAGTGCGCGCTGCGGAGGGCGGGAGGGGAGGCCTTGCCCTTGGCGCGCGGAGAGGGGAGCGCGAGGGAGGAAGAGGGGACGTGGCGGGAGGGGGAGCGCGGGGACAAGGAGGTTACAGAATGCGAGAGGGAGGAAAAGGAGGGCAGGTGCAGGGAGGGGGAGCGCGGCGAGGAGATGACGCGGAGACCAGCGGAGACGGCCGGAGGCATACAGCTGTTCCCGAAGACTGCGCGCGGGGAGTCCGGGGGGGAGTCCGCAGCCGCGTCGGTGCGCGCGCACGGTACGCTCTGCGCGGCGGGAAATTCCCACTCGGAGGAGAAAAAGTCAAGGTCGGCGCAACCGGCGGTGCTCTCGCTTGCGCGCTTCACGCTTACCGTTAGATTTCGAGCCATTCTAGGGCTAGAAACGCTCTGCCTTCTCTCTAAGTCTCTACTGGATAGCCCGCCCGACCAATCCACGCGGTCAGGACATTCGACGCTGCCTTTCAACGAGCTCGTGCGCCGCCCGCTCTCGCGCTCGCTGGCGGACCCTCCCCCTCTCGGCGCACTCTCTCGCGCGGACCCTGTCCCCCTCGCCTCCTTCTCGCACGAGCCCGCTGCGCTGCTGGATTTGCGCGCTGATGTGGACGAGAGGACAGGTGCTAGCAGCATTCGCCTGAGCGACTTGGGCGACATCATGCTCATGGCGCCGGGCGACCGACACGGCGACGTCGGCGTGCTCTGTGCGATCTGTGCGACGTGCTGGTCCTCCCACGCGCTATCCATCGCCTCCTGCGACTCCATTGCGCGCTGCGCGCGCTCCCGAATCGCCTCCGCGTACTGGCTACGCACGCCCACGGGCGAGCTGGGCTGCCATAGCGGCGGCTGCGACGACGAATGGAAGAGCTCCAACGTGCTTCTCGGGTCGCGGCCACCGCCACGAGCGGCGGAGTCTGTGGGAAGGTCTGGTAGGCTCTGCGAAACCGGCAGGTGCGGGAGGGTGTCGTCGGGAATCTCGACTCTGACGGAGCGGTTGAGCGACGCGAAGAAGCGGAAGCTGCTGGGCTTGGTCGTGCCTTTGCGCGCGGAGGGAGAGGGGGACAACGCGCCGGTGCTGCAAATGCACGCCGACGCCTCGAGAGCTCCGCACCCGCAGGAATCCCCTCGCGACGCGGGACGATCCTCTTTGATTTGTCCCGCGTCAGCACTTAACAGGTCCCTGATAGAGTGAAATTGAGAGAGAGAAGAAAATGAATGTTCAACTTGAGAAGGAGTAGAGAGGAAAGCAGAGCGGGCTGATTGAGAGCCATGAAGCACCGTTTGAGTCTATCAGCTAGACAGGAACGCTTTCAAGCCAGACCAAACAGTACGGAAAGTGCGTCAAAGGTATGTATTGTATGCTGTACCTCATCGACCCTCCATTGAAGGATGCGCCGCGGAAAGATGACTGCTCTTGAAGAGAATCAGCGGCCATCCTGGTACGAGTGTCACTCTACAGTGATGCTTGCAGATAAGAATCAAGTGACTTCTTTGCCTACCTAATTACGCCTCTTGCTGGTCACAGAACGACGAAACACCTAACCTAATAGTGCAGCACAAGAATCGAGTGTGCCGTCACTTCGGCAACTAACATCAAGATCTTCCGCCATTATTGAATGACTCGACTCGGATCAGCGCAATCCGCGACAGCCATCGTGAGAGTGAGCGTCCTTTCTTGCCTTGTTCTCCCCATCACATGCCAGCTGCTGCTGGCCCAGACAGACCCAGGGAGCAGTTTCCTGCTGCCCGCTGCCCGCCGACCGCCTGCCCATAAGCTTGCCCACCCATGCTGCGGAGTTTCGAGGGAACTTGGAGGGAAGTGCGCGTCCCGTGGAGGGACCAACAATTCAACAGATCTGCCAAACAATCCGGTCAGGTGGTACGGAAATCTATAGCTCGCGCGCTTATTGGTCCGAGGCTGCCCCTGACAAAGCTAGGCAGGAGAATTCTTCGAGAACAAACCTGTCCGGTTGTGCGACGATCAGCGAAAATGTCGGCACAACGGCCAACTTCTTTGATACTCAAATTATGCCAGAAGCAGTTTGCAAACGTAATCAACCAACAATTTCGCAGTATAGTAACTACAAATACTTGTCATTTAGTTATAAGCACATTTTTAAAACAAAGTCACCACCAGCAGCTCCGCACATACCCAACAACAAAAAAGAAACATACTTAAACATACTAACCAGTACGGAATTTGGAAATATTCACCCTAAATACAGGAAGTCGTCAAGTGCTTAAGATTATCTGCTTGGACAAACGACACCGCCCAACGAAGCCTCCTACCCCGGGCAATTAAAATTAACTCTCGTGCTAAAAGGCATCCAGTCAGAATGGAATTAACCGTAAACACCTTGTCGCATGATGTTTGGAATTTATGCCATCCGAGGGGTTTTAATTTTCTTCCGTACGAGGACAGCAGGTCCACGGTCGACGAAGGGTTAATGATGCCGTTAATCCTAATCTGTTAAGTTATTCCCAAACTGCATCCTTTTTCCCAATGACTTTTTTTTATATATTTACGCCATTCGCGTTTGATATAAATTTTAATGGGTTGAGTCTATACTTAGGTAGCACCTCGACACAATAGTATATTTTTTGAGTTCGGTAATTGCGTTATGTTTCCGACACGTTTCGGGGGTGTTATTAGCGTGAAAAGTGTGATTGAAAAGCGAGCACCAATCAGCGATGAGAAATCGAGGTTGAGTACCGACGCAAAACGTCTCTGGCCTAAGTTGAGTATCAATGAGTTGGCCGGTCGACACAACCACGCCGAAAATTGGTCAGTCAATGGCGGGCGGGCCAGCTGTTTGGGAGGGGAACGAAAAGGCGCAAAATGGGCGAACTCGCAAGAAAAGGTGGGGGGGCTGAACTGAAAGGTGGGTTCAAATCGACCTTTCCGCGCCGGCGAGTGAAATTGTTGGAATCAAAATGTTGCTGAACTTCCCAGCTGTACACCTCCCTGCGCTACTCCTTGGACTTCACTACAAATGGTCTAGAACAGATTAATGGATTTCCCCAATTCAGGATGTAATGGATGCTTGCTTGTTGTAAGGAAAAAACTATTTTTCCTTACTTCGCGTCCCTGCTCAACGCGTACATCACTGTAGCACCACAGTCAGCACCGTTACCACTCGCAATCCTCGCATCGACAATCCGCCCGCCACCTTCGCACGTCGCACCCCGACCTCACGGGTCGGCGGGTAACTCGCGCTCCGGGCCTCCGCTTCGACACTTTTCCCAACCTCAGTCCCAGGCCCGTCGCGCGACAACCACAGTGCATTACCGTTACCACTGTAGTCTCGCTATATATTCTTCGCTCATGCCTTCGCTCATTGTACTCTTGCTTCGATAGTGCAATTCTCGTTCGTTCACTCAATTGCACTCGTAACACTTGGTATTCAGAGCCTACGACCTCTTCTCGGACCGCACCCACACCTTCGCTTCCCCACTATCTCAATTTTTGGGGGGGGTAGACGTCCCTCAGCGACACAGCACCGCCGCTCGTAGTGCTCTCTCGTAAGCACGCACGGCCACGACTGAGGCTCTCGCTGAGCTCGCCCGACACCCCCGCCATGGCCGAATTCACGCTCGCCACATTGACGCAGGAGCGGCTCGACCGTCTGGTGCGCCAACTCGAAGATTCGGCGCTCGAAATTGCGACGCTCACGGCGGAACGTGACTCCGCGCGTCAGCAATCAACGATGAACACTCCAGCGCCACCACACGCACCGACAAACGCATCTGCACAATCAGACGAGCCGATCATCATCTCGTCCGGCACACCAACACAAAACAACAGCGTGGGACAGCGCTCAGGCGCAGCCAGCGATGGCGCCGCCCAGCCGATGCCTGGCATGGGAGGAAACAGGGTCGCACCAAGCCCGCGGGAGCCTCGCGAAGCCCGTCGGCACGTGGAGTTCGCGGCGACAAGTGGCGAACAGACCATCATGGCACCAATGCCACTCAAGCCGCAACGCCCGCCCTGCTTCGACCCGAGCCAGCGTGGAGGTCCGACGGTTCAATCGTGGGTCTTCACGATGAACGTCTTCTTCGACGCGAATTACGTCGAGTCGGACACAGCGAAGATTCGGTATGCAGTTTCGCTGCTAAGGGGCCCCGCCATGGACTGGTGGCGAGTCATTGTGACGTCGCCACGCGCCTACGAGCCACCGTTGCAAGAGGAAGGGCCCACGGGTCCAGCTGTCACCTGGAGTTCATTCTGCGAAACCGCCCAATACAGCACGTGGGATGCGTGGTGCGCAGGGATTCGGGCGCGCTTCGAGCCGATCGCGGCTTCTATTTCGGCGCGTCAGAGATTGCGCACTTGGCGGCAGCTCTGGTCGGTTCAAGATTACACGAGCGGTTTTCTCGCACTTTGCGAGCAGGTCGGCTACATGCACGAAGCGGAGCGGGTGGACCGTTACGTCGGAGGGCTGAAGCCGGATATCTCGCACGAAATCATGCTGCGCGGACTCTCAAACTTCAACGAGATTCTCGCGCTCGCCGAGAAAATCGACATTCTACGCCGACCGAGACCGGGGTCCTACTACGGACATCGTCCTCGGGGACCGATCGAGCACGCCACTGTAAACGATGTTGCAACGAATGCAGCTGCCGCACCATTTAAGGGGCGCTGCTTTGCTTGCAACAGGCCGGGCCATCGCAAGAGCGAATGCCCAGAGGAGCTAAGGCGCCGCGGAGCAGAGCAGGGAAGGGAGTCTCAGAGGCAGGGAAACGCCAGCAGTCAGTAGAAGTTGGGCCAACTACTGACGAGACTGCCTGCTCGCCCAACCGCACCAACCCTCACCGAGTCACAGTACCGATTCACGCCATCGATCGGGCTCGGATGAATAAGGAGGGTACAACGACGGATTGCCCAGTACTGATCCACGGGAAAATACAGGGAGCAGCAGTGAAGATTTTTATCGACGGAGGAGCAAGCCACAGTTTAGTTAATACCGCAACCGCACGAAAACTGCAGCTGACACTTAGCCGTTGCTTACCGGAGATAGACGCACGCTTAGTCGACGGCACGCCACTGGCCATACGGGAGAAGGTAGAGCGAGTCAAAGTCCGCTGCGGGGGAAATTTCGGGTTTACACAGGAAATGCTTGCAACGACACTGGATGGGCACGATATTTTACTGGGACGTGATTGGCTGCGACGATATAACCCGCGAATTGACTGGACGACGGGTAGCTGCACCGTGCGAAGTAGTGGTAACTGGGTCGAGCTACCTCGCTGGCAGTCGCCCGAGTCTTCAACGGTACACGTCAACGCTATCACAATGAAAAAGGCTGTCGCTGCTGGGGCAAACGTGTACGCAGTAGACATCGCAGTAGTAGAGGAAGCAGAGCAGCCGAGTGATTTTCAGAAACTGTTGACAACAGTACCGCCCGAACTACAGGAACTATTGAAACGGTACCCGGGGATTTTTCCAGACGACTTACCGGAAGGACTGCCACCTCAGCGGGCGCATGATCATAGGATCGAGTTAGAACCAGGGGCACAGCCAACTGTACAGTGCCAGTTCAGACTGACACAGCCCGAGCTCGACGAACTGAGGAAGCAGTTAGATTACTTGTTAGAGAAGCAGTTTATTCGACCAAGTTCGTCACCGTTCGCCGCACCGATACTGTTCACACCGAAAAAAGACGGAGGGTTTCGCATGTGCATCGATTACCGAGCGCTCAACAGGGTAACAGTCAAGTCGCGGTACCCAATTCCCCGCGCCGACGAACTGATCGACCAACTACGAACAGCACGGGTTTTTTCAAAAATAGATTTACGGGGAGGTTACCATCAGATTAGGGTCGAACCATCGGACTGCGCCAAAACACCTTTCAGGACTAGGTACGGGTCGTTCGAGTACACTGTGATGCCATTCGGGCTGACCAACGCACCGGCGACTTTTCAGATGACCATGAACGAGGCATTTAGGCCACTCTTAGATAAATGCGTGATAGTTTACCTCGACGACATCCTCGTCTACAGTCGCGACAAGCAGCAGCACTTAGCGGATCTCGAAGCAGTCTTTAAAGTTTTAGAGGAACATCGGTTACTCACCAAGGGCTCTAAGTGCGAGTGTTTTCGGGACAGACTAGAATTTTTGGGGCACGTTATTTCGGAGGCTGGAGTTGAAATCGACCCAAAAAGGCTGGATACGGTAAAAGCGTGGCGTCCCCCGACGAACATCACGGAACTGCAGAGTTTTTTGGGGTTCGTTAATTATGTTCGTTGGTTCGTCCCCGACATGGCACAGTTGACTGCCCCGCTGACGGATTTACTGCGAAAGGGGGTCGCTTTTACGTGGGGGGAGAAAGAGCATGCTGCCTTCTCTGCCCTGAAAAATGTTCTCTGTTCACCGCCCGTCCTGCGCATCGCCGACCCACACCGCCCCTTCGAGGTTGTTACAGACGCAAGCGACATCGCCATTGGAGCCGTACTGCTACAGGACTTCGGCAACGGCCTACAGCCCATCGCATACGAGTCACGAAAACTGCATCCGCCCGAGCGAAATTACCCGATACACGACCGCGAAATGCTCGCGATCGTACATGCGTTCAAAGTGTGGCGCTGCTACTTGACCGGCGCAGACGTGACAGTACAGACAGACCACCGATCACTACAGTACCTCCGCGCACAGCCCCACCTCAACCCACGACAGATTCGGTGGCTCGATTTCCTCGAGTCAAACTTCCACTACACGGTCACTTACAAAAAGGGAGCCTCGAACATCGCCGACGCACTGACCCGCCCCACTGCCCAGATCCACGCAATACTACTCGCCCAGACAAGCCCGCTACTGACAGGCCTATTCACCCACGGGTACCAGACGGATCCATTCTTCACAGGAGGAAATTCGCAGCAGTTCGCAGCAGCAAAGGGAGTCTATTACGTAAAAACCGGGACTGACCGCATTTGGGTACCTGGGTATACACTGCTACGGGAATTACTGTTACAGGAGGCACACGACGGAGTTACTTCGGGGCATTTCGGAGTAGAAAAAACACGGCAGCAGCTGCAGCGGTATCATTACTGGCCCGAAATGTTGACCGACGTGCAGCGACACGTGGCATCGTGTCCCACTTGCCAGATCATGAAGTCAACACGGAAGCGGCCGGCGGGACAGTTGCAGCCAATCCCCCCTCCAGAGCGTGCTTGGCAGCAGGTGACGATGGACTTCGTCACGGGGTTACCGGCCGGGGCGAGTGGAAATGACGCGATCCTGGTCGTCGTCGATCGACTAACGAAAATGGCACACTTCGCAGCCTGCAAAAAATCAATCTCAGCCGAAGAAACAGCCCGCCTCTTCATCTCTACCGTCGTTTGACTGCACGGGATACCAGCATCGATCATCAGTGACAGAGACACGAAATTCACCAGCAACTTCTGGCGGAACCTGTGGCAGCAGTTCGGCACGCGACTACAGTTTAGTTCATCGTACCACCCCGAAACAGACGGACAGACAGAACGGACAAATCAGACCATGGAACAGCTCATCCGGGCCACGTGCGACGACCCAAACACGTGGGAACAACAACTGCCACTCATCGAATTCGCATACAACAACGCCCCATCCGCCACGACCCAACAGTCATTGTTTTACCTGAATTACGGAGAAGACCCAACAGTACCCATGACCCCGAATCCCGACAACCCGGTTCCACGCGCGCAACAGTTCGCCGAAATATTACAAGCAGCACGGACCCGGGCAGTAGACGCAATAAAAAAATCGAACATCATCGCTAAACGCAACGCCGACCGCCACCGCAGACCCGTCACTTACCAGCCCGACGACTTAGTTTTACTTGACACTCAGAACCTCCGACTGCCCATCACTCCGAAACTCCGCCCCCGATACTGCTGGCCATTTCGCATAAGCCACATGCTTACACCCGTCACCGCCCACCTCCTCCTCCCTGCTGACTGGTACGTCAGCCCCTCATTCCACGTCAGCCTACTTCGCCCTTACGTCCCGTCCACGAGCCAACTGCCACGCAATCGCCCAGCCAGCATGACACGACCACCAACTGAACCAATCATCACCCCCGAGAAAATCCTGAGTCACAGAGTTCGCGACCCTCGAGGAGCCCGAAGGATCGAGTTCTTACTCCGCTGGAAGGACCGTACACCCACCAAAGACAATTGGGTTCCCCTGGACAGAATCGAAAACCACCCCGTCCTCACCGAGTATCTGCGCAGCCGGAACGTCAGGGATGTACACGCGCTTTCGTAAGGAGGACCTCCTTAAGGGGGGGGGGGTAGTGTAAGGAAAATCTCTTTTTCCTTACTTCGCGTCCCTGCTCAACGCGTACATCACTGTAGCACCACAGTCAGCACCGTTACCACTCGCAATCCTCGCATCGACAATCCGCCAGCCACCTTCGCACGTCGCACCCCGACCTCACGGCTCGGCGGGTAACCCGCGCTCCGGGCCTCCGCTTCGACACTTTTCCCAACCTCAGTCCCAGGCCCGTCGCGCGACAACCACAGTGCATTACCGTTACCACTGTAGTCTCGATATATATATTCTTCGCTCATGCCTTCGCTCATTGTACTCTTGCTTCGATAGTGCAATTCTCGTTCGTTCACTCAATTGCACTCGTAACAATTGTAAAGCATCATGTTCTGGTTAAAAGCCAGGTGATGAATTTCCTGGTAAAAGCCAGGTAATTTACTGGATATGCTATCGTACACACGTGTCCCCTACATATTGGGGGACATTCTAACATGGTCCACAGCTCAAGTTTTGGCGCTTTGTGGACACAGAGATGCACTACAAACTCTAAACCCTGAAGTCTATTGTGCTGGAGGTGCAGCACGCCACCATGGAAACATCTTCTTTAAGTTCTGCGCCCGCCGCTTCCTCTTGTCACTAAAGGATCCCAACCTCTCAGAGCCCCCGCATTCCCGTGATATGTCCCACATGCTAGACCGGTTACTTGAAGCGCCTTCATCCGTATAAAGCCTAACAAAGGCTCTGTGGTCGATCCGGCATGGCTCGTCCCAGGAAGCCACAGCAGGAGAGGCAATTGGTGAAACAAGGTGACCGGATGGAGATACTGGTGCGGATTTCAGCCTCCGTCCGCCAGTAGCATGCGGCGACAAGCCGTCAGGACTGGGGGGCACCTCAAGGGCCGGCCTGTGCTGGCACTTTTGCTGCTTCTGATGCAGGCTGGAACGATCAGGAGCGGTGCTGCTGGGTGCCATGGGTTTAGAAGGAACATGGTAGATGCGCATGCTGCCGGTTTCACTCACACACGAGCTATCCCCAGACAGCACACGCATGCACGCCTTCTCCTCCTCCTGCCCCTCATGGCCCGGTAGTGCGCCTGTGATGCACTGCTGCAGCTTCGGGGCATGGATTGGGACAGCAGCACGGCGGCGGGGCGATGCACTGGAGCCAGGGTGAGCGTGGCCGGCATCAGAAGAGACAAAATAGGACGCATTTGTCAGGTCAGAGGTGGTATGTGGGAGGCCGTAGCACTTGCCAATCACTCTGCGTGGACTGGCGGCCTTGGGCGACGATGGCTTGGCATGTGTGAGGCCAGAAGAGCCCCTAGAAAGTGATGCCTGTTGCTCTGCTGGCGGGGAGAGTGAATGCGTGAACTTTCTTGAATGGGTCGACTCTCTTGTCTGAGTCGAGTTGATTGAGTGAGGGTCCTGGCTTGGCTTAGGCGATTGCATTGACCGGGGCGAATGCTTTGACTGAAGCGACCGCATTGAGTGAGAGGCGTCCCTTGGCTCAGGCAGCTGTATTGACGGAGGTGACTGCCTTGGCTGAGATGACTGCCTCGGCTGGGGAGACTGCATTGACCGCGGAGACTGCATTGACCTAGGGGACTGCACTGGCTGAGGCACCTGCATTGATGGTGGGAACTGCTTTAGCGGAGGGGACTGCTTCAATTGCGGGGGATTGCTCGACTGAGGGGACTGCCGTGACCGAGGAGACTGTTTCGACTGAGGCGACAGCCTTGACCGAGGCGACTGTATTGACTGAGAGTACAGACCTGGGTGCTCGTAGCTCATGAGCGGAGAAGATCGCACCGCCGGCAGGCGAGGAGAGGGCGGCTGTAGCGGCGACGGGACGGGACGAGCCACTGGAATCGGCCTTCCACTCCTCACACCCGGCTGCCCGTGCCACCCTGCATGGGCGCCCTCTGCAGCGCGCAGGGAGGGGCCTTGCGAGGACGGGCTTAACGGCGACGGCGGCGAGCGGTGCATGGCGAGCTCGCTCGCTGCTCTCTGCTTCAACCCCGCCGCCTCCAGGTGGATCGAGTCCATCGAATGCCGCCTCCGCCGCCGCCGCCGCTGCCGTGGTACGTCCCCCTCCCCACCCGCCATGTCCAGCTGCTGCCAGCCGTCATTCCCGAGTGTGGCATGGCGTGAGATGCTGCTGCGGCTGTCAGTGCTGGCCAGGCTGTCACGGCTGTCTGAGCGCTGCACTGACTCCCTGCGCACGACCAGTAGGCGCTTGATGGCGGGCAGCGCGCCTCTCGACTCTTTGGGGGAGGACGGCTGTGACGCACACTCCCTCTGCACGTACAGCTCCTCCCACACCCGATCCATGTCCCCGCCCTCCTCCGCTTGCCCCGGTTCTGGCCCCTCTAGGTGCGCGGAAACTCCGAACGGGCTCTGCACCACCGCGGGAGGCGTGGGGTGCCACCCTTCTGCTGCGTCATCCCCCCCCTCTGCTCCCCCTCCGCTGCTACCACCCCCTCCTACCTCAGCCTCCGCTCCTGCCCTCCCCTCCCTTTCCTTCCCCGCCGCACCTCCTTGCGATTGGGTGTTTGAGAATCCGCTGATGCTCCAGGAGGGGGCGAGCACGCAGCCCGGGGCAGCAAGAGTGACCTGCGTCTGCGAGCTGCTCGCGGGAAACCACCCGGCGGTGCTGCTGGTGGTGCTGCTTCCCCCGTTGCCGCTCCCCATGAGCCACAGGTTCATGCTGAACTCCTCCTCCTGCGCGCGCCTACTCTCACCCCTCCCCTGCCCCTTCTTGCCCGCATCCCCTTCTCCCGCCCCGTGCTCCTCGTGCCCCAACCGAGGAACCACAAACCCCTCTCCTCCACTGTCAACGCCCACTGACTCAGGATGATCTGGGCCGTTCATCTCAGGCACGTGCGTGCTGGGGAGCGTGAAGCCGATTGGAAGCTGATCGGGTGCAATCGAAGGCTCTGATTGGTCAGGAGTTAAGATGGCACGTGTCGAATGTGTGCCGTCCGATTCCTCCTCATCGCCTGTCTCTGGGCTAGGATCACTGGCGGGGGGATCGCTTGGAAGGAGACGGTCAACGTCGGACCAGAGGGAAGGATACGCGTTGCCCCGGGGCCTCGTCCGGGCCTGACGGTGCTTCGACGGACTCTGCAGAGGCGCCAAGACGTCGGTGCTCTCGGTGCAGTCGTCTTCTGCAACGTCAACGTCAATCTTCGTGCTGAAGGGTCGCGTTCGGCAGCACAAGTGCAACGGGAAAAGGGATGCGGAAACGAGAGCAATGTTATTCTGCTGCAGCATCAGCTGAAAACCAGTGCTGGAGCTCACAGCATAAGCTCAAGCCAGAGCCAAGCCTGACGCAGAACAGAGATACTTTGCGCTATGAGCAATGAAAAGAAAACATCTCGACCAAGTAAATATGCATTTGCACGATCTCAGGCAATGCGGGACATTCCCAACGGATCAGTTCTTTTACGCTTGCCCGGAAGCTACGACCGATCAACGGCTGCGATTAATCTGGGCGTACCTGGTGGCTTGCGGACGGCTCCCTAGAGAGGTGAGCGAGGTCTTCAGGGCTTCCTTGAATTGCGTCGTTTTCGACACCATCTCCCCCGCGATATTCGCTGTCTTCGACACCATCCCCCCCGCAAGGTTCGCTGTTTTTCCCTTGATCTCGCCCGAGACTACCGCAGCCGTTCCTCTCAGCGTTTCCCGCACCGCTTCAGATCTGGACACGAATTCTGCACCCACGGCCTTCGTTCTCGACGCCATTTCCTCGCCTAAGACCGCTGTCTTCGATACTAGTTGCTTCGTCATCGTTGCGACGCGATCATTGAGCGATTTTTCTTTCTTATATACCTTATTGTCGGCTGCTTTGGCCTTTGGTGACAACTCCATGGCTGGAGACGCAGATTGGGCTACCACGGATTCGTGGGTCGCACCTTCATCCATCGGTCGTAAGGATCCTGTCAGGTAGGCCCGTAATTTCAGTAGGTCACGAGCCGTAACAGTTTAATAAATCTCTCCGTACTTATTTTTCCACGTGGATCCTACTTATGCTTCGCAAACCTGCGATTCCTTACATCTAGCGATGGCGGGCTGGGGCGATGATGAGCAGGCAAAAAAGGTGGTGGAGGGGAGCAGCCTTGAAATGAGAGATGCAGAAAGAAAGAGAAAGATAATGCGAGAAGGCTGGAGGCTGGAGGCTGGAGGCTGATGCTTGCACATAGCCAGATTCCTTCCTGCCTTTCCAAACCCAAGGTGACTTGCCTGACCTGACACTCAACTCGACCAACATGCGCAACAGCTGTCGGTCGAGGTTCTCCTCCATCCCCACTAAAATTACTCCACCGCACTGCAGACCACTCCATTCCAAGGCACTCCAGCTCACACACAACGCAGAAACTACTGTACGGCGCTACAGTATTCCTGGGACTGCATTGTTGATGTGATGTGATGGGATCAGGTGCGGGACGGTGGAGGAGGGGTCTCAAATTCTGACGGGTGTTTTGTACAGTAGATGCCCAGGGTGGACAGGTGTCGTCGAGTTTTCGGAAGTAGTCACTGTAGAGACAGATTTTGGCGGTCGGTCAGTGGTCAAGCCAATCAGACCAGTATGGTACGGACGGTGAATCTCGTTTGCGGGTTGATTTTTGGTGATCAGCAGAACTGCTACACTTTAAAGCAAACAAAAAGGTAACTGTAAGGAATTTTCCGGATTCCTTACTGGGTCACACTGTACGCGTACAACCCCGACTTTCGGAAAACCAGGCTCGGCCCGCCGACCTCGCCTTCCGAGCCACCACCGCGTCGCTTTCGGGTTTTCCAACCCCGAACCTGCACCCAACCATCTCGCGACCCCGCGACCTCGGCCTAGCTAGCCTTGCTATATTGTGCCTAGGCCTCGTTGTTCATTCAGACGTTGTAATCACTTCCGCATTATTGAGTTCTGCGCACTCTTTCCTTTCACAACTTATAACACTTGGTATCAGAGCCTAAAGTCCTAGGTTACCCTCGCGTTTCCGGGGTAGTTTGTAGAAGGGGAGCGATAGACTTGGTGGGCTGTTAAGCGGTCGGCCCGTGGAATAGATCTGATTATTCCACTCCGACTACGATAGCATTAACGCCTTCACCGAAGTCAGAAAAATCGCGAGCCACCCCCTGCCCGTTCGACGAAGCCTGAGGCACATGGAGCAGGCCGAGTTCAACGAGTTCATGCAACAGTTCCGTGCGATGCAGGCCAACTTGCAGGGTATGACTGCAGAGATGGAGCGTCTACGGAAGGAAAACGCCGAACTACACCAGGCGCGTGGTGAAGCGTGCCAGGAGTCGCCTGTCGTGGACGACGCAAGTAGCAGCACTACACCAGATGAGCGGGTCTGGAGCGAGCTGGAAGGCGAGATGGATGCGGACGAAGTGAGGCAGGCGCAGCAGGAACAGTCGCCACAACAGTCGCGTGCAGTACCACCACGTGCAGCAGCGACGACGACGGCGACGCCAGCAGCAATGCCAACGGCCCCGATGGCAGCAACGGCTTTTGTGAAAATCAAGCCGACAAACCCGCCCCCGTTTAACCCGAGTGACAAGTTTGTCACTGTTTCTGCATGGTTGTTCGGTGTGGAGGTGTTCTTTAATGCTACTATGATTTATGACGACGCCACCCGCATTAATTTCGCAGTTTCACTGTTGCGAGGACCTGCGCTGGAGTGGTGGAGGCGAACGCTGCAACACGAAGGGACTTCGGCAGGAATAGCACGTGCGAACGACGGGACTTCAACACCTGTCACGCATCAGGCAGCATCGATTTTCGGGACGGCCACGATATGCACATGGAAGGAGTGGGGCGCCGCCTTGCGAACCAGATTCGAGCACGTATCCGCCTCGGACTCTGCTCGCATGCAGCTGCGTACCTAGAAGCAGCTGACTTCAGTCCAAGACTACACCAGCAAATTCTGCAACTTGGCGGACCAGGTGGACGACATGAGCGACGCGGAGCGGTTGGATCGCTACGTGGCGGGCCTGAAATACGAGATACAGTACGAGGTCTGACGAACCCGGCCACGCAGCTTCAACGACGCCGTCCGGGAAGCCGAGTCAACGGAGGCGCTGATGCAGTGGGCGAGATCGAGCTCCCGGGAGGGCCCTCGATTTCGTGGACCGACTCAGCAGCCCACGATCAACGGCGTGGATGCACCTAGCCGAGCCCTTGGGCCGTGCTTTTTATGCAACCAGCTGGGCCACCTGAAAAAAGACTGCCCGAGGCTTAAGCAGGGGAAGAAGAACGACGGAGAAGGGTCGGGAAAAGATACGAGTCAGTAGCAGACGGGCCACCTACTGACGAGACCCTGTCGCCCGACAATCACCATCCACACCGGGTCGTGGTACCGATCAGCGCTATCGACCAGAACCGGACGAATAACGTGGGTGAACACGTGGACTACCCTGTGCTGGTGGTAGGGAGGGTTAACGGTTATAAAATTAAAATCTTCGTTGACGGTGGGGCGAGCCACAGTCTCGTCAACCTGGCAACGACCAAAAAAATGGGGGTGAAGCTGACCAGGTGTCTGCCAGAGATCGATGCACGGTTGGTGGACGGGACACCGCTGGCCATCCGAGATGAGGCGCGAAAAAATCGGATACAGTGCGGCGACAAATTCGGGTTTGGCATGAGGATGTTGGCGACGACGTTGGACGGTTGCGATGTGCTGCTGGGGAGGGATTGGCTGCAGCGCTTCAATCCGACGATCGACTGGACGACTGGGACGTGCGTCGTGCGAGGATACGGAGGGAAGACGACGCTTCCGAAATGGACGGAGCCGGAGCCGGTGACGACACGTGTTAACGCGGTCAACATGCAGCGTGCGATGAACAGCGGAGCTCATACCTTCTTAGTGCACCTGTACGAAGTGGCAGCTTCCGAGAAAATCGCGGACATCGACACGCTCTGCGCGGCAGTCTCCGAGGAATTGGCGAGCATTATTCGGAAGTATCCCGAAATTTTCGCGGATGACCTCCTGGATGGTTTGCCCCCCCAACGACCTGAGGATCATCGGATCCAGCTGGAGCCCGGCGCGCAACCTACTGTGCGGACACAGTGGCGGCTCAGTCAACCAGAACTCGCCAAGTTGCGGGCCCAGCTGGATTACCTGCTCGCCAAGGGATTTATCCGGCCCAGCACGTCGCCGTATGCAGCACCGATACTGTTCACGCCGAAGAAGGACGGTGGCCTACGCATGTGCATTGATTATCGGGCGCTGAATCGGGTCACGATAAAGTCGCGTTACCCGATCCCGCGAACCGACGATCTGCTGGATCAACTTCGCGGAGCTCGGTATTTTTCGAAAATCGACCTGCGAGGAGGCTACCACCAAATTCGCGTATTCGCCGACGACTGCCCAAAGACCGCTTTTCGCACACGCTACGGCAGTTATGAGTTCACAGTGATGCCGTTCGGCCTGACAAACGCGCCCTCGACGTTCCAGCTCACCATGAATGGATTTTTTCGGGACATGCTGGACAAGAAGGTCATCGTGTACCTGGACGATATCCTGGTGTACAGCGCGACAAAAGAGGACCATCTGCGGGATTTAGAGGAGGTGTTCCGGCGTTTACAGGGGCATCGGCTAATTACAAAGGGGTCTAAGTGTGAGTTCCTGAAGCCGGAATTAGAGTTTTTGGGGCATGTGGTTTCTGGCGAAGGGATTAAAATCGACCCGCGTAAGGTGGACGCCATCGTTAAGTGGAAGCCGCCTACTAATATCCCTGAGTTGCAAAGTTTTCTGGGGTTTGTTAACTACGTTCGTCGTTTTGTACCCAATATGGCAGGGATAACCAAGCCGCTGACCGACCTGCTGCACCACGACAGTGATTTCAGGTGGGGGGAGAGGGAGCAATCCGCCTTCGACGCCCTCAAAAACATTTTGGGTTCACCCCCGGTACTCCGCCTCGCCGATCCATCTCGACCGTTCGAAGTCGTCACGGACGCCAGCGATTTCGCCGTCGGCGCCGTCCTGCTACAGGACTTCGGCCAAGGGCTGCAACCCATCGCCTACGAGTCACGCAAGATGCAGCCACCTGAGCGCAACTACCCAGTCTACGACAAAGAAATGCTGGCCATCGTCCATGCATTTCGCGTCTGGCGCTGCTACCTCACAGGAGCCGACGTGACGATTCGGACCGACCATAAATCGCTACAGTACATGCGCACGCAACCGACACTCAACCCGCGACAAATCCGGTGGTTGGACTTCCTTGAATCCAATTTCCGGTACACCATTACGTACAAAAAGGGCGCCAACAACATCGCCGACGCCCTTACCCGACCATCCATGCAAAACGCGGCGGTACTAATCGCCCACACCAACCCGATGCTAACAGGACTATTCACCCACGGCTACAAGATCGACAGGTTTTTTCGGAACCCGCAACAACAGGCTGCTACACCGCACGGCAAATACTACCTAAAAACCGGTACGAACCGGATTTGGGTACCAGCATACCAGCCTTTACGGGAGCTGCTGACGCAGGAGGTTCACGACTCCAACCTCTCCGGGCATTTCCGCACCGACAAGACACTGAAGCTGCTGCAGCGGAATTATTACTGGCCGGACATGCAGACCGATGTGCAGCGCTACGTGTCAACTTGCCCGACCTGCCAAGCAATGAAGTCGTCGCGACAAAGGCCAGCCGGACTGCTGCAACCCCTCGCGCCACCCGAACGACCGTGACAACAGGTGGCGATGGATTTCGTCACGGGGCTCCCAGCTGGCACGAGTGGCAACGACTCGGTGTTGGTCGTCGTCGATCGCCTAACGAAGATGGCGCATTTCGCCCCATGCCGAACGACGATCACAGCCGAAGATACAGCCAAACTGTTCATCTCCACCGTCGTACGCCTACACGGGTTACCTTCGGCGATCATCAGCGATCGTGATCCGAAATTTACGTCGAAGTTCTGGCAGGAAGCGTGGGCACAGTACGGTACCCGCCTGCAGTTTTCGTCGTCATACCACCCGCAAACCGACGGACAGACGGAACGGACAAATCAGACCATGGAACAGCTGATTCGCACCAACTGCCCCGACATTCGCAAGTGGGAAGATTCGCTGCCGATGCTGGAATTCGCGTACAACAACGCCCCGTCGGCCACGACTAAACAATCACCCTTCTTCCTGAATTACGGGATAGACCCCGTGGTACCCTCTTCAACGACTGTGGACAACCCGGTACCAAGATCGCAGCAGTTTGTCACGGAACTGCAAACCGCCCGAACGAAAGCAGCCGATTTCATTCGCAAGGCTAATACCACGGCCAGTCGCCAGGCGGATAAACACCGACGAAATTTACCCTTCCGCACAGGGCAGGTTGTGCTTCTGGACACCAAGAACCTTCGGTTGCCGCAGCCCGCGAAATTACGGCCCCGATACGTGGGACCATTTCGTATCATCCAGATGGTGACACCTGTCACCGCGAAGCTGCTGCTGCCCGACGATTGGAAAATCCATGACGCCTTCCACGTCAGCCTGTTGCGTCATTACGAACAGCCGCAGTCGCCAGCTGTTGCTCGACCAACCATCGCGCCGACCACTCGCCCCGTGGCAGAGCCCACGCTGGAACCTTGGAAGATTCTTAACCATCGCGTGGATGTGACTGCCGCCGGCCGCTCGGTGAAATTCCTGCTTCGCTGGAAAGACCGCACGAGCGAGGACGACACGTATGTCGCTGCTGATTCGCTACTGGGACACCCGGTTTTGGACGCTTACCTGGCCCGCCGAGGTGTTTCGGATATTCACCACCTTTCTTAAAGGGGGGGGTAGTGTAAGGAATTTTCCGGATTCCTTACTGGGTCACACTGTACGCGTACAACCCCGACTTTCGGAAAACCAGGCTCGGCCCGCCGACCTCGCCTTCCGAGCCACCACCGCGTCGCTTTCGGGTTTTCCAACCCCGAACCTCCACCCAACCATCTCGCGACCCCGCGACCTCGGCCTAGCTAGCCTTGCGATATTGTGCCTAGGCCTCGTTGTTCATTCAGACGTTGCAATCACTTCCGCATTATTGAGTTCTGCGCACTCTTTCCTTTCACAACTTATAACAGTAACGACGGCGAAGTAACCAGGAGAAGGTAGGCTTGTTCGCGAAGTGGTGGCACTTCCTTCCCATCCCACTTTAGCAAACTTGTTATTCTAAAAGCCTTCGCATTAGACTATTTCTAACAATTCCGCGTTGCGGTTCCTCGTTTTACACCACAGCACCGCCCTACCACGCCTGGTCATCATCGTTCGTCTCAGGCGCCGCGGCATGGGGTCGTTAGCATTTGCTGTCAGTCCACCTATCGTCCAAGATAGACTTGTTCCTTGTGTGCCGTTGCCGTTATCACGCGGCCGCTCCTCCAACAGTTCTGAGCACGCTGATGCGAAAAGGCTTCGCGTTCCTTTCAAACCTAGAAGCTTTCGATCGACAGTTAGCATTGACTATCTTCAATGTTCATCAAACACGAGGTCGAATCGGCTAGTCACTCGAGCCGAGGCTTCGAACAGATCCGAACCTGGAAGTTCGGCAGCGGACCTTGCTGCTTTGGAGGAGGGCGAGCCTTGGCTCGGCGCCGTGGTCTACCGTCGCAGCGCGGCTCGTCAGGAATTTGTTTTCGTCACTTCCTTGGAGCGCCTCGCGCTTCCGCATCTCTCCTCCGCGGCGTCCCGTGCGCAGGCCGCGGAGACACTGATGGCGGAAATCCCGCAAGATGAGCGCACGGGAGACGATGGAGAGGGGGAGGCGGAGGGTACAGCTGTGGTAGTGCGCATGCGTTCTTCTAAAGTGGGACGCGATATAAGGCTGGACGGCACTGCGCAGACAGTGTTCGCCATGCAGTGCCACAGGTGAGCTTATAACAGGAGTTCCCTTCAAATGTCCTGCTCTCCCTTACTCCCCTATTCCGCCCCATCCCTCACTCCTCGTTCTCTCCTCTACCCGAATCCGCAAACCCCAACCCCTTCTCCCGTCCTTGCCAGGTGCTTATGCCCCGTTACCGAGCCCATCTATAGCGAGTTCAGCCTGCTACTCTCCGCCTCACCCCTCCACGAGCCCACCAAGCGCAGCCTAGGGGTCATCCTAGACGCCCCCTCCTCCAGCTTTAACTCTCTCCCTGCCGACTATGACGATGGCGACGAGGGCGACATGCTGGACCTAGACTTAGACGATAAGCTCTACTTCCCCCCGGACCAGCGGATTATAGACGTCTCTAAGTACGTGCGCGACACGGTGCACCTGGAGATCCCTCTCAAGGTCCGGTGCAGCCCCGGGTGCCGAGGCATGTGCCTCGGGTGCGGGGCGAACCTCAACGTGAAGGCGTGTTCCTGTGGCGAGGAGGAGGGGATTGGGGGCAGCGGCAGCAAGGGGCAAGCGGTGATGGGCGGGCAAGGGCAAGGGTTGGGTGAGTTCGGATTGGGGAGAGGGAAGGGGAAGGGGAAGGGCAAGGGGTCGCTGAAGGAGCAGCTGGAGCAGCTGTACCGGCGCGAGGACGATGGGGGTGCTGGTGCTGGTGGTGATGATAGGCAGCAGGGGCATTGAAATGGAGCTAGAGACATGGACGCAGCAGGAGGCATGAAGCAGGACAAAGTGGCACAGAAGGGGCAGCAAGGCAGCATACTCCATTTTATGAGACGGTGCTGGTTACCGATTTTATTCTACTTGACAATGCTCCTTCCCGCAGTGGATGTCTGCCATGCATGCGCCGCAGCTGTTCTGTCTGGACCACCTCTGCGTGTCAAGGCTTATGACGTGTACTCTCCAGCATTGAAACAGTGCATTCACGTGCAATAACTGCTGTGGATGGCTACACAAGCCATACGGTAGTTGCCCTGTTCAATCGTTCTATTCACTGCATCAGCATTTATTGAAAACAGTGCTTCCGTGTGGAAAGGCACCACATTATTGTTTACTGTGTTAAATGCATGGCTGGAACACACTGGTTACCCTGCCATGTGAGTGTTAATCGGCAAGCCAGAGACCCGGGTCCCTTTCCTGAACCAGTGTCTGCCTCGGTATCTTAACCTCCCTCCTCACCCTCCTCCACCCCTCGGTCCAAACTTGGTCCTGTGCACCAGGGCAACAAGTAGCGTAACAACATGACCCAGCTCTCTGTATAAACAATTTGCTACCCGGCATGTCACATCATCTGGGGGAAGGGGTGGAACCACGAGTCGAGGCCGATCCAGGCCTTGGATAGAAAGTATCGGCGGGCGGCGGTGGTCAAGGTCTTGAGCCACAGCACGCGCCCGTCCAGGTTGGCCCCGATGCCCGTGTTGTTGTACTCCGCGTAGAACGTCGTCCACTCCCGTGACCGCACGTAAAAGTTATTCCATGCTGTGAGGTGGCGAGGAGTTACGGAGAGAGAGAGAGGATGAGAGTGTGCAAGAGAGAGGTGAGGGGGGGGGGCAAGGGACACCTTATTGCTGACTCTGCTTAAAAGGTCGTCCAACCCCTCCACTGCACATAAGTTGCGGGGGGGATGTCGAGGAGGCAAGGGAATGATAGCAAGGGAGCAGAGGGAGCAAGAGAGGTATGAGGGAGGGCAAGGGAATAATAGCAAGAGAGGTATGAGGGAGGGCAAGGGAATAATAGCAAGAGAGGTATGAGGGAGGGCAAGGGAATAATAGCAAGAGAGGTACGAGGGAGGGCAAGGGAATAATAGCAAGAGAGGTATGAGGGAGGGCAAGGGACACCCGATGCCTGTGGTAGCACTCTGCATAGAAGGTCGTCCAGACCCGCGACAGGGAAATAAGCGTTATGGGGGTGGGAAATAAGTGGGAGAGGCGGAGGGAGAGAATTACGAGGTAGGCAGAGGGAGAGGCGAGAGGTGTTGCTGTACTTAGGCGCAGAATGTAGAGAGAAAGCTCAACGAGGGAGAGGCGCTCGTGCTATTCTTGTAATGCGTGCTGTGCGTGCAAGCGATCGTGCGTTCACACTGTCACCACTCTGGGAGCCTGAGAGATGGACTCCGATACGAGTAAGCCACTATGCTCACCTTCGGCGCTGAGATTTCGTCCATGTACGAGTGCGCGAAGATGGTGCACGCGTAGAAAGAGAGAGAGAGAGAGAGAGAGAGAGCTCTGTGAGGGTGACACTCATATACTGTACTTCAAGTTGTCCATGTCCGATACGAGTAAGCCACTATGCTCACCATCGGCGTTGATGATCTCGTCCATGTACGAGTGCGCGAAGATGGTGCACGCGTACTGACCCCACGACCGCCCCAGCCACCCCTGCAGGCACCAACACGAGGGAAGATACATCAGGTTGTGCAACTGCGGCTCCTGCAGCCGTGGGTCCCTTGTGACGTGATGGATCGGATCCATCCCCTGTGATCACCGCCACGACGAGGGCTGCTGCCTCACGACACCGCCCTGCTCCATCACCAACCAAACGTCTACTACAACTTCTCCATTGCAACTTCCCTCCTCCTTATCCTCCCCTTCCTCCAGTCCCCCCCACCAGCTATTCCCCCCCATTCCCTCCCCCTGATCACCTGCGCGATGATGGGTTGCTGCCCGATAATGCGGTTCTGCACCATGACGAAGCAGTTGTCGTCGTCCTTAATGTCGCGCTTCTTATGCTCTACCCCCTCCCCTTTTCCCCCACCCGTTATTCCCCTCATTTGAACAATAACCCACCTGCGCGATGATGGGTTGCTGCCCGATGACGCGGTTCTGCACCATGACGAAGCAGTTATCGTCGTTCTTAATGTCGCGCTTCTGCGCCGTCACCGACGCGAACCCGTAGCTCGACATCTGCAGCACGCACGACTCGAACCGCGCCTTCGCCTGCCCGAAAATAAAATCCACCGTCCCGAAGATGTAGCCTGGAAAGTGGGGGTGGGGGGGGGCGAGAGACGGGGGGTCGTGAGCGGGCGTGTGGGGGGGGGTGTGAAGGGGCGTGGGGGAAGCGTTGGGGGGGCGTGGGGGAGCTGGGCGTGAGGAGGAAGGAGAGTGAAGGATCAACGAGGGCGGAGTCGCGCGGCAAACGCGCGAGCCCGTAAATAAAAATCATGGCTTTACGGTGCCGCGTGGCAATACCGGAGGCACTAGCGTCCTGTCCTCTCCCTCCCCTGAGATCGCGCACTCTTTCCTCTCCTCTCCTCACGCGCACACATCCCCCACGTCCCCCTTTCCCCACGAACCCCCTCGCCCCCGCTGGGTCACTTACAATCCTTGTAGTATTGCCACCCCTTGTGCGCATATAGGGTATCCTGCGTGGGGGAAGTGGACCGGGGGGGAAGGGGGAAGAGGGGGAGGCTGTGAGAGGAAGAGAGGACGCTGAAGAGGAGGGGAAGGTGCGTGCGTGAGTGAACGTACCGACAGAGTGGTGGCATGTACAGAGGGAGTCGGACCGATGATGACGATGACGACTATGACGTCGACGGCTATGACGGCGGCGGGGCCTACCTGGAACGACTTGATGGAGCAATTGTAGAACGCGGTGCGGTTGGCCGTCACTCTGACGGCCACCGCTTGGTAGATGTAGCTGTTGGGCGGCGGCCGCGGCGACGCGTTCTCGAAGTTGACGTTCACGGCCGTGAAATCGTCCGCGAATACGACAAAACAGCCCGTGTTCACTGCGGAAGAGAGGGGCGTGCCAAGGGGAGCGCGGCAGAAGAGTAAAGCGAGGAAAGCGAGTGACAATCGTGAGGTTCAATCACAGTGGGAGCACATCGATTGGAGCAGTGGGGATTACGGCCGTCACGCGCTTCAAGGGCGCGCGCAGGCACGGCGAGCCAATGCGGTGCCGACACGTGAAGCCAGTGTGGTGCTTACACGTGGAGAGCATGTCGCCGTTCTCGTTGAGCATGCCGCTGTAGCGATTGCACGACACCGTGCTGCCGCCGCCCTCGGGATCGCCGATCAGCGACAGATAGCGCTGCGGGGGGAAGAGAGGGGGAGAGGAGAGGGGAAGGAATGGGGAGAGGGGAGTAGAAAGGTGGGGAAAGGGTTTGAGCGGAGCATTTGGGGGGAGGTGGAGACGCGGACATGCAACAAATCGGTCAGGCGAGAGATGTTCGTGCGAGCATGCGGGGGTGCGGAGAAGCGATGACGCACACATGCGGGCCGACGGTAGCCTGCGTGGTAAGCGCACTGGGAGGATAATGCACGCGACGAGCGACTCATGCGACGCACATACGACATGCGACGCGCGAAGGACGCACCATGTACGGTCGGATGATGATGGTCTCGTTGTACCACCCGGCCTTCACGAATATCTTCGTCCCTTGATTCGGCAGATACGCTGGCGGCACGTAGTATATCGCCTCCTGCAACGTCACACAGCGACCACCATGCCACGTCAGACGCCATCCAGACACTCGCCACGTGAAAGCAGAATAGCACGCGCGATGTGCGGGCGAGTAGCACACGAGCATGCGGGTATCGCTAGGCAGCAGTCCTGCAGTCGTCTAGCAATGGGCAGTTGGAAAGTCGTCTTACTACCTCCTTCTTCCCCCGCCACCTATCTGCCTGCTTCCTCCCATATGCTCGCGTGCTCGACTCGTTCCCCTCCGTCTATTCTTCCTGCCGTCCGTTCGTCCGTCAAATCTACCGGCCATCCCCATCTCCCTTTGCCCGCTCCTCGCGACGCCCACGACGCGTGCTTTCATATCCGCCTCAATGTCGCACTTCTGCGGGTATTTCTAATACGTGGTCGTCGAAAACATCGCACGCATCGAGACCATGCGCCATCGCACACGTCACACGCGTCGCACGCACCTGGATAGTGGTAAAGTCGCCCGAGCCGTCCTTCGCGACGACCATGTTGGGCACCACCGGCACGCCGTTGAGGAGAATGGTCATGTTGGTTCGCGACACCACGCCCGCCACCAACCCCGCCGCTCTACTAGGCGCAATTGCAACGGCCATGAGCGCGAGGAGCGCGAATGGGAGGTAGAGCGCGAGGGATGAGAATGGGAGCCGTTGTTGCCGTCTCGCGCGGCTTGGTAACGAGCATGGACGGCGGTTCGCATCTAATACTTGTCTGTCTCGATAGTGCTGGGAATTGAGCTCCGTGCATGACGATCTGTGTCTTTCTAACAGTATCGAGCCCATATTTACCGAGCCTTCTGGTTGACAGTCGTGATTCCTACGACACGCCGGGCTCCGGGTTTCTGTTCGTACTACGCTTCGCTTCGTCGAGAGATCCGTGCCGCGCCGCATGAGGTCTCCCGAGGCTAGAGGCCTTTCTTCTTCAACGATTTGCCGATGCGTGGAGCAAGCGACTTGGGTGAGGAGAAATGGCAACAGAATAGTCCGTAAGGATATCGCAGGTCCGAGAGGCTGGCAAAAGAAATCGACGAAAGAACCGCGCTATCTAGCGGCCTACGACGGGGCAAGGAGTTAACTACTGAACGTGGAGGAAGGATGGGGTCGGTGGCACTCGCAAGCTCAGAGGGGCCGATCTAGTCGGTCGGAAATGTCACGAAGCAGCCCTACGCTGCGAGCCGTGACGAGAGTTTAGCTGAAGCAACAGCACGAAGTGACTTCAAACCTCAACTCCACTACCGTAATTCACAAAGCAGGGAGAAAAACAGTCCATTTCGCGCAAGCCCTGCGCCGTCATCCAGCTCCACGACTTGTATCAGCATCGGTCGTTGTGCCACTTCCAC
This sequence comes from Closterium sp. Naga37s-1, assembly GCA_947471745.1. Taxonomy (NCBI): domain Eukaryota; kingdom Viridiplantae; phylum Streptophyta; class Zygnematophyceae; order Desmidiales; family Closteriaceae; genus Closterium; species Closterium sp. Naga37s-1. The sequence continues at coordinate 2,037,067 of CANJKZ010000354.1, read as the reverse complement.
TCCAACAGTGGCCGTGTCCCATCACTTCGATTTGCTTCCTTTCTCGAGGTTCCTCCTCTCCTCCCCTCCCTAACAGCTTCACCGTTGCCCAGCCCAGGCCTCGAATTTGTTCGCACCGACAGGCGGGAGAAGTCTGCTGCGAGTGTGTGCGAGGGATTTGCGTTGCGAGGGAAGCTGGACGGCCTGCAACTCGCGCGGCTCGCACAGACCAATTTTGGGCCTCCGAGGCGCGCTTGATTTCAGGACAGAAACGCGAGGCTCGGGGATGATGGATTGAAAGCGTGCTGGAAATGAAATACGGTACACCTGAGCTAGGGGATATACAGTTACGCGGTACTTGCTGATTATTATGCACAAACTATGTCCAAGAAGCTGAATGAGGAAAACAAAACAAGAACACTTTATAATTGCCACAATATGAAACAAAAAAAAATAGTAACTGATACTACCACAGTACTACTATGAGATAGCATGTAGAGGCGTCACTGGAAAGGGCTCAACAACGTAAGCAGAAGCATTTACACCGTGCATCCTCATGCTAGGACCCGCAAGTGTGCTCCCTGAACCAGTTGCAACGAAACCAAGATTATTCACTAACTTCGGAGTAGGAGCATCTCGAGGCAGCACAGGAAGCGGGGTATTAGGAGCCGAGGCCACGTTACGGGAGAACCAGTCCTTCATCTGTGTCAGGTCGCTGCTTGAAGAATCAGAAGATGCAGCGACACAATGCGCTGAAGCTCCAAGAGAGATCTCCTCGCTACCCCCCTCACCCGGACCTGCCGCACATGCAAGCTTTGCTGCGCTAGGACTCAAGCCACCATTCGTAAGGCTCGGCGTACTTCTGCTCAGGCCATCGGCATGTGTTGCCTCCACTGCTGCTGCTTTCTCAGCAGTATGCACGCCAGCAGCAGCACCAGCAGCAGCAACATGCAGGCGCAGGGACTTGAACAGAGAGAGGCGGTGGGACGCAGCCTGCAGCCGACCCTTGCTGCTGCTGCTGACGCTGCTGCTGGTGCTGGCGTTGATACTGCCGCAGCTGCTGCCAGCAATGTTGGTCCGGCTTGCTCTCCAGCTGCTGCCTCCTCCGCCGCTGCAGCTGCTCTCAGAGCTCTCAGAGCTGCTCCGAGCCATGCCAAGACTGCCCTGACTGGACACTCTAAACATGTACCCCGTTGAACCTGTTGACTGCGTTGACTGCACTGAATCTGCAGCGTTCCGCCCTTGCTGCTGCGTGCCGTCGTCGCACTCAGACGCCGTCTCCACGGGCGACAGCAGCGGGAGGCCCCTGGGCGTCAGCCCTCCCGACCAGTTCGCCTGCCTCGCCTCATTTCGCCCACTGAAGTAGCGAACGCCCCTGTTTCGCTGCCTTTCGCTACTCTCCGCCTCCCCCTCCTCTTCACGCTCACCTCGCGAGATCTTAAGGTCGCGGATAGCGTTTTCCCACGAGTACATATCTTCTGCGGAAATTGCATAAGCACCGAGCTGTGCCACGGTATGGTTTTCAGCGCGCGACGCGCTCGCGGCGCCTTTTGGCGAGACTAGGTCCATCAGCGACCACGGGCCTGACGCGCCGTGATTGCTGACGTCACGCGGGACGCGGCTCCGTTCCGTCCCGTCGCGCTCACGTGACGCATTTCTACGAGGGCGCGGGAGAGCGGTCAAAGCGCGCGCAAGCTTCCGCGACCCGCTGGAGAGAGAAGCGCGCGCGGTGAGACGAGGGACGAAGCGGAGGCAGGGGGTGCCCGCGGGGAGATGAGGGCGGACGCGGAGGACGGTGGCGCGCGCGGAGAGATGAGGGCGGACGCGGAGGCCGGTGGCGCGCGCGGGGAGATGAGGGGGGAAGCGGCGGAGGACGGTCGCGCGCGCTGCGAGACGGAGTTGGGGATGGTTGGCGCAGTGGACGGGACGGTGCCGCTGGTAGTCCGGGCAAGGGGAGGAAGGGTTGTTGCCGGCGTGGCCGCGGCGGCGGCTGCACTAGGCGATGATGGCAACGCGACGGCGCCGATGGCGGCACCGGTGGTAGGTTTGCGCGGCGTGGTGGGCATCATTAGCGCGGCGCGCAGCGAGTGGTTTATGGGAGGCATGGACGCCGCACGCTCCAAGCCAGATCCGCCTTTCGCTGCGACCGCAGCGCGTTGGCGGGTCGAGGTGCGGGATGCACGCGGCGTGAAGCAGCTTACAACGGTCGCATCGCCCGACGGCGACTCCGAGTCGTCAATCCTGTTTTCCGCATCGCTCGCCGTGCACTCCGCCGCACATGACGCCAAATCATGCGGCCGGCGCGCGTGGTTGACCGAGAGAGCAACGTGTGCAGCCAAGACTGGATGCTCCACCAAGCAATAGGTTCCTCCAGGCCGCAAAAAACGCTCCGGCGGAAGAGGCGCCGCATTTGGCGGTTGTGATTGTCGCGACGTCGCGTAGCAATAGCCAGAAGTAGCAAGATCTGGCGGTGCCCCTGCGCCCGACGCTGCGATGTGATTCAGCGACGCGAGGCCGTGGTGGGGAAACTCTCTAAGGACGTCCCTGACTTGCATGAGCTGCTCGTGATACAAACAAATGGAGCCATCGGAAAGAAGAACGATGACGGGATCTGCGGACGACGCGGGCTGTGCGACGGCAAACGCCATCACTTTCGACGAATAACAGAAGGCGTCACGTGACAGGGCTTAGGAACTGAAGAACGCGTTATGAGGGAGAAGCCGAGATGGTACGAAGACGTTGAACGTCAGCTTGAAGCTGTGGGGGAAAAGAAGTCGACATTTTTAGCTCACTCGCGATTCTCAACCATGTATGGGCGGAAGAACTTCCAAACGACTCGAGGAAAAAATTGCTCGAGGCGTGCGTGGTGCTGTATGGTTCTGCTCGGTGACCCTGCTGAGTCAGCCGCTTGAAAGCAGAACTGGGTTGCCTCGTCTGACACCATCCGTACCAGACCGCCTAGTACAACACCGTTCTTTAGGGCGTGGTGCATCATGCTGTCATTGCATGAAATGCTTGATCGCGATGCTAGAACCGCAACCCTGTGGAATCCGGTTGGGTTGGGCGTGCTCGGGGCCCCCTGGCGACCCAATGGCACCCCCCCATGATGCGCCACCTGCAGTTTTGCAGTCCCGATCCCCCACTACCAATGAGACGCGGTCAAGGCGTCGCCTGTACATTTTGGTTTCAGCGTTTGTTCCGTAACCATGTCGTCTTCGCCTCGCTCTCGTGTCGTTTGTTGTTCGGCGATTTTTTTTTCTCGCGAACAAGGATCGGTGTGCACGTGGTGCACCTCCAACCCTTGATCGCGTGGGATCGCAGGCTCTCAGATCCCGCATGATCGAGGGTGGTTGGGTGGCAGTTTTCGCGATCCCCCAGGGTCGTGGTGCAGCAACGCTACAGTTGTTACTGTGCGCAAAATACAAAACACTGTAACAAGGATCGCTTGGGATCGCGATCCTGCAAAATAGCATGATGCACCCCGGCCTCACTGTACCAAGTTGTCCGAGGCTCTTACTGTACGAAGGTCGGAGTCGCCGGTCGGTCACTCATTTGGGCTGCCGGCGAACACCATGTTGGCGGCTTACTTGACGGACGGCTTGTTGGAGTCGAATGACACGAGGAGGCGAGACTGAGTCATCCTACAGTCGCGTGACGTGACGACGACTCGATTTCGTGCAGAACGTGTGAAAGGAACTTGACCGGAACCCGCGATGCACACCTGACCTAACGGTTCCGCATTTTCCGAACCTTCTATTGGTGCCACTTGCAGGTCAAGCACTGTGCGGAGGAACGAAACACACCAAAAGCTGCAACCAGCTGGCATTAATGATTTGACAAACAGTACACAGCTGGAACGTTTTGCAGCAAGCAACGGTTGCTCCAACTGATGCGGAAAAGACCCCACTGAACTGAAATATCTCAGAAATAGCGTGCTGAACCGTACCGTACCGAACATTGGCAATACGAGACAAACAACCACAGACAGTTGGCGAAAAATGTAAACAGTGGGGATGCCGAGCCGAGCCAAGTTCATTCATCCAGCCGACAGGCAGGCACCCCACATACGTCCAAATCAGATGCCTCCCCCAGCAAGCACACTTGCAGCAAAGCGTCAACAGGTGATGGGGGTGGGTCCGTACCGGATGCTCGTTATAGGTTCATCCAGTAGTGCAATATCTTTTGAAACGGCAACAATTTCAACGTCTCCCTCAAAACACTTTGACATGTCTGTTTCACTCACTAAACTCCCCATTCCTAACTCTATCCGCTAGCCTTTTCCCAATCATGAACGCCACTGACTCAATAGACACCATAGGATTCACTCCCACAGGCGTCGGAAACACACTCCCATCGCCCACAAACAACCCAGACACTTCCCAACTCTCCCCATTCTCATCCACAACAGAGTTCTTAGGGGAAGTACCCATGGGGCAGCTGCCGGTCTGGTGCGCGGAGAACAATGTGCAATCATTCAGCTTAAAACCCGCTGCAACCACGGATTTCAAGTACGCCTCAAACTCCGTATCAGACGTGCATTGCCACCCATCCATCCCCTCCAAGCTAATGCTGCCTTTCAATTTGGCTTTCGCTGCCAGCAGGTTTTCATCAGCTGTGTCGGCGTCAACGGTGGGTGGGATGAGGCAGCGGAAGGGCTTGAGGGACTGGTGAAGCGTGCCCACCTCCACAGCTCCCGCTGCCCTAAGGATGCGCAGCGACAGCAGCAGGGCCTCCTGGTGATGAATATAGCAGGTCATGAATAGCGCATCGGGGAACAAGGAGAGGGAGACGGGGAGAGACGTGTTTTGAGTCGACCCAAAAGTCGACAGCAGCAGGGCCTCCTGGTGACGGGTGGCAGATTATGAATAGCGCAATGGGGAACAAGGAGAGGGAGACGGGGAGACAGCCCACAGTTGTTTGCATGAACAACTTGCTAGCACAACCTGACCCGCCTTGCCCAGCTGGGGTGACTTTGGAGTCGATGTACATGTCTGCACAACCTTCCCACATCCCCTTCCACCCCCCTCATACACTTTCCCCTCCCCAACCCCTTTTCCCCACTCTCCCCTCCCCTACATCTCACCTGCATGCTCTTTTGGTCCTCCTTGCACAGCCGGTACGTCACTACAGGCCGGCCGCTGCCGTCCACGCGCACAGTGCCACGCCCGCGGTCCCTGACGATGGAGATGAGCGAGGCAATGCGGTCGAAGCGCACTGCTGACTGCTTGATGGTCTGACTGCCCAGCCAGGGTATGGCGCAGCCTAGCAGACCCGGGTGCATCGTGGGGGTCTGGAGGGAGAGAAGGGAGCAGAGGAAGGCGAGAAGCACAAAGGGTAGGTAAGTGGAAGCAAAGTGCACGACAGACTGCTTGATGGCCTGGCTGCCCAGCCAGGGTATGGCGCAGCCCAGCAGACCCGGGTGCATCGTGGGGGTCTGGGATGGCACACGGGGGGAAGAGGAAGGCAGAAAAGTGCAGATTGCAGCAAGGGAGACATGTGATGACATTGTGGGGTCATCACATGAAATACAGGGTGCGACCTGAATCATATGACCTGAATTATATGACCTGATTCATAAGACCTGATTCATAAGACCTGATTCATATGACCTGATTCATGAGACCTGATTCATAAGACCTGATTCATGAGACCTGATTCATAAGACCTGATTCATATGACCTGATTCATACTGCACCCTTACCTGAATCATGGCACCATATCCACTTGTCTCCCAGTTAGCCGTCTCCCTCGAGTTGACGCTCATGATTGGCCCCAGATAGCCCGGGCCCGCGGGCAGCGAGGGCGGCAGGGAAGGGGCGGTTTCGGGGAAGAAGCCCCAGGCGGAGGTGACGGGGTGCAGGCGCAGTGAGGCGCCGATGGCTCGGTTGGTGAGACCACTGGCGAGCAGTAGAGGAGGCGTGTGGAGGCTGGCGGGGTATGGGGAGGGGAAAGGGGAATAAGTGGGTGGAATGGGGGACAAGGAGGGGCAGAGGGGGGCAGGGGATGACAAGGGGGTTGAAGGGGGGCAGGGAGGCGGACAGAGAGGGGGTTAACGGGGAAACAAAGGGGAAGGTCTCGGGAAAGAAACCCCCGGCGGAGGTGACGGGGTGCAGATGCAGCGAGGCGCCGATGGCGGGGTTGGTGAGACCACTGGCGAGTAACATTGGCGGCGTGTGCAGGCTGGTGGGGGGCGGGGGAGTAGGGAAGGGGAGCAGTGGGGGCAAGAAGGAAAGAAGCCAAAGGCGAAGCGAGGGGCGGATTGCAGTGTTGGTGAGGCCACTGGAGAGCACCAGAGGGGGCGTGTGCAGGCCGGTGGGGGCCCGGGGGGAAGGGGGTATGGGGGTAGGTAGGTGCAATGTGGGTCAAGAAGGGGCAGTGGGGAACCACGGGGTGGGAAAGGGGTTAAGGGCGTCAGAGGTAGAACATTAAGGATGTAAACGTTGCAGGCTCCCACCCTACCTGCCACACGCCACAACAACCAAGTTGGCCTCCACCACAACTCTCTGCCGCACGCCCTGCTGCTCTACTCTCGCCTCCACCCCCACCACCCGCTTCCTCCGCCTCACGCCAGCAGCCGCGCTGCTGCTTGTGGCACCAGGGGTGGTGCTGGCAGGGCGGTTGGGGGAGAGGAGGAGGCGGAGGGCGGCGCAGCGGGAGAGGATGATGGCGCCGTGTGTAACAGCGTCTGGTAACCAGGTTTCCAGCATCGACTGCTTCTCGCCTGACCAACAGCCAAAGGTGCACCAGGCGCCTGGGAGGGGTTGGAAGCAAATAGGGAGAGGAGGGATGGGGCCTGAGCAGAATGACAAGGGTATGGAGAGCACCTGCTAAGTCTGCCACTTATGTAGATGCACGTCAAGATGCAATGTGGCTACTCACAGGGGTGAGGCTACTCACAGGGGTGAGGCTACTCACAAGGGCGAGGCTACTCACAGGGGTGAGGCTACTCACAGGGGTGAGGCTACTCACAGGGGTGAGGCTACTCACAGGGGTGCGGCTGGTTGGTGTTGCGGGGGGTGACGGCATGGTGGCAGCCCAGAGCCGCGCACCCCGCCTTGAGCGCTGCGTTGCTCAGGCTGTGCGGGGTGAGGGTCTCGTCTGCTGTGACCTGTGTGGGGGAAAAGGGAGGGGCAGCAGGGGAGACGCATGCTGACAACCCTGGGCAGGGAATTAGAAGTCAGTTTTGAGCACAGCTTGTGAGCTGCTGAATCTAGTATTGGGCATGCCTCAATGTACTTTCGCGCACCTGAATCTTCTCACAAACGGCATCCATGGCTGCTGCATACTCCGGCGACTCAAATTGCTGCCAGACGTGTGGGGCAGCGAGGGGGAGAGTAGGTGGGAGGAGGGAGGGTGAGCAACAGGGACATGAGAGAGAGCCGTGAACGTGCTTTAGTGATTCACATGGCGTAAAAATCATGTGTTACATGGTGGCACCAGATCACACCACGTTTTATGTCACACCATCCATGTTCGCAAGAAGAAAATAGCACTCGTATGCTCATCAGCATTTCAACAACCCACGCTTACCCACCTTGAGCCCATACTCGCCGGCCCACTCCTTGGTGACGTGGGGCGGTGTGCGGAAGGATGCAGACCAGTTGACAGCACTGCCGCCTCCCACTGTTCTCCCTGCCAGAAGCGCCACCCCGCCATCCTCCGTGGTGAGAAAGCCCTGCGTGTCGTACCTGAGAGGAGCCAGGAGAGGGAAGGAAATAAGAGGGAGGATGAATCGGGAGGGTGAGAATTCAGAAGTCCACTCGCCAGACTTCGGTGGTGACAAAGCCTGCGGGAGGCTTTGTCTACCCTTGAAAAGCCGGAGCAGCGATTACTGCTCATGCACGGTCGTACTGCTCATGTGTGTCGTGCCTGCGGGAGCCAGGAGAGGGAGGGAAACAAGAGGGAGGACGACAAGGTAGACTAGGAGGCCACTTGCCAGCAGCGCCACCCCGCCATCCTCCGTGGTCAGGGAGAGGGTTGAGCTAGGACAGCGAGTGAGAGAAGATGGAGGGTGGAGTTGGAGTGTGAGAAACGGGAGGAACGGGGAGGAACGTTTTGAATCAACTCACTGCCCTCCCCATTCGCAGCCCCACGCTGCCATTCTCTGTGTCGTACCACGCTGCCATTCTCTGTGTCGTACCACGCTGCCATTCTCTGTGTCGTACCACGCTGCCATTCTCTGTGTCGTACCACGCTGCCATTCTCTGTGTCGTACCACGCTGCCATTCTCTGTGTCGTACCACGCTGCCATTCTCTGTGTCGTACCACGCTGCCATTCTCTGTGTTGTACCACGCTGCCATTCTCTGTGTCGTACCACGCTGCCATTCTCTGTGTCGTACCACGCTGCCATTCTCTGTGTCGTACCACGCTGCCATTCTCTGTGTCGTACCACGTTGCCATTCTCTGTGTCGTACCACGCTGCCATTCTCTGTGTCGTACCACGCTGCCATTCTCTGTGTCGTACCACGCTGCCATTCTCTGTGTCGTACCACGCTGCCATTCTCTGTGTCGTACCACGCTGCCATTCTCTGTGTCGTACCACGCTGCCATTCTCTGTGTCGTACCACGCTGCCATTCTCTGTGTCGAACCACGCTGCCATTCTCTGTGTCGTACCACGCTGCCATTCTCTGTGTCGTACCACGCTGCCATTCTCTGTGTCGTACCACGCTGCCATTCTCTGTGTCGTACCACGCTGCCATTCTCTGTGTCGTACCACGCTGCCATTCTCTGTGTCGTACCACGCTGCCATTCTCTGTGTCGTACCACGCTGCCATTCTCTGTGTCGTACCACGCTGCCATTCTCTGTGTCGTACCACGCTGCCATTCTCTGTGTCGTACCACGCTGCCATTCTCTGTGTCGTACCACGCTGCCATTCTCTGTGTCGTACCACGCTGCCATTCTCTGTGTCGTACCACGCTGCCATTCTCTGTGTCGTACCACGCTGCCATTCTCTGTGTCGTACCACGCTGCCATTCTCTGTGTCGTACCACGCTGCCATTCTCTGTGTCGTACCACGCTGCCATTCTCTGTGTCGTACCACGCTGCCATTCTCTGTGTCGTACCACGCTGCCATTCTCTGTGTCGTACCACGCTGCCATTCTCTGTGTCGTACCACGCTGCCATTCTCTGTGTCGTACCACGCTGCCATTCTCTGTGTCGTACCACGCTGCCATTCTCTGTGTCGTACCACGCTGCCATTCTCTGTGTCGTACCACGTTGCCATTCTCTGTGTCGTACCACGCTGCCATTCTCTGTGTCGTACCACGCTGCCATTCTCTGTGTCGTACCACGCTGCCATTCTCTGTGTCGTACCACGCTGCCATTCTCTGTGTCGTACCATGCTGCCATTCTCTGTGTCGTACCACGCTGCCATTCTCTGCGTCGTACCATGCTGCCATTCTCTGTGTCGTACCACGCTGCCATTCTCTGTGTCGTACCATGCTGCCATTCTCTGTGTCGTACCATGCTGCCATTCTCTGTGTCGTAGCTGAGGGAGCACGCAGGACAGGGAGTACTCACATCTGAGCAGGACAGGGAGTACTCACATCTGAGCAGGACAGGGATTACTCACATCTGAGCAGAGGGAGCTTCGAGAAGGGACAAGTCCGAGCGGAAAAAGTACCCCCCTGCTTCCAGCACCAACACCTTCCTCCGCCGCCCGCTGTCATCCCCACCATTGCCAGCACCACCAGCTGCAGCTGCTGCTTCTGCGAGCTGAGCCGCAATGATGGCTCCTCCACAGCCCGAACCAATCACCACCGCATCGCACCGCACCACCACAGGCTGGCAAGGGAGCAGCAGATGGTGTGCGGTTGGAAGGGGTGAAGAGCAGTAAACACGGGGCAGAAAGCGGCTGATAATGGATGGTACGAGATGGTTGAGATATAACTCGGTGGAAAGAGATGCTACAAGTTGGAGTGTGTGAGGGGTGGACGGGAAGAGTGGTGGGTGGGCAAGGAGTGTAATGATTTCAGTACAAACAAAGTTCACCTCATAAACGTTTCCCACTATACCACCCACTGCACACACATCACCTCACCCAAGGGACCCACCTCTCCTTCCCCTTCATCTCGCCTGCCCAGCAGCCCAATCGTCTGCCTGGGCCCCGGAAGCACCTCCACGCCCTTCCCTTGCAGCACTGCTGCCAGCCCCTCGCCCTCTGCTGCACAGTCCACCACCGCCTCGTCCAGTGGCCTCGCCTCGCCTCCCTTCGCCCCACACCCACCACTCTCCCCCTCTCCCCTCATCGTCTCCTCTTCATGCTCTGCTTCTCCTTCGCCTCTGTCGGATTGCTGAGCTGGACGCTGTGCCATGTCAGCATGTTGAGCTGGCCGTTGTGCCACGTCAGGATCGCAAGCAGCTGAGCTGTCTCGGCCGCGGTGCTTCCCAGCAGCGAGCATGTTGGGATCGGGTCCGCAGTACCCCATGGCGCGCCACAGCATGCTATTGCCAGAGCCGTCATGCTGGTGTTTGGGGTGCATGGGGTGCATGGGGTGCATGGGGTGCATGGGGTGCGTGGGGTGCATGGGGCGCATGGGGCGCATGGGGTGCATGGGGTGCATGGGGTGCATGGAGTGAATGTCAGCATGGGGCGCATTGAGGTCGGCTGACCTAACAGTGTTGATACAATAGATACTTATTCTTCTATAATGTTTTTCTTACTGCGCACGCCTCAAGCTCAGATTCCACACATGCGAACTGGGAGGGGGCACAGATTGATACAAAGCTTCTGTTGACAGTGCCTCGCTCATCGCAGCATGAATGGACCCCTCGGGGGAATAAGGGAGGGAGTGAGCGAGGAGTGCTGAATGTGGGAGGGGAGGGGTGCAGGGTTGGGTGATAGCTAGGGATGAGTGGGGAGCGAGGGTGGTTGGGGTGGGGTGAAAGCGAGGGTGGGGCACAGAATGGACAGGAAAAGGGAGGCTTACCTGAGCGCCCACGTGGAAGAGCGTGAAGCTGCGGAACGTCTGTGTTGAACATGGGGGTTCACGGGTAAAACAAGGCATAGCGATGTTACAGAGTCATTAACAGCATGGGAATCATGGAATGCACCACGCTCCACGGAAAAAAATTGAATCTCACACCCACCCGCACCTGTGACATTGAAGTGAAGCTGCCTCGCAAACGCATGTCCTTTGGAGCCACCAGGTACACACTCACAGCCTCGAGACACAACTCTCTAGCTTACCCCCGCTCTCCCTCTCACTGTCACCATCCGCCTTCGCCAACCCCCTCCCCTACTCCCCACCTTGAACACGGTGCGCAGCAGGAAGTTGCTGCTCACGGACCACCGCAGCAGCACGGCCTCGCGAGCCTGCGGCGACAGCTTCGCGAAGGGCTGCACGAACGGCGGCCGCCGGGTGAAGGCCCTGCGGCCGGCCAGCAGCAGCGTGCCGAGGCGCGTGGAGAGCAGCCATAGGACCGTGCTGAAGACGGCCAGAGGCAGGGGTTTCACGCACTGCTGCATTGTCGTGGCCACCTGAACGAAGGGGCGGCAAAGTTGGCGAGTATTGAGATGCCTTCACAAAGGCGAGTGGAAAGGAGCCAGAGCAGTGGAATGGAGCGAGCGAAGGCGTGATGCCTTCACGGAGGTGAAGACGCGAAGGGCCAGCGGCTTCTGCCATTGCTGCATTTTCGCGGCCTCCTGCACGGAAGGGAAGCAGCCACGGCGACGGAGACGAGGAGGTGCCAAGGGAACGAAAAGGCAAGGGATGGAGAGCATGATAGCGCGCGACCCGCCGCTACGCGTGCACAGGTTGCACGGACCAACGAGGGGACGCTCTCGGAATAGGACCGGACGGAGGGCCGTTGGATCAGAATGCTGAACGAATGGCAGGCGAGCGCGAGAGGATGCTACCAACGGGCCGACGAACCTTGTCGACGATGCCGAGGCTAGACGCGGATTCCGCGAAGTACGCCGCGATGGCTTCCTTCCGCGGCTCGCCGTAAAACTCGCTCCATTGGCTAGACGACTGCGAGCCTTCCTTTCGCTTCCCGACGAGCTGGAAATACGGGTCGTCGGAATCCGTCGGAACCGGCATGGAGGATACGAGCGTGTCGCATATGGCGGTCAACGCGGCGAATTGACGAGGCGACATCGAATGCTTGGGAGGTATGCCTTTCTCCTTGACCTTCTTGCTACTACGAGTAGGCATTCTGTCAATCCGTCGGAAGCACGGGGAATATGCCCTGGAAACAAACCGACGAAGGTAGAAAAGGCGATCGAATGTGGGACGACCAGAATCCGGCGCAGGAATGACTGATGAAAGGAGAGGAGCACTGGTGGAGCCTTTCAATCAGCCTCGTCGTTATGGCCTGAACCTGAAATGCTTGAAATGTGCCTGAAATTCCTGACTCGAGGCATGCAGCGTGGAGCTTGATTGAGCAGGGGTATCCCAAGGTGTTGGAGGGTGTTCCCAAGGTGTCATCGAGGTGCAAATTCTCGCTTGTAGAAATCTGGATAAAGTGGTAGTGCTGACGTAGCAAAATATTACGTTGTACTGAACGGTGTAGCTTCGGCAATCATGAAAGGGTCAATCCCACGGGATGCGAATTTGCAGGTCAACAATACGACAACGCCTCGCCACCACCCTCCATGGCAGTGAGGAGGAGAGCATTGCAGATCCCAGAGCAGACTGAAACCGTCCGATGTACTCTCCTTTTGTCGATGAACCGTGCATTCCCCAGCGACAAACGGTCTGGTCGCATGGCCCAGGGTGCTGTGATGCGAACTTCTCGTTCGCCCAGGGCCTCACTTCTGACAAAGCCCTATGTGCGACAAAGCACATCGCATCGCATGGATCCAGTCGTATGCCTCGTTCCGTCCCGTCCGTCCTGTCGTTCCGTCCTTCCCTTCCTGCACACTGGTTTTCCCATGTTCTGGTGTTGAGGCGTGCAACAGTGAGTGAAACGGACCAAACCTAGAATTTTCATGGTGTGGGGTTCAGAGAGTTAACGTTGCGTTTAAATTGTCATTTTTAGCTTTCAAGACGGTTAAGTAGGATTTCGAGGTAGAAAAACTCCCCTGTGTCGCAACCTCATTCTGAGCATCTGAGCAGTGAGCATCCCAGCCAAAATTGCAGCTTCTAGGAGATAACGTAGAAGTGACGGAAGCATTCACCACGGAAGCCCCCTTAGCAAGGAAAGTAGCTAAAGGGTCTCGTAGTTCTCTCAGCTGTCGAGAATAATAGTTCGGCGCAAGGCCGGATTCTTGAATATCGACGTTTTAATAGTTCCGCATCTTATCTAATCTCTGGTTGTATGCGATATTGTGGAATCCAAGAGGGAGGCGAATAGACGGAGTGATGCCTGAGATGGATGACTTCGAGGTTGGTGCATTCCGCTGGTTCTTATGGCTCTCAAAATCTTATTCGCTAGTTACCACACTACTATACGACGTTTACTGTCATATCGAGCATCATGTCATTCTCTCTTCCTCGTTGACTTCAAGTGAATCTCTTTACGCGCTTGTCGTCATCTCTTTTCCACTCCGTTCATTTTCCCGCGCTTTATTCTCCGTACGCTCCCTGGCATCAGCTGATGGGCGATGCGAGCGACACGGACATGGCGGAGCAGCACGAAGTCGCAGACGCCGACACTCGCTACACGGAACAGCAGGAGGACACGGACGGCGACTTTTGCCACACCGAACAGCACGAGAACACGAACTCCGACTATCGCTACACGGAGCAGCACGAGAACTCGAATGCCGGCTATACTCGTACACATCAGCGCCGAGTCTACTACGATGCGGGTCCCGCCGGTGGCGATCAGGAGCAGCGGCAGGTGTATTACGACACGGACGAGTCTCTCGCAGCGAGCGACGACGACGACGGAGACGACGACGAGGAGAGCATTCGAGGCGACGACGACTTCGGATTCTCATGGCGCCGACGAGGCAGCCAGCGAGGCGGTACCCGGTCGTTTCAAGACAACTCCGACGACGATAATGATCTCGTAGGTCTCCGGATCATCGGTTAATTGTTGCGTGGCGTGTTCATCCAGCCGCCTTCGCGTGCGACAATCACAAATTCCGTCAGTTTCGTCGCCAGCCTGACTCAGATTAGGTCAGGTCGCTGCGCCATTCCCCGTCGCCGCGCGTCCTGCTTCTTCTTCGACTAAACAAGATCCCTTTTCCTTCCCCCCACCTCCCCTTGTCTCCTGTCGCACCCTGTTTCACCCTGATGCCAGCTGGAAGGCCCGGAGGACGTGAGCGCGCGGCAGGTGCGGCGGGGGCGGGACATTCAGGGGATTCCGTGGGAGCGGCTGCACCTGAGTCGGGAGAAGTACCGCGCGATGCGGCTGCAGCAGTACAAGAACTACAAGAACCTCGACGTGTCATTGGATGTTGTTGATAAGGTGCGCGCAGTGTTTATGTGCGCGCACATGCGTCATCACGAGAGCAAGTGTCAGGCGTCCTCGATTCTCCGTTTCATTCATCTCCTCCTCGTTTTGCACTTCTTCTCTTCCTTCGGTTTCCCTCCTCCTTCTCCCTCCCCAGCCCCGTTCCCTTCTCACCCCTTCTTCTGCCTGCCTTATCCCGCATCTTGCCTCACCCTCCACCCTCCACGATATGGCCAAGTCACACTCGGCCTCCTCAATTTACCCCTCTTCTTTCTCCGTCCCCTCTTCTTCCTCCTCACCCCTTCCCCTCTCCCTCTCTGGCTCCTTCTTTCCTGCCTTACCCCCCGTCTTGCCTGTCAATTCTCCCAGGAAGTGCAGCAGGTGACGACGGGCAGCAATTTCTACGAGTTCACGCACAACACGCGCGCAGTCAAGTCCACCATCGTGCACTTCCAGCTGCGCAACCTCGTGTGGGCCACGTCAGCGCATGACGTGTACTCGCTGCACCACCACGTCATCAACCACTTCTCCCCGCTCACGCGCAAGTCCACCCCGGTCCTGGACCTCGGAAACCCCCTCGTCGCCAGGCGCCACGCCCCCCCGCACGCCCACGCGCCCACAGCTGGCGCGCGGGGCGCAGGGGGCGCGGGGGGTGCAGTAGGCAGGGGGGATCAGCGCAGCGGAGTGCAGCTGGAGCCTTCTGCGCGGGCGATTTACACGGGAGCCATGCCCTCCGCTGCAGGCTCCGCTGCTGCTGGGAGAAGCAACAGCAGTAGCAGCGGTACAGAGGAGGGCAGAGCGGTGCTGGGGAGAGAGGCAGGGGGACTGGCGCTTTCTCAACAGCAGCAGCAGCAGCAGCAGCAGGAGGGGGTGTGGGAGGCGGTGGATCGGGTACAAGTGAGCACCATGTGCGTCAGACACGGGCTGCTCGTAGCAGGGGGCTTTCACGGGGAGATGGTCTGCACCAGGCTCGGCACAGGCTCGGAAGCGGACGCAGGCTCGGGGTCGGAAGCAGGAGTGGCGTTCACAGGGCGGGTATCCCGGGATCAGAGTGCCATCACGAACGCTGTTGAGATCTTCAGATCTAACAGGTGCGAAGGGAGGGGTTTTGAGGCCCGTCAAAGGTTATTCCGGGATGAGAGTGCCATCACGAACGCTGTTGAGATCTTCAGATCAAACAGGTGCGAAGGGAGGGGTTTTGAGGCCCGTCAAAGGTTATCCCGGGATGAGAGTGCCATCACGAACGCTGTTGAGATCTTCAGATCTAACAGGTGCGAAGGGAGGGGTTTTGAGGCCCGTCAAAGGTTATCCCGGGATGAGAGTGCCATCACGAACGCTGTTGAGATCTTCAGAGCTAACAGGTGCGAAGGGAGGGGTTTTGAGGCCCGTCAAAGGTTATCCCGGGATGAGAGTGCCATCACGAACGCTGTTGAGATCTTCAGATTCAACAGGCCATTCCTGCCATTCTAGCCTCTCCTGTCATCAATTCTTCCTTGTGCCACTCCCCCTCTCTCGATTTTCTCCACTCTCTTGCTTGTTTCCTGTCTCTCTCGCCCCTTCCGCCTTTTGCTCGCCCGCAGTGGAGCACTGAGTGTGCTCACGTCCAACAACGACTGTGTGGTGAGGGACTTCGACATCGCCACCTTCTCCATCCTCTCCCGCCAAGCCTTCCCTTGGCCCGTCAATGTGAGCCACGCCTTCCCCTGGCCCGTCAATGTGAGCCCCGCCCACTCATCTTTGTCTCGCATGTCCCTCTCAGCTGCTCATCTACTGCTCTCATCTCCCACCTCTCACCTTTCGTCTCTCACCTCTCACCTCTCGTTCTCCCTCCTCCATCCCGCGCGCCCCCCTCTCCCACTGCCCACCAGCACACGGCAGTGGCACCGGACAGCACGCTCGTGTCAGTGGTGGGGGACGACCCCGAAGCATTGCTACTCGACCTCACCTCGGGCAAGGTCTGCTCCTCTCGCCCTCGCCCCCCCCTGCTCACTCCACACCCTCCTCTCTCACGCCTCCCTGCTCACTCCGTTTCCCGCTCCCCTCCCTGCCCGCACCACCGTTGCTCTTCCTCTCCTCCCTCTCCTCCCTGCTCACTCCACCCCCGCCCATCCACACCTCTGCTGACTCTTGCCGGGTGTGCCTCGCTCGCTTCACCATCCACCTTTGCCATCACCTTGGAATGAAGTTATTTTCGTCCTTCACCTGTCCACGTGTTTCATCCTCTGCCTCTGCCCCCCACAGCTCTCAGCCTCTCTTCCTCTCCCCTGTCTCACGTGCCTCATCCCCCCACACAACCCCCATACCCCCCCATATCCCCCCCATACCCCCCCATACCCCCCCATATCCCCCCCATACCCCCCCATACCCCCCCATATCCCCCCCATACCCACCCATATCCCCCCCATACCCCCTCATATCCCCCATGTCCCCACTCCTGCATGTCAAACCACTCACTGCCCTCACAGGTTGTAGCGCGCATGCAGGGCCACGTGGACTACTCCTTTGCTACAGCCTGGCACCCGGGCGGCAACCTCTTTGCCACGGGCAACCAGGACACCACGTGTCGCGTGTGGGACCGCCGGCGACTTGACAATTCCCTGTTCACCCTCAAGGGGCGATTGGGGGCTATTCGGTCACTCAGATTCACCAGCGATGGCAGGTGGGTCTCCGTTGGGGGGAGAGGGAAGGGAATAGGCAGTTTTAGGTGGGTGTGTGCATGGCTGGGAGGGAGGGGCCAATTAGGACACCACGTGTCACGTGTGGGACCGGCGGCGACTTGACAATTCTCTGTTCACCCTCAAGGGGCGCTTGGGGACCATTCGGTCACTCAGATTCACTAGCGATGGCAGGTGAGTTTCTGTTGGGGGGAGAGGGAGGGAGGGCCCATGGTGCGTGTCTTTGACGCAAGCAGCCTCCCTCGCTCCTAGCCCCCGTCCCTCACCACATGCTTGCACATGGCACATCAACTCGAATTCTCTCCCTCCCTCCCCCCACCACTCCTCTCCCCCAGGTTCATGGCCATGGTTGAGCCAGCAGACTTTGTGCATGTCTTCGACACGAGCAGTGGGTTCACATGGCACATCAACTTGTAATTCCTCCCCCCCTCCTATCCACCACTCCCCTTCCGCCCAGGTTCATGGCCATGGCTGAGCCAGCAGACTTCGTGCATGTATTCGACACGAGCAGCGGGTTCACACGAGCACAGGAGATTGACATATTCGGGGAGATTGCGGGAATATCGTTTTCCCCTGATACAGAGGCTCTCTTTATTGGTGTGGCGGATCGCACATACAGTAGTCTCCTGGAGTACACCCGCGCACACTCATACGCTTATCTTGATGCTTGCATTTAAATTCATAGAAACGGCATTGTGTTACTTGTTTGGCCGATTTCTCTTCGGCCAAGACGTGTAGTGGATGGATGGATGGTACAATACCAGATATGCACATGGAATCTGCAATAATGCCAGGTGAGCGTTGCAATTAGGCTCACTGCCTTGGACACTCGAGTCTCTGTTTAGAGCTCACAATGTCATGTTGACAATAGGGGGATGATGATCAAGTTATGTATGTGAGACTTGGGCACAAGGACATCTATACCAAAACCTCAGCATGCAAGTCAATCCCAAGTGTGGTCTGAAGAATGATGAGCTTCAGAATAATCAACAGCATACAACTTTTGTTTTGAGTACATAGTAAGTAGGCATGCTACTTGGTTGAGTGCACATTGAAACAGGTAAAGTGTTTGGAGTGTGCGAAGGTCTCAGAGCTTCGATATAACATCAAAGCCGAGAGACTCTCAACTCATGTTACCGCACAGCCACAGTGTTATGAGTTGTGAAAGGAGGAGTGCGCAGAACTCAATAATGCGGAAGTGATTACAACGTCTGAGAAAACAACGAGGCCGAGGTCTAGGACTATTATAGCAATGCTAGCTAGGCCGAGGTCGCGGGGTCGCGAGATGGTTGGGTGCAGGTTCGGGGTTGGAAAACCCGAAGGCGACGCGGTGGTGGCTCGGAAGGCGAGGTCGGCGGACCGAGCCTGGTTTTCCGAAAACCGGGGTTGTACGCGTATAGTGTGACCCAGTAAGGAATCCGGAAAATTCCTTACACTACCCCCCCCCCCCCCCTTAAGAGAGGTGGTGAATATCCGACACACCTCGGCGGGCCAGGTAAGCATCCACAACCGGATGTCCCTGTAGTGAGTCGGCTGCGACATACGTGTCGTCCTCGCTCGTGCGTTCTTTCCAGCGAAGCAGGAATTTGACCGAGCGGCCGGCGGCAGTCACATCCACGCGATGGTTGAGAATCTTCCACGGTTCCAGCGTGGGTTCGGCCACGGGGCGTGTGGTCGGCGCGATAGCTGGCCGAGCAACAGCTGGCGACTGCGGCGGTTCGTAGTGGCGAAGCAGGCTGATGTGGAACGCGTCATGTATTTTCCAGTCATCGGGCAGCAACAGCTTCGCGGTGACAGGTGTCACCATGTGGATGACGCGAAATGGTCCCACGTATCTGGGCCGTAGTTTCGCTGGCTGCGGCAGACGAAGGTTCTTGGTGTCCAGAAGTACAACCTGCCCTGCACGGAAGGATAAATTCCGTCGATGTTTGTCCACCTGGTGGCTGGCCGTGGTATTAGCCTTACGAATAAAATCAGCCGCCTTCGTGCGGGCTGTCTGTAGTTCCGTGACAAACTGCTGCGATCGTGGCACCGGGTTGTCCAAAGTCGTTGATGAGGGTACCACAGGGTCTATCCCGTAATTCAAATAGAAGGGTGATTGTTTAGTTGTGGCCGAAGGGGCGTTGTTGTACGCGAATTCCAGCATCGGCAGCGAGTCCTCCCACTTGCGAATATCCGGGCAGTTGGTGCGAATCAGTTGCTCCATAGTCTGATTTGTCCGTTCTGTCTGTCCGTCGGTTTGCGGGTGGTATGACGACGAAAACTGCAGGCGGGTACCGTACTGTGCCCAGGTCTCCTGCCAGAACTTCGACGTAAATTTCGGGTCTCGATCGCTGATGATCGCCGAAGGTAACCCGTATAGGCGTACGACGGTGGAGATAAAGAGTTTTGCCGTATCTTCGGCTGTAATCGTCGTACGGCATGGTGCGAAATGCGCCATTTTCGTCAGGCGATCGACGACGACCATTACCGAGTCGTTGCCACTTGTGCCAGCTGGAAGCCCCGTGACGAAATCCATCGTCACCTGTTGCCACGGTCGCTCGGGTGGCGCGAGGGGTTGCAGCAATCCGACTGGCCTTTGTCGCGACGACTTCATTGCTTGGCAGGTCGGGCAAGTTGACACGTAGCGCTGCACGTCGGTGAGCATATCCGGCCAGAAATAATTCCGCTGTAGCAGCTTCAGTGTTTTGTCGATGCCGAAATGCCCGGAGAGGTTGGAGTCGTGTACCTCCTGCGTCAGCAACTCCCGTAAAGGCTGGTAGGCGGGTACCCAAATCCGGTTCGTACCGGCTTTTAGGTAGTACTTGCCGTGTGGCGTGGCAGCCGGTTGGTGCGGGTTCCTGACCCTAAACCTGTCAATCTTGTTGCCGTGGGTGAATAGTCCCATCAGCATCGGGTTGGTGTGGGCGATTAGTACCGCCGCGTTCTGCATGGATGGTCGGGTGAGGGCGTCAGCGATGTTGTTGGCGCCCTTCTTGTACGTGATGGTGTACCGAAAATTGGACTCGAGGAAGTCCAACCACCGGATTTGTCGTGGGTTAAGTGTCGGTTGCATGCGCATGTACTGTAGCGATTTGTGGTCGGTTCGAATGGTCACGTCGGCTCCCGTGAGGTAGCAGCGCCAGGTACGAAATGCGTGGACGATGGCCAGCATTTCTTTGTCATGGACTGGGTAGTTGCGCTCGGGTGGCTGCATCTTGCGTGATTCGTAGGCGATGGGTTGCAGCCCGTTGCCGAAGTCCTGTAGCAGGACGGCGCCGACGGCAAAATCGCTGGCGTCCGTGATGACTTCGAACGGTCGAGATGGGTCGGCGAGGCGGAGCACCGGGGGCGAACCCAAAATGTTTTTGAGTGCGTCGAAGGCGGACTGCTCCTTCTCCCCCCACCGAAAATGACTGTCGTGATGCAGCAAGTCGGTCAGCGGCTTGGTTATCCCTGCCATATTGGGTACAAAACGGCGAACGTAGTTAACAAACCCCAAAAAACTTTGCAACTCAGGGATATTAGTCAGCGGCTTCCACTTGATGATGGCGTCCATTTTACGCGGGTCGATTTTGATGCCGTCGCCGGAAACCACGTGCCCCAAAAATTCCAACTCTGGCTTTAGAAACTCGCACTTAGACCCTTTCGTAATCAACCGATGCCCATGTAAACGCCGGAACACCTCCTCCAAATCCCTCAGATGGTCCTCTTTTGTCGCGCTGTACACCAGGATATCATCCAGGTACACAATCACCTTTTTGTCCAGCATGTCCCGAAAGATCCCATTCATCGTCAGCTGGAACGTCGAGGGCGCGTTTGTCAGTCCGAACGGCATCACAGTAAATTCATAACTGCCGTAGCGTGTGCGGAAAGCTGTCTTCGGGCAGTCGTCAGCGAACACGCGAATTTGGTGGTAGCCTTCTCGCAGGTCGATTTTGGAGAAATAACGAGCTCCGCGAAGTTGATCCAGCAGATCGTCAGTTCGCGGGATCGGGTGACGCGATTTTATCGTGACCCGATTCAGCGCCCGATAATCAGTGCACATGCGTAGGCCCCCGTCCTTCTTCGGCGTGAACAGTATCGGCGCTGCATACGGCGACGTGCTTGGCCGTATAAACCCCTTGGCTAGTAGATAATCCAGCTGGCTCCGCAACTCGGCGAGCTCTGGTTGGCTGAGCCGCCACTGTGTCCGCACAGTAGGTTGCGCGCCGGGGTCCAGCTGGATTCGATGATCTTCTGGGCGCTGAGGGGGCAGGCCATCCGGGAGGTCATCCGCGAAACTTTCGGGATACTTCCGAATAATGCTCGCCAACTCCTCAGGGATTGCTGCGCAGAGCGTGTCGATGTCCGCGATTTTCTCGGAAGCTGCGACCTCGTACAGATGTACCAAGAAGGCCTGAGCTCCGCTGTTCATCGCTCGTGCCATGTTGACAGCGTTGACATGTGTCGTCACCGGCTCTGGTTCCGTCCATTTCGGGAGCGTCGTCTTCCCTGTATATCCTCGCACGACGCACGCTCCTGTCGTACAGTCGATCGTCGGATTGAAGCGCTGCAGCCAATCTCGCCCCAACAGCACATCGCAGCCGTCGAACGTCGTCGCTAACATCTTCATGCCAAACCCGATTTTTTCGCCACACTGGATCCGAATTTTTCGCGCCTCGTCTCGGATGGCCAGCGGTGTCCCGTCCACCAACCTTGCATCGATCTCCGGCAGACACCTGTTCAGCTTCACCCCTATTTTTTTGGCCGTTGTCAGGTTGACGAGGCTGTGACTCGCCCCACCGTCAACGAAGATTTTTATTTTATAGCCGTTAACCCTCCCCACCACCAGCACAGGGTAGTCCACGTGTTCACCCACGTTATTCGTCCGGTTCTGGTCGATAGCTCTGATCGGTACCACGACCCGGTGTGGATGGTGATTGTCGGGCGACAGGGTCTCGTCAGTAGGGGGCCCGTCTGCTACTGACTCACATCTTTTCCCGACCCTTCTCTGTCGTTCTTCTTCCCCTGCTTAAGCCGCGGGCAGTCTTTTTTCAGGTGGCCCAGCTGGTTGCATATGAAGCACGGCCCAAGGGCTCGGCTTGGTGCAACTACGCCGTTGATCGTGGGCTGCTGAGTCGGTCCACGAAATCGAGGGCCCTCCCGGGAGCTCGATCTCGCCCACTGTATCAGCGCATCTGTTGACTCGGCTTCTCGGACTGCGTCGTTGAAGCTGCGTGGCCGCGTTCGTCGGACCTCGTACTGTTTCTCATATTTCAGGCCCACCACGTAGCGATCCAACCGCTCCGCGTCGCTCATATCGTCCACTTGGTCTGCCAAGTTGCAGAATGTGCTGGTATATTCTTGGACCGAAGTCAGCTGCTTCCAGGCACGGAGCTTCATGCGAGCAGAGTCCGAGGCGGATATGTGCTCGAACCTGGTTCGCAAGGCGGCGCCCCACTCCCTCCATGTGCGTTTCGTAGCCGTCCCGAAAATTGATGCTGCTCGTTGCGTGACAGGTGTCGAAGTCCCGTCCTTCGCACGTGCTATTCCTGCCGAAGTCCCTTCGTCCTGCAGCGTTCGCCTCCACCACTCCAGTGCAGGTCCTCGCAACAGTGAAACTGCAAAATTAATGCGGGTGGCATCGTCATAAATCATGGCAGCATTAAAAAACACCTCCACGCCGAACAACCATGCAGACACAGTGACAAACTTGTCATTTGGGTGCTGCTGTTGGAGGCCCTGGCGTTGGTCCTGTCAACCATTGAGTTGGGGACCTTGAGGCAGGAGGTGCCGATACTGGAGGTGCTGCTGTTGGAGGCGCTGGAGCTGGAGGTTCTGGAGCTGCTGGAGGCGCTGGAGCTGGAGGTGCTGCTGCTGGAGGCGCTGGAGCTGGAGGTTCTGGAGCTGCTGGAGGCGCTGGAGCTGGAGGTGCTGCTGCTGGAGGCGCTGGAGCTGGAGGTTCTGGAGCTGCTGGAGGCGCTGGAGCTGGAGGTGCTCCTGCTGGAGGCGCTGGAGCTGGAGGTTCTGGAGCTGCTGGAGGCGCTGGAGCTGGAGGTGCTGCTGCTGGAGGCGCTGGAGCTGGAGGTTCTGGAGCTGCTGGAGGCGCTGGAGCTACTGATACTGGTGGTGTTACAATAGTAAGCACAGTGAGGAGCCATAGCTAGGGTTTAGCTAGCTAGGCAAGAGAGAAATGAACAAAGGAGGGGTTTCACTAGCAGTAGTTGGGATACATATAGCAAACCCTAACAGGGTTGTACTCGCTATAGAGCACCCCACTACAGGCTAGATAATAACATTCTGACAGGTGGCACTGCACCGTCGCGACTGTTTTTCGCTCCGCCATCACCGTCGTCTCTGCCACCGCCTGACTCCGTGCTTCTCCAGGTTCTTAGCCTCCCGTCTTCTACTGGCCTCCCGTACAGCCCGGCGCACCACTACCTGCTCCTTCTCCTTACCCTGATTAGACAGACTAGCCTACAGAGCGTCGTGAGCCTGCGTCTCGTCCTGCCTCGCCTGTTCGCGCGCGTCGCACTGGTAGTCGTGTTCCTCGTGAGCGTCCGCCTCCTGTCCCTGGCACGCACCATATGGCACCTTCCTCTGTTCCACAGCGTGTTCCCCTACCGTCTCCTCCTGCGTCTTCTCTGCCTGGCGTTCAGGACCCTGAGTCTGACCTGGTTCGTGCTGCTCACCCTACTGTCACGCGTCTGCTAGCCACTGTTATCACTGACCCGTCGTTTGAGTCTGCAGCTGCGTCTGCCTTAGTCTCTGAGCTTGTTGACTTTGCTGCTGCCTGTTGTCTCGACTTCGCTGCTAATCTTGTTGCTGGGTCTGAGTCTATCTGTCCTCCGTCCGTCGGGGGTGAGTGTGCTCTTGGCACGGACGTCCTTGAGGACAGGTAGGAGGACTTTGAGTGTCTTGCAACCGCTGCGCCTCATCTCGTGGCCATGCTGCTTGCCCCTGAGGGAGACCCGGATGCTCCAGACATCCCGACCCCGCGCTCTTAAGCTGAGGCGATCGCGGGTGAGTACTCCTCTCAGTGGCAGACAGCCATGGACGCAGAGATGGCATCTTGGAAGTCCACAAGCACTTACGTCGACGCAGTTCCTCCTCCTGAGGCGAACGTAGTCGATGGCATGTGGATTTTCAGGGTGAAGCGGCCGCCGGGTTCTCCGCCTGTCTTCAAGGCTCGTTACGTTGCACGAGGCTTCAGTCAGCGACAGGGAGTTGACTTCTTCCAGAACTTCTCTCCCACCCCGAAGATGACCACTCTTCGGGTACTGCTGCACGTTGCCACTCATCGTGACTACGAGCTTCACTCTCTGGACTTCAGCACAGGGCAGCCTGCACGAGGAGATCTGGCTGCGCCGCCCACCTCGCTTCACTGGGTCGTTCCCTCCTGGTACCCAGTGGAGCCTCCGCCGGCCGGTCTACGATCTCCGTCAGGCGCCTCGTGAGTGGTACGACACACTGAGGACGACACTTGCGGCTCTTGGGTTTGCACCTTCCACTGCTGACCCGTCGCTGTTTCTGCGCACCGACACTTCGTTGCCGCCGTTCTACATCCTCGTGTACGTCGACGACTTGGTCTTTGCCACTGCTGACACTGAGGCTCTCGCCCTTGTGAAGTCGGAGCTGCAGAAGAGACACACGTGCACAGACCTGGGTGAGCTGCGCAGTTACCTTGGCCTGCAGATCACCCGGGACAGAGCACGCCGCACCATCACACTGACTCAGTCACACATGGTGCAGCAGGTCCTTCAGCGTTTCGGCTTCACTTGGTCCTCGCCACAGTCCACTCCTCTGGCTACCGGTCACTCGCTCTCAGCTCCACCTTCGGACGAGTCCGTAGAGCAGAGTGGCCCGTATCCAGAGCTAGTGGGCTGCCTCATGTACCTGATGACCTGCACTCGTCCTGACCTCGCGTACCCTCTTGGCCTTCTGGCACGCTACGTGGCTCCTGGTAGGCCCCGAAAGGTGCACATGGATTCTGCGAAGAGGGTATTGCGCTACCTGTGCAGTACATCGGGCATGGGGCTCGTGCTTGGAGGGTGGAGCTCAGTTGTCCTCACTGGGCACTCAGACGCTTCTTGGGTTGACGACCTGGCTACGCAGCGGTCGTCACAGGGTTACACGTTTAGCCTTGGCTCTGGCTCTGTTTCTTGGCGGTCTACACGCTCGTCTCCTGTTCTCAGCTCCAGTTTGTCAAAACATATGCATAAAACTATCTAGGCTATATTGGGGCTAGCCTTAGGGGGTACAGAAATATTCTCGACACTCTAGTTTTGTACCCCACTCTTGACCTAATCACACCATTCATGCCTTAGTCTCTAACATGGCATCTAGAGCAATAAGTCCTTAGGATCTAAGAAATTCGGGCCCACCTACTACTGAATTACCTCACCTACAGCTGTGCCTATCTGCCTGCCTTACCTGCTGCCCGCGCGCGCCTTGGCTGCACGCGTGCGTGCATATTTATTTTTTAGCGCGCCCCGCTGCCTTAGCCGCCCGCGCGCTCGCTGCTGTCGCGCGCAGCCCGCCGCCGCGCGCAGCCTGTCGCCACGCGCAGCCTGCAGCCGCGCTCAGCTCGTCGCCGCGCGCAGCCCGCAGCCGCGCGCAGCTCGTCGCCACGCGCAGCCTGCAGCCGCGCGCAGCTCGTCGCCGCGCGCAGCCCGCAGCCGCGCGCAGTCCGTCGCCGCGCGCAACCAGCCGCCCCTGGACCCCGAGCAGCCGCCCCTGGCCCCTGAAGCAGCCGCCCCTGGAGCAGCCGCCCTTGGACCCAGAGCAGCCGCCCCTGGCCCCTGAAGCAGCCGCCCCTGGTGCAGCCGCCCCTGGACCCTCGAGCGCCGCCCCTGGACCCTCGAGCGCCGCCCCTGGACCCAGAGCAGCCGCCCCTGGCCCCTGCAGCAGCAGCCCCTGGAGCAGCCGCCCTTGGACCCCGAGCAGCCGCCCCTGGCCCCTGAAGCAGCCGCCCCTGGTGCAACCGCCCCTGGACCCTCGCGCAGCCGCCCCTGGACCCAGAGCAGCCGCCCCTGGCCCCTGCAGCAGCCGCCCCTGGTGCAGCCGGCCCTGGACCCCGAGCAGCCGCCCCTGGCCCCTGAAGCAGCCGCCCCTGGAGCAGCCGCCCCTGGACCCAGAGCAGCCGCCCCTGGCCCCTGAAGCAGCCGCCCCTGGTGCAGCCGCCCCTGGACTCCGTGCAGCCGCCCCTGGACCCAGAGCAGCCGCCCCTGGACCCTCGAGCGCCGCCCCTGGACCCAGAGCAGCCGCCCCTGGACCCTCGAGCGCCGCCCCTGGACCCAGAGCAGCCGCCCCTTGCCCCTGCAGCAGCAGCCCCTGGAGCAGCCGCCCCTGGACCCCGAGCAGCCGCCCTTGGCCCCTGAAGCAGCCGCCCCTGGTGCAGCCGCCCCTGGACCCTCGAGCAGCCGCCCCTGGCCCCTGCAGCAGCCGCCCCTGGTGCAGCCGCCCCTGGACTCCGTGCAGCCGCCCCTGGACCCGCAACGCCGCCCCTGGACCCCGTGCAGCCGCCCGCCGAGCGCCGGCCCTGCTCGCCCGGCGAGCGCCTGCTCTTCCCGCCACTGGTGAGCACCTGCCTTGTTCGCACGCTGCCGCGCCATCTGCCTGCCTGCCTGCCTGCCGGCCTGCCTGCCTGCCGCGCCTGCCCTCCACGCGCTGCTGCTGCTACTACTGCTGCTACTGCTGCTACTACTGCTACTGCTGCTACTGGCGGTGGCCAGATGGAGCTCCAGCGACGTCCGCGTGAGTCCCTCACGCCCCAACAACTTAGTGAGTGGTATGCTAGTTGGGGTTGTAGGGGTGGCCGCGCTGCTACTGCTGCTACTGCTGTTACTGCTGCTACTGCTGCTACTACTGCTACTGCTGCTACTGGCGGTGGCCAGATGCAGCTCCAGCGACGTCCGCGCGAGTCTCTCACGCCCCAGCAGCTTAGTGAGTGGTACGCTAGTTGGGGTTGTCGCGGTAGCCGTCGTAGCTGTCGCCCTGGAGCTGGTCAGTTGGGAGCGTCTGGCAGTGGCCAGCTGCAGCTGCAGCGGCGTCCACGCGAGACACTTACACCCCGGCAGCTTCACGAGTGGTACGCTCAGAGTAGAGGGTCTTTGAGTACCGTTCACTGCCCGTACGTCATTCGCACAGGTGATCGGACTGGTCAGGCTTGCGGGACATTTGGTCACACACAGTCCCGCTGCTTCGCCCGTCTGAGTGACGCCTGGCGTACCGAGTTTGGCGACGAGGCTGAGCTCCCCGACTGGGTGGAGCTGCTTGGGCAGAGGGTAGATATATTTGCTCTTGACTATGATGCTATTCTCACTGCCATGTATGCATTGCCTACTAGTGCTGACCGTGCCTGTTACCTGTGTGTACCGCCTGACCCAGGTATAGAGCCTGCCGCTCCAGGTGCTGGTGAGTCTGCTCTCTCTGGTACTGCGCCTGCTGAGGCCTTGTACACCTTCACACTTGACTCTGGTGCTTCTCGCTCCTTCTTTCGCGACAGCACCACCCTCACGCTGCTCAGTCGGCCGGTTCCAGTCTCCCTGGCAGACCCCTTTGGGGGTCCAGTCCGTGCGACCTCCTCCACTGTCCTCCCTTGTCCTGCTGTCCCGTCCGGCACACTGTCGGGTCTTTACCTCCCCTCGTTCTCTACGAACTTGGTGGCGGGTTCTGCGCTCCAGGACGCGGGTGTTCACCAGTTCACCCCTGCCTACGAGCGTGTGACACACTGCACGTGTGCTCAGACGGGTCGTCACCTGGCTACTTTCACTCGGCAGCCTGGGTCGGGCCTGTACACACTGACCACTGAGTCCCCTCAGGTAGCTGCGTCTGCGTCAGGTCAGTTGTCGCCCCCCTGCTCGTGTCGCGCCTTGTCGCACCAGACGGTCCTTTGGCACCACCGCCTTGGTCACCCCTCGGTGCAGCGCCTTCGTAGCATGCACCGCCGTGTCCTTGTCTCTGGTCTTCCCAGGGTTCTCCCTCCCCTCCCACCCTCGCTTGCTCCTCCCTCTCTTCCCTGTGTCGAGGGGCGGCAGCGCGCCGCTCCTCACTCCTCCTCGTTCCCTCCTACAGAGGCTCCCCTGCAGACTCTCCACATGGACGTGTGGGGCCCAGCCCGCGTCCGTGGACAGGGCCACGAGCGGTACTTCCTGCTGGTCGTCGACGACTACACGCGTTACACCACGGTCTTCCCCTTGCGCACCAAGGGTGAGGTCCCTGGTGTTTTGATCCCTTGGATCCGCGCTGCTCGTCTCCAGCTCCGCGAGCGGTTCGGGACGGAGTTTCCCATCCTGCGTCTGCACTCTGACAGAGGTGGTGAGTTTTCCTCCGACCTCTTGGCAGCCTTCTGTGAGGAGCACGGCATCACTTAGTCGTTCACGCTTCCGGCCTCTCCGCAGCAGAATGGGGTTGCTGAGCGCCGCATTGGCTTAGTCATGGAGGTCGCTCGTACCTCCATGATCCATGCGGCTGCCCCCCATTTTCTGTGGCCGATTGCGGTCCGGTACGCCGCGCATCAGCTCAACCTCTGGCCCCGTGTCTCCTTGCCGGAGACCTCGCCCACACTGCTGTGGACGGGGAAGGTTGGCGATGCGTCGAGTTTCCGGGTCTGGGGTGCTCGTGCCTTTGCCCGCGCTGTTCCCTGTGTCTTCCTTGGCTTTGTCCCTGACGCGCCTGGTTGGCAGTTTTTCCACCCCACCTCACGCCATGTCTTCCCCTCTCAGGACATCACGTTCGACGAGTCGGTTCCCTTTTACCGTCTCTTCCCCTACCGCACTGCCCCTCTCCCCCCCCCGCCGCTCTTCCTCGCTCCATGTGCTCCCCATGTAGACCCCCTCCCCACTCCCGGTCCTGCTCCTTCAGGTGTGTCTCAGGTAGACCCTCCTCCCTTGACTGCGCCGGTTGAGGTCACTGGTGACTCAGGTTCTGCTGAGGGTGGTCCTGCTCGGGGTGCTACTTCTGGGGGTGCTGAGCCTGGGGGTGCGGAGCCTGGGGGTGCTGAGCCTGGAGGTGCGGAGCCTGGGGGTGCGGAGTCTGGAGCTGCTGAGGGTGCTGGAGCTGGAGGTTCTGGAGCTGCTGAGGGTACTGGCGCTAGAGGTTCTGGAGCTGCTGAGGGTGCTGGAGCTGGAGGTTCTGGAGCTGCTGCGGGTGCTGGCGCTGGAGGTTCTGGAGCTGCTGCGGGTGCTGGCGCTGGGGGTTCTGAGTCTGCTGTTGTGCGGTCTCCCTGGAGTAGCCGCCTTCGTCCGCGTGTGCCTCTCACCTCACAGCAGCTGCACGATTGGTACGGTCGCCGTCAGGGTCGCGCTTCTGGAGCTCGAGGCTCTGCCGCTGGAGGTATTTCTGCTGTCGTCACTGGAGCTGGGAGTGGTGCTGGTCCCGGAGGTGCTCGTACTGGAGGTACTGGAGCTGCTGGGGCTGGAGGTGCTGCTGAGTCTGAGGGTGCTGCTGCTGGAGACCCTGGGTCTAGGGGTGCTGCTGCTGGAGACACTGAGGCTGGAGACCCTGGGACTGGAGGTGCTGGTTCTGGGGGTGCTGCTGCTGGCGGAGCTGGTCCTGGAGGAGCTGGCGCTGAGGGTTCTGGAGTTGTTGGAGGTGCTGGAGCTGCTGGGGGTGCTGAAGCTGCTGGTGCTGGTGGCACTGCACAGCCGCGCCTGTTCTTCGCTCCACCGTCTCCGTCGTCTCAGCCACCGTCTGATTCTGTGCTTCGCCAGGTTCTTAGTCTCCCTTCGTCTACTGGTCTTCCGTTACAGCCTGGCTCACCGCTGCCTGCTCCTTCTCCTTACACTGAGCAGACAGGGGGTTTTGCTGAGCGTCGTGAGCCTGCGTCGCGTCCTGTCTCGCCTGTCCGTTCTCGTAGTTCCGGTCGTCATGTTCCTCGTTCGCGTCAGCCGGCTGTCCCCGGCACTCACCTCGTAGTTCGTCGTCCTTCCTCTCCTCCGCAGCGTGTTCCCCTGCCGTCCCCTCCTGCGTCTTCTCTGCCTACCGTTCCTGAGCCTGAGTCTGACCGCACCCGTGCTGCTCACTCTACTGTTACGCGTCTGCTAGCCACAGTTGTTACTGACCCGTCGTTTGAGTCTGCTGCTGCGTCTGCCTTTGTTGCTGAGCTTGTTGACTTTGCTGCTGCCTGTCGTCTGGACTACGCCGCTAGTCTTGTTGCTGAGTCTGAGTCTGTCTGTCCTCCATCCGTCGGGGGTGAGTGTGCTCTTGGCACGGACGTCCTTGAGGACAGGCAGGAGGACCTTGAGTGTCTTGCAGCCGCTGCGCCTCATCTCGTGTCCATGCTGCTTGCCCCTGAGGGAGACCCGGATGCTCCAGACATCCCGACCCCGCGCTCTTACGCTGAGGCGATCGCGGGTGAGTACTCCTCTCAGTGGCAGACAGCCATGGACGCAGAGATGGCATCCTGGAAGTCCACAGGCACTTACGTTGACGAGGTTACCCCTCCTGGGGCGAACATCGTCAGTGGCATGTGGATTTTCAGGGTGAAGCGGCCGCCAGGTTCTCCGCCTGTCTTCAAGGCTCGTTACGTTGCTCGAGGTTTCAGACAGCGAGAGGGAGTAGACTTCTTTCAGACCTTCTCCCCCACACCGAAGATGAGGACTCTTCGGGTGCTGCTGCACGTTGCCGCTCAGCGTGACTACGAGCTTCACTCTCTTGACTTCAGCACACCTTTCTTACAGGGCAGCCTGCACGAGGAGATCTGGCTGCGCCGCCCTCCTGGCTTCACTGGGTCGTTCCCTCCTGGTACCCAGTGGAGCCTCCGGCGGCCAGTTTACGGTCTCCGCCAGGCGCCACGTGAGTGGCACGACACACTGAGGACGACACTTGCGGCTCTTGGGTTTGCTCCGTCGACTGCTGACCCGTCGCTGTTTCTGCGCACCGACACTTCGCTGCCGCCGTTCTACATCCTTGTGTACGTCGACGACTTGGTCTTTGCCACTGCTGACATTGAGGCTCTCACCCTGGTGAAGTCGGAGTTGCAGAAGAGACACACGTGCACAGACCTGGGTGAGCTGTGCAGTTACATTGGCTTGTAGATCACCCGGGACAGAGCATGCCGCACCATCACACGGACTCAGTCACACATGGTGCAGCAGGTCCTTCAGCGCTTCGGCTTCACCTGGTCCTCGGCAAAGGCCACTCCTCTGGCTACAGGCCACTCGCTCTCAGCTCCACCTTAGGACGAGTCCGTAGAGCCGAGTGGCCCGTACCCAGAGCTAGTGGGCTGCCTCATGGCCCGTACCCAGAGCTAGTGAGCTAGTGAGCTAGTGGCCACTCGACCTGACCTTGCGTACCCTCTTGGCCTTCTGCCCCGCTACGTGGCTCTTGGTAGGCACCGAAAGGAGCACATGGATGCTGCGAAGAGGGTACTGCGCTACTTGTGCAGTACATCGGGCATGGGGCTCGTGCTTGGAGGGCGGAGCCTTGTTGTCCTCACTGGGCACTCGGACGCTTCTTGGGTTGACGACCTGGCTACGCAGCGGTCGTCACAGGGTTACACCTTCAGCCTTGGCTCTGGTTCAGTTTCTTGGCGTTCTACACGCTCGTCTTCAGTTCTCAGCTCCAGTTGTGAGGCTGAGATCTACGCCACAGCCATGGCTGCACAGGAGTTACGCTGGCTCACCTACCTGTTGACCGACCTGGGAGAGCGGCCTCGTTCTCCTCCAGTTCTGTACGTAGACAACAAGGCCGCCATTGCCTTGTGTGAGGAGCACAGACTGGAGCACAGAACGAAGCACATCGCTCTGCGTTACTTCCTGGCTCGAGAGTTGCAGCAGCGGGGTCAGCTTTGCCTTGCTCACGTGGCCACTCGGGCCAACACTGCTGATATATTCACCAAGGTACTTCCGTCTGGTGATCATAAGCGCTTTTGTACTTTGTTGGGCCTTGTGCCTACGTTTCCACACTTGCTGTAGTCTCTGCTTGTACTGTGATGTATGTATATATACCTGCATGCTTGCTCTTGCTAGATAGAGATCACTGTGCTGTTCTTGTTGCATATATACCTCTGCATGTGGACTGGCCTTGTGGCCGTTTACTTGTGCTCAGAGTGTGTGGTGACGTTGTGATCCACCCTGAGCTGTGTTTTGTTTCTTCTCTTGACTGGTCTTGTAACCATTGCTTGCTTTGGCTATCCCCCATTTCGCCTATGGGGGTGTGTCAAAACATATGCATAAAACTATCTAGGCTATATTGGGGCTAGCCTTAGGGGGTACAGAAATATTCTCGACACTCTAGTTTTGTATCCCACTCTTGACCTAATCACACCATTCATGCCTTAGTCTCTAACACAGTTGTGAGGCTGAGATCTACGCCACAGCCATGGCTGCACAGGGGCTATACTGGCCCACCTACCTGCTGACCGACTTGGGAGAGAGGCCTCGTTCTCCTCCAGTTCTGTACGTCGACAACAAGGCTGCCATTGACTTGTGTCACGACCACAGACTGGAGCACAGAACGAAGCACATCGCTCTGCGTTACTTCCTTTCTCGAGAGTTGCAGCAGCGTGGTCAGCTTTGTGTCGCTCACGTGCCCACTCGGGCCAACACGGCTAATGTGTTCACCAAGGCTCTTCCGGCTGGTGATCCTCAGCGCTTCTGCACTGCTCTAGGCCTGGCGCCTACGTTTCCTCACTTGCTGTAGACTCTGGTTGTACTGTGATCTATATATATATATACCTGCATGTTTACTCTTGCTAGGTAGTGATCACTGTACTGTTGTTGTTGCATATATACATCTGCTTGTGAACTGGCCTTGTGGCTCCTTTGCTTGTGCTCAGAGTGTGTGGTGACGTTGTGATCCACCCTGAGCTTGCATTGCTTTTCTTGACTGGTCTTGTGACCCTTTGTTCTCCCCCACTTTGCCTATGGGGGTGTGTCAAACTACATATCATTTATAATTAGGTTTAGGCTTTAGTGGGGTAGCCAATGTAGGGTACAACCCCTTAGGGTTCTCATCCTCGATAGTCAAACATTCCTACCTAGGAACAGAAGCAATTGAGCTGTCAACTTCTTCTATGCTATTCAATTCTTTACTCATGTGCACTTCTTCTTGGGGGGACCTCTGATCTGAGGCCCTAGTTCTAGTGGGACTTGTGATCTGAGGCACTAGTTCTAGGGGGGACCCTTGATCTGATTCTGAGGCACTAGTTCTAGGGGGGACCTCTGATCTGAGGCACTAGTTCTACCTATGATCTGAGGCACTAGTTCTAGGGGGGACCTCTGATCTGAGGCACTAGTTCTAGGGGGGACCTCTGATCTGAGGCACTGGTTCTAGGGGAGTACGCAGGCCTCTGGTTAGGTTTTGAGCTACTCTTTCACGTAAGGCCAACACCCCGCTTGCACTTTTTCTGAAAGGGTGCTCACAAAAACTACTCTTTCTAGTAAGGGTGCAAACATAATATGGTTTTCCTACAAGTAGCTGAACATTCCATGTTGGTCAAGTTGTCGGTGTTGTAGTGAATTGCGTAGAGGAATTTACGCGTATGTGTAAGGAATTTTCTCGGCATTCCTTACGGAGCCCGACTACATCGCGTACAGCAACAGCCGTTGTTCGCCCGTTACTGCTAACGGGGCTTCGCCGACTTCGCGCGCACTGTTTCACCAAACCTCGCACTGCTGGCTTGGCCGTGTCGGCCTACGCTTCGGAACTAGCCCGAGCCTCGCTCCAGCGTAGCACTAGCTAGCTCGCACGCACCACGTTACCGTTTGCATGTTTCGTATATAAATGTTCGCTCATGCCTTCGCTCACATTTTGTACTCGTTTGACACCTTAGTGCAATTCTCGCTACTTCGATTCATTGCACCCGTAACACTTGGTATTCAGAGCCCCTTTCTTTCGGACCGCGCATCTCCGCACCCCAGGAAATCAACTTTTGATTTTTTCACTCTAAGGGACTCACGTACCTTAGCACCTAGGAGCCGCTGTCCTCGCGTTCTCTCGTAAACGCGTACAGCCACGACTGCGCCTAGACTAAGACGAGCCGACGCCCTTCGAAATGGCTGAACATATCGACGTCACGACTCTCACGCAGGAGCACTTGAACGATCTGCTGCGACAAATCCGCGAGAGCGCCGAGGAAATCGCGACGCTGACGGCAGAACGCTCGTCCCTGCAAAACGACCTCACACGGGCACAATCCCAAGCACCTGGCACTCCGATTCAGCCCGCACCACAGACATCACAGCACGGAAGTGTGGGGCAACCCGCGAGCACCGCAAGTGATGGCGTCGTCCGCCATGACGGAGACGACGACCACGGCACGACACACCCCGACGCGACGAATGCGGCCAGGACTCAACCTCGAGTCACGGTTTCAGTGCCGGCCGGCGAATCAATTCTTCCGTCGCCGATGCCGCTAAAGCCGCAGCGTCCGCCATGCTTTGACCCAAGTCAGCGGGGTGGTCCTACCGTTCAGGCGTGGCTCTTCACGTTGAACGTCTTCTTCGACGCGAACTACGTCTCGAAGGATACGGCGAAGATTCGCTACGCCGTGTCGTTGCTGCGAGGACCCGCCATGGACTGGTGGCGCGTCATCGTCACGAAGCCGGTGGACTACGCGACTCTACCGACACGGGAAGGACAAACCGGACCCTGGGCGCCGTCGTATTTCGTGGAGGTGCCCCAGTATCGCACGTGGGACGCGTGGTGCGCAGGTCTGCGCGCTCGTTTCGAGCCAATCGCGGCTTCGATCGCAGCGCGA
Source organism: Closterium sp. Naga37s-1 (assembly GCA_947471745.1). Taxonomy (NCBI): domain Eukaryota; kingdom Viridiplantae; phylum Streptophyta; class Zygnematophyceae; order Desmidiales; family Closteriaceae; genus Closterium; species Closterium sp. Naga37s-1. Next base: position 2,002,402 of record CANJKZ010000354.1, on the reverse strand, counting down.
CAGAAGCTCCGCACTTGGCGCCAACTCGGTTCCGTCCAAGATTACACGAGCGGATTTCTGGCGCTATGTGAGCAGGTGGGATATATGCACGAGAGCGAGCGCATCGACCGCTACATCGGCGGTCTGAAGCAGGACATCGCTCAGGAAATCCAGCTCCGCGGCGTCACCGACTTTCAAGAAATTCTCGCCATGGCGGAGAAACTTGATTTCTTCCGCCGACCGAGACCGGGGTCCTACGGAAGCAGCCATTGGGGACATCGGCCTCGTGGGACGAACGAGGGCGCCACGATACGTGCCGTCGCCGCAAATGCCGCTGCCGCACCGTTCAAAGGGCGCTGCTTTGCGTGCAATCGGTTGGGACATCGCAAGAGCGAATGCCCGGAAAACGCTAAGGGAAAGGGGGAAGCTGAGCAGCAGAAACAGACCAAGCAGCAGGGAAACGCTGGGAGTCAGTAGCAGACGGGCCCTCTACTGACAGGTCACGCCGCTCGCCCGACCCAACCGACCCTCACCGAGTGATTGTGCCGGTTCACGCAATCGACCACACTCGGCCGAATAAGGAGGGGACTACGGTAGACAGCCCCATACTGCTTAGTGGGAAAATCGGGACGGACTTAGTTAAAATCTTCGTAGACGGGGGAGCCAGCCACAGCCTCATCAACACCGCTACAGCACGAAAACAGCGACTGCCACTGAACAGATGTTTACCTGATATCGACGCACGACTGGTAGACGGCACGCCGCTGGCGATACGGGAACGCGTAGACCGGGTTCGGATTCGATGTGGGGGTAACTTCACGTTTAGCCAGGAAATGCTCGCAACGACCCTCGACGGAACCGATGTTTTACTCGGGCGTGATTGGTTGCGACGACACAATCCGCGAATCGACTGGACGACGGGTGACTGCATCGTGCGAGTGAACGGTAACAACATCGCCTTACCTCGCTGGGGCTCACCTGAGTCTTCGTCGGTGCGTGTCAACGAGATCACGATGAAACGCGCCGTAGCGGCAGGAGCTGACGTGTACGCGGTCGACATTCGGGAAGCCGAGGCAGCAGACAAAGGAGGGGATTTACAGAAACTGCTGGCCGACGTACCGAGTGACCTGGCAGCACTGTTGAAGCAGTACAGCGACATTTTCCCAGACGATTTACCGACGGGACTGCCACCTCAGCGACCGCACGACCACAGGATAGAGTTAGAACCGGGGGCACAGCCAATAGTACAGCGACAGTTCCGACTGACCCAGCCCGAACTGGACGAACTGAGGAAGCAGCTCGATTACCTGCTCGAGAAGGAATTCATTCGCCCTAGTTCGTCGCCCTTCGCAGCACCGATACTATTCACACCGAAAAAAGACGGGGGATTTCGCATGTGCATAGATTACAGAGCACTGAACAGGGTTACCATCAAATCCCGTTACCCCATCCCGCGAGCCGATGAACTGATCGACCAACTGCGCACAGCCCGGGTTTTCTCGAAAACCGACCTCCGAGGGGGTTACCACCAGATTCGCGTCAACCCGCCCGATTGCCCTAAGACCGCATTCCGCACACGCTACGGATCCTTCGAATACACCGTCATGCCTTTCGGACTGACCAACGCCCCCGCCACCTTTCAAATGACCATGAATGAAGCGTTCCGCCCGCTCTTAGATAAGTGCGTCATAGTATACCTGGACGACATACTGATTTACAGCCCTGACAGAGCACAGCACTTACAGGACATCGAAGCAGTTTTTAAAATACTGAGTGAAAACTGCCTACTGACAAAAGCATCGAAGTGTGAGTTTTTACAGGACCGCCTGGAATTTTTGGGCCACGTTATTTCAGCTGCAGGAGTGGAAATAGACCCGAAGAAAATTGCGACGATTCAAGCATGGCACGCGCCGACCAACTTGACCGAGTTGCAGAGTTTTTTGGGGTTCGTCAACTACGTGCGCCGGTTCGTCCCCGACATGGCGAAGCTGACTGCCCCGTTGACCGACCTGTTGAGGAAGGGGGTTGAGTACACGTGGGGGGAGAAAGAGCAAGCTGCCTTCTCGGCCCTCAAAAACATTTTGTGCTCACCGCCCGTGCTTCACATCGCCGATCCACACCGTCCGTTCGAGCTCGTCACTTATGCAAGTGACATCGCTGTGGGAGCAGTACTGTTGCAGGATTTCGGGAACGGCCTCCAGCCAATCGCGTACGAGTCCCGCAAGCTGCACCCGCCCGAACGCAATTACCCGATACACGACCGCGAAATGTTGGCGATCGTGCACGCGTTCAAGGTTTGGCGGTGTTACCTGACTGGCGCCGACGTGACAGTACGGACAGACCACCGATCACTACAGTACTTACGCGCCCAACCGAATCTCAATCCACGACAGATTCGCTGGTTGGACTACCTCGAGTCCAACTTCCACTACACGGTTACGTACAAGAAAGGCGCATCCAACATCGCCGACGCACTCACCCGCCCTACCGCCCAACTCCACGCCATCCTACTCGCCCAGACCAACCCGCTTTTAACAGGCCTATTCACCCACGGATACCGCACCGACCCATTTTTCACGACTGGAAATTCACAGCAACTGGCAGAAGCTAAAGGAGTTTATTACGTAAAAACAGGCACCAACCGCATCTGGGTACCCGCGTACTCACTACTGAGGGAGCTGCTACTGCAGGAGGCACACGACGGAATTACCTCGGGACATTTTGGGGTAGAAAAAACGCGACAGCAACTGCAGCGGTATTACTACTGGCCGGAGCTGTTGACCGACGTGCAGCAGCACGTGGGCTCGTGCCCCACGTGTCAGGTGATGAAGAGCTCAAGGAAGCGGAAGGCGGGTCAATTGCAGCCGATACCACCGCCCGAGCGCGCCTGGCAGCAGGTTACCATGGACTTCGTCACAGGGTTATCTTCGAACCCTGGGGGTAACGACGCGGTGATGGTCGTCGTTGACAGGTTGACGAAGATGGCACACTTCGCTGCGTGCAGAAAGTCGATCTCAGCCGAGGAGACCGCTCGTCTGTTCATCGCAGCCGTTGTTCGCCTGCACGGGATACCAGCAGCGATTATCAGCGACAGGGACACGAAGTTTACCAGCAATTTCTGGAAAAATCTCAGGGAGCAGTTCGGGACCAGGCTACAGTTCAGTTCGTCGTACCACCCCGAGACCGACGGTCAAACGGAGCGGACGAATCAGACGATGGAGCAGTTGATTCGTGCCACGTGCGACGACCCCACGACTTGGGAGCAGCAGCTGCCGCTGATCGAGTTCGCGTACAACAATGCCACGTCAGCGACGACACAGCAGTCCCCCTTCTACCTGAACTACGGGCAAAACCCTACAGTGCCCATGACGCCGAGTCCGGACAACCCAACACCACGTGCACAGCAATTCGCCGAAATTCTGCAAGCTGCCCGCACCAGAGCCGCAGAAGCAATAAAAAAAGCGAACGTCATCGCTAAGCGCAATGCTGACCGCCACCGCCGCCCAGTCACATACCAGTCAGGGGATTACGTACTGCTCGACACGCAAAATCTGCGACTGCCCGACGTACCAAAACTTCGACCGCGCTACTGTGGCCCATTCCAAATCAGCCACATGATCACGCCAGTAACCGCGCACCTACTGTTACCGACCGACTGGTACATCAGCCTTTCGTTCCACGTCAGCTTGCTTCGCCCATACATCCCAACCACAAGCCAACTGCCTCGCCACCGCCCGCCATCCATGACTCGCCCTGCATCGGAGCCGATCATCGAGCCCGAAAAAATCCTGACCCATCGGATTCGACACCCCACAGGAATCAAGAGGATTGAATTCCTCGTTCGCTGGAAGGATCGCACGCCAACTGAGGATAGCTGGGTGCCCCTGGCCAACATCGAAAACCACCCTGCCCTGCAAGTGTACCCGAGGAGCCGGGGATTCCGCGATATACACGCACTCGCGCAGCGGAGGGGGCTTCTTGAGGGGGGGGGTAGTGTAAGGAATTTTCTCGGCATTCCTTACGGAGCCCGACTACATCGCGTACAGCAACAGCCGTTGTTCGCCCGTTACTGCTAACGGGGCTTCGCCGACTTCGCGCGCACTGTTTCACCAAACCTCGCACTGCTAGCTTGGCCGTGTCGGCCTACGCTTCGGAACTAGCCCGAGCCTCGCTCCAGCGTAGCACTAGCTAGCTCGCACGCACCACGTTACCGTTTGCATGTTTCGCATATAAATGTTCGCTCATGCCTTCGCTCACATTTTGTACTCGTTTGACACCTTAGTGCAATTCTCGCTACTTCGATTCATTGCACCCGTAACACTTGGTATTCAGAGCCCCTTTCTTTCGGACCGCGCATCTCCGCACCCCAGGAAATCAACTTTTGATTTTTTCACTCTAAGGGACTCACGTACCTTAGCACCTAGGAGCCGCTGTCCTCGCGTTCTCTCGTAAACGCGTACAGCCACGACTGCGCCTAGACTAAGACGAGCCGACGCCCTTCGAAATGGCTGAACATATCGACGTCACGACTCTCACGCAGGAGCACTTGAACGATCTGCTGCGACAAATCCGCGAGAGCGCCGAGGAAATCGCGACGCTGACGGCAGAACGCTCGTCCCTGCAAAACGACCTCACACGGGCACAATCCCAAGCACCTGGCACTCCGATTCAGCCCGCACCACAGACATCACAGCACGGAAGTGTGGGGCAACCCGCGAGCGCCGCAAGTGATGGCGTCGTCCGCCATGACGGAGACGACGACCACGGCACGACACACCCCGACGCGACGAATGCGGCCAGGACTCAACCTCGAGTCACGGTTTCAGTGCCGGCCGGCGAATCAATTCTTCCGTCGCCGATGCCGCTAAAGCCGCAGCGTCCGCCATGCTTTGACCCAAGTCAGCGGGGTGGTCCTACCGTTCAGGCGTGGCTCTTCACGTTGAACGTCTTCTTCGACGCGAACTACGTCTCGGAGGATACGGCGAAGATTCGCTACGCCGTGTCGTTGCTGCGAGGACCCGCCATGGACTGGTGGCGCGTCATCGTCACGAAGCCGGTGGACTACGCGACTCTACCGACACGGGAAGGACAAACCGGACCCTGGGCGCCGTCGTATTTCGTGGAGGTGCCCCAGTATCGCACGTGGGACGCGTGGTGCGCAGGTCTGCGCGCTCGTTTCGAGCCAATCGCGGCTTCGATCGCAGCGCGACAGAAGCTCCGCACTTGGCGCCAACTCGGTTCCGTCCAAGATTACACGAGCGGATTTCTGGCGCTATGTGAGCAGGTGGGATATATGCACGAGAGCGAGCGCATCGACCGCTACATCGGCGGTCTGAAGCAGGACATCGCTCAGGAAATCCAGCTCCGCGGCGTCACCGACTTTCAAGAAATTCTCGCCATGGCGGAGAAACTTGATTTCTTCCGCCGACCGAGACCGGGGTCCTACGGAAGCAGCCATTGGGGACATCGGCCTCGTGGGACGAACGAGGGCGCCACGATACGTGCCGTCGCCGCAAATGCCGCTGCCGCACCGTTCAAAGGGCGCTGCTTTGCGTGCAATCGGTTGGGACATCGCAAGAGCGAATGCCCGGAAAACGCTAAGGGAAAGGGGGAAGCTGAGCAGCAGAAACAGACCAAGCAGCAGGGAAACGCTGGGAGTCAGTAGCAGACGGGCCCTCTACTGACAGGTCACGCCGCTCGCCCGACCCAACCGACCCTCACCGAGTGATTGTGCCGGTTCACGCAATCGACCACACTCGGCCGAATAAGGAGGGGACTACGGTAGACAGCCCCATACTGCTTAGTGGGAAAATCGGGACGGACTTAGTTAAAATCTTCGTAGACGGGGGAGCCAGCCACAGCCTCATCAACACCGCTACAGCACGAAAACAGCGACTGCCACTGAACAGATGTTTACCTGATATCGACGCACGACTGGTAGACGGCACGCCGCTGGCGATACGGGAACGCGTAGACCGGGTTCGGATTCGATGTGGGGGTAACTTCACGTTTAGCCAGGAAATGCTCGCAACGACCCTCGACGGAACCGATGTTTTACTCGGGCGTGATTGGTTGCGACGACACAATCCGCGAATCGACTGGACGACGGGTGACTGCATCGTGCGAGTGAACGGTAACAACATCGCCTTACCTCGCTGGGGCTCACCTGAGTCTTCGTCGGTGCGTGTCAACGAGATCACGATGAAACGCGCCGTAGCGGCAGGAGCTGACGTGTACGCGGTCGACATTCGGGAAGCCGAGGCAGCAGACAAAGGAGGGGATTTACAGAAACTGCTGGCCGACGTACCGAGTGACCTGGCAGCACTGTTGAAGCAGTACAGCGACATTTTCCCAGACGATTTACCGACGGGACTGCCACCTCAGCGACCGCACGACCACAGGATAGAGTTAGAACCGGGGGCACAGCCAATAGTACAGCGACAGTTCCGACTGACCCAGCCCGAACTGGACGAACTGAGGAAGCAGCTCGATTACCTGCTCGAGAAGGAATTCATTCGCCCTAGTTCGTCGCCCTTCGCAGCACCGATACTATTCACACCGAAAAAAGACGGGGGATTTCGCATGTGCATAGATTACAGAGCACTGAACAGGGTTACCATCAAATCCCGTTACCCCATCCCGCGAGCCGATGAACTGATCGACCAACTGCGCACAGCCCGGGTTTTCTCGAAAACCGACCTCCGAGGGGGTTACCACCAGATTCGCGTCAACCCGCCCGATTGCCCTAAGACCGCATTCCGCACACGCTACGGATCCTTCGAATACACCGTCATGCCTTTCGGACTGACCAACGCCCCCGCCACCTTTCAAATGACCATGAATGAAGCGTTCCGCCCGCTCTTAGATAAGTGCGTCATAGTATACCTGGACGACATACTGATTTACAGCCCTGACAGAGCACAGCACTTACAGGACATCGAAGCAGTTTTTAAAATACTGAGTGAAAACTGCCTACTGACAAAAGCATCGAAGTGTGAGTTTTTACAGGACCGCCTGGAATTTTTGGGCCACGTTATTTCAGCTGCAGGAGTGGAAATAGACCCGAAGAAAATTGCGACGATTCAAGCATGGCACGCGCCGACCAACTTGACCGAGTTGCAGAGTTTTTTGGGGTTCGTCAACTACGTGCGCCGGTTCGTCCCCGACATGGCGAAGCTGACTGCCCCGTTGACCGACCTGTTGAGGAAGGGGGTTGAGTACACGTGGGGGGAGAAAGAGCAAGCTGCCTTCTCGGCCCTCAAAAACATTTTGTGCTCACCGCCCGTGCTTCACATCGCCGATCCACACCGTCCGTTCGAGCTCGTCACTTATGCAAGTGACATCGCTGTGGGAGCAGTACTGTTGCAGGATTTCGGGAACGGCCTCCAGCCAATCGCGTACGAGTCCCGCAAGCTGCACCCGCCCGAACGCAATTACCCGATACACGACCGCGAAATGTTGGCGATCGTGCACGCGTTCAAGGTTTGGCGGTGTTACCTGACTGGCGCCGACGTGACAGTACGGACAGACCACCGATCACTACAGTACTTACGCGCCCAACCGAATCTCAATCCACGACAGATTCGCTGGTTGGACTACCTCGAGTCCAACTTCCACTACACGGTTACGTACAAGAAAGGCGCATCCAACATCGCCGACGCACTCACCCGCCCTACCGCCCAACTCCACGCCATCCTACTCGCCCAGACCAACCCGCTTTTAACAGGCCTATTCACCCACGGATACCGCACCGACCCATTTTTCACGACTGGAAATTCACAGCAACTGGCAGAAGCTAAAGGAGTTTATTACGTAAAAACAGGCACCAACCGCATCTGGGTACCCGCGTACTCACTACTGAGGGAGCTGCTACTGCAGGAGGCACACGACGGAATTACCTCGGGACATTTTGGGGTAGAAAAAACGCGACAGCAACTGCAGCGGTATTACTACTGGCCGGAGCTGTTGACCGACGTGCAGCAGCACGTGGGCTCGTGCCCCACGTGTCAGGTGATGAAGAGCTCAAGGAAGCGGAAGGCGGGTCAATTGCAGCCGATACCACCGCCCGAGCGCGCCTGGCAGCAGGTTACCATGGACTTCGTCACAGGGTTATCTTCGAACCCTGGGGGTAACGACGCGGTGATGGTCGTCGTTGACAGGTTGACGAAGATGGCACACTTCGCTGCGTGCAGAAAGTCGATCTCAGCCGAGGAGACCGCTCGTCTCTTCATCGCAGCCGTTGTTCGCCTGCACGGGATACCAGCAGCGATTATCAGCGACAGGGACACGAAGTTTACCAGCAATTTCTGGAAAAATCTCAGGGAGCAGTTCGGGACCAGGCTACAGTTCAGTTCGTCGTACCACCCCGAGACCGACGGTCAAACGGAGCGGACGAATCAGACGATGGAGCAGTTGATTCGTGCCACGTGCGACGACCCCACGACTTGGGAGCAGCAGCTGCCGCTGATCGAGTTCGCGTACAACAATGCCACGTCAGCGACGACACAGCAGTCCCCCTTCTACCTGAACTACGGGCAAAACCCTACAGTGCCCATGACGCCGAGTCCGGACAACCCAACACCACGTGCACAGCAATTCGCCGAAATTCTGCAAGCTGCCCGCACCAGAGCCGCAGAAGCAATAAAAAAAGCGAACGTCATCGCTAAGCGCAACGCTGACCGCCACCGCCGCCCAGTCACATACCAGTCAGGGGATTACGTACTGCTCGACACGCAAAATCTGCGACTGCCCGACGTACCAAAACTTCGACCGCGCTACTGTGGCCCATTCCAAATCAGCCACATGATCACGCCAGTAACCGCGCACCTACTGTTACCGACCGACTGGTACATCAGCCTTTCGTTCCACGTCAGCTTGCTTCGCCCATACATCCCAACCACAAGCCAACTGCCTCGCCACCGCCCGCCATCCATGACTCGCCCTGCATCGGAGCCGATCATCGAGCCCGAAAAAATCCTGACCCATCGGATTCGACACCCCACGGGAATCAAGAGGATTGAATTCCTCGTTCGCTGGAAGGATCGCACGCCAACTGAGGATAGCTGGGTGCCCCTGGCCAACATCGAAAACCACCCTGCCCTGCAAGTGTACCTGAGGAGCCGGGGATTCCGCGATATACACGCACTCGCGCAGCGGAGGGGGCTTCTTGAGGGGGGGGGTAGTGTAAGGAATTTTCTCGGCATTCCTTACGGAGCCCGACTACATCGCGTACAGCAACAGCCGTTGTTCGCCCGTTACTGCTAACGGGGCTTCGCCGACTTCGCGCGCACTGTTTCACCAAACCTCGCACTGCTGGCCTGGCCGTGTCGGCCTACGCTTCGGGACTAGCCCGAGCCTCGCTCCAGCGTAGCACTAGCTAGCTCGCACGCACCACGTTACCGTTTGCATGTTTCGCATATAAATGTTCGCTCATGCCTTCGCTCACATTTTGTACTCGTTTGACAGCTTAGTGCAATTCTCGCTACTTCGATTCATTGCACACGTAACAGTATGACTCAAGTTCGACACTTGAAGTAGGCAAATCTGAACGAGGTAGCATTTTCCGCGAGTAATCTTACCATACTCAGTTAGATATAACTCAATATCATCAGTGTTACTACACCACATAACTCTGAAATATCAGTGTGGTATAACCAAACACTTTTTCTTGTAAGGGTTAAAATGTTGACCACTCTGATAAAAAAGGGTGCATCGTCAAACCCAGCCTTATAGTAAGGGTCATAAGGGTGAATCACCCTGTTAACCAGAGGCCTGGGAGTACGGTAGTTGACAGTTGTAGAGAAGCAATGGAGGTGCGAACTTCTAGGGGACTCGCTGTGCAGTTCAAGTGATAGTCTTTTAGGGGACGTTGATTGCAATTCAATACCATACCCTCTCATGTGCACTTCCTCTATGAGTAAAACCAAAAAGTTCTCAGCCAAACTAGACATGCCTGTCACATAAAGCCAACCAAAAAGTTCATTCATTCTATAGTCAAACGAATTTGCAATGCCGTAAGTGAGGTCACTTCATTGCATGAAATCTGCACGCAAGGAATTGCAGAATCGGGTCCCGAGTCATGCGCGGAATCAGCAGCTTGAGAAAGGACTCCTGTGCGGGAAAGGTGCGAGAACCTTGTCTCCTGGATGGAACTTGTAAACGTGACACAGGACTCCTTCTGAGTCAGGTCAGGAGTTACGAAGATGTACAAGCGGCTTTGAGGAACGTGCAGGCATCTCCTCCCAAAACAGCTTCAGCGTGTTCCCTGGAAAGAACTACATTATGAATCCGTTCCTTTCTTCCGACTCGGCTCAAGAGCTACGGAGAGCTACGACAAGGCGGCTTGAGGAAGGAGTCCTGTGCGGGCATCTCCTCTCAACAGAGCTACGAGGAGGCGGGAACGAGCGGCTTGAGGAAGGACTCCTGTGCGGGCATCTCATCCCAAAAGAGCTCCAGCTTGTCTCCTGGGTGGAACTTCTTGGTGGCTCCCTCCTTGTCAATCTGTGGGGGGTGGGAAAAAACAACACAAGTCGTGTGGGACCAGGTGTGCCCTGGCTTCGGTGCATTGGTGGCGAAAGGATTAACATGAGCACTTGAGAAACGAAACCGGAAACGAGTGTGGGAAGGGGGGGATGAGGGGGGAACAGGGAGAAACTGCACCGTGCACATAGGCCAGGGCAGTAAACTGGGATTGTGGAGGACAGCAGAGAGAAAGCACTCAGGAGTGCAGGTTTTGTCACAAGGCAGCATCCAAAGAGCGGCATGACATGCAAACAGAGACGATTGAGCAACGTGGCAGTTTCGAAGAAAGGCAACACTACTGAGGTGCACGAGACCCACCGTGACAGTGCGCACACATCCCCCACTTGCACCGTCGCGAGCCATGGCTAGTGACACTGCCTTCACAACATAGGCCTGGCGAGGAAGGACACACATGCGTAGGGAAAATGAGGTCAGTTGAGACACCAAGCACAGGGCACAGGGCACAGGGCACACACATCCCCTGCTCGCCCCGTTGCGAGGCACAGAGCCCAGAGCACAGAATACACGACAGTAGGAATATTTAAATGATTCCCTTGCCTCCCCAAGCAATGATTCAGCCAAAAACATTGCAAGGTACAGAGAGAATACAGCATATTTACAGAGAATACAGCATATTTACAGAAAGAATACAGCATATTTACAGAGAGAATACAGCATATTTACAGGGAGAATACAGCATATTTACAGAGAATACAGCATATTTACAGAAAGAATACAGCATATTTACAGAGAGAATACAGCATATTTACAGGGAGAATACAGCATATTTACAGAGAGAATACAGCATATTTACAGAAAGAATACAGCATATTTACAGAGAAAATACAGCATATTTACAGAGAGAATACAGCATATTTACAGAGAAAATACAGCATATTTACAGAGAGAATACAGCATATTTACAGAGAGAATACAGCATATTTACAGAGAGAATACAGCATATGTAACGAAGCCTCATGTCTGCCTCTTCCTTGCTCATGCACACCCATGCACACCTTAAAGTGCGCATCACAAAATTCACAGGCGCATCACATCTGTTGTTAATACAACAAAACAAAACAATCACCTCAACATTCTCTGTAGTCATCCCTTCAAAACTCACTTCCGCCTCCTCCTTGAAGTGCACGTCACAGAAGGTGTAAATGGACGACAGCGACAGGTGTACTGACAAGCCATTCTCCCTTCACCAAAACAACATCTCACCTCAGCTTCCTCCTTGCTCATGCCATCCTTGAAGGTCGATCACAGAAGGCAAAGAGGTGCATGGTTGGGCTACCGTTGCCATATACATATTTGTTCTTGGCACACCAAAACGAAACTTCACCTCGGCTTCCTCCTTGCTCATGCCCTCCTTGAAGGTCGCGTCGCAGAAGGCGAAGAGGTAAGACGAGCCAGAACCCCCGATGGCGAAGGGCGCCTTGAGCAGCGTGCCTCCCTGCGGCAGCGCGTACACCGATGCACCGTCGTACTGGTCCCACCCGCCCACTATCATGCCTGCTGATAGCATGTTCTGGTGGGTAGGGATGAGGGTGCAGGGGGGACGAGGGTGAAGGGGAATCAGGGAGCAGGAGTGATGAGGGGGGAAGAGGACGAAGCAGTGCGTACAGTGACGCCCCGTCGTACTGGTCCCACCCGCCCACTATCATGGCCGCTGATAGCATGTTCTGCGAAACACGCAAGGAGATACAGCAAGAACACGCAAGGAGATACAGCAAGAACAAGGGAGGATGAGGGACGGATGAGGATAGCATGTTCTGTTCCGACACAAAACCAAGGATCAGGGAGGACAAAACATGGGCATTGCAAGGCGCACACAACAAGGGATGAGGACGCGGGCAGCAGGGAAGATGAGCCACCAAGACACACACAGTAAGACATGGAAACGACCATGCCATGTCAGGATCACGCCTGCTGTCAACACGTCAGGATCATGCCTGCTGTCAACATGTCAGGATCACGCCTGCTGTCAACACGTCAGGATCATGCCTGCTGTCAACATGTCAGGATCACGCCTGCTGCCAACATGTCAGGATCACGCCTGCTGTCAACACGTCAGGATCATGCCTGCTGTCAACATGTCAGGATCACGCCTGCTGTCAACATGTCAGGATCATGCCTGCTGTCAACATGTCAGGATCATGCCTGCTGTCAACATGTCAGGATCATGCCTGCTGTCAACATGTCAGGATCATGCCTGCTGTCAACATGTCAGGATCACGCCTGCTGTCAACATGTTATGTTGCACAACGCGGAAATGGAATTGCGAGCCAGTCGAAAAAACGTGGGAAACGTGGGATATGCTTTAAAAGGGAAGAGGAAACGTGGGATGGAAGAGGGAGGGGGGGGGGGGGGGTGGCGGTGGGATGTCCAGGAAAATAGTGTTCGAAATAACACATGGTGGCTAATAGGTTGTGGACAAGAATGGAGTCACTTTGTTGTGGTAGCTGATTTGCTTGACCACATTAGCCACCGTCTTCACATCTGTAGGCTTGCCCAGCTCCATCCTGATGCCATGCCATGCCATGGCATGCCACGCCACACCACGGGATTGGAGACAGAAGGCTTGATGTGAGATGGTGTGATACTATGCGATGTTGTAATGGGATGTGATGTGATGTGATGTGATGTGATGTGATGTGACACGATGTGTGCATATTCAACCATAAGACATGCACAAGCAGCCGATTCACAACATGTGCATAAAGATATCGAAGAGTCGCTGATAGCATGCATAGACTAGATAGAACCGGAGAGCAACGTCCTGCAACCTTTTGATTGAATGTGAACTCATTGCTGCTACCCAAATCCTGAAAAAAAAAGCTTCAGTCCGAGATCACTCACTATGCTGACTGGCAAGGTAGTTGCGTGCAAAGGTGGACACCGCTACCTGCACTCCTTGCTGCATTCACTGCTGCTGCGAGAGGTAGTGTTGTGCATACGTGGACACTGTCTGGGTGTCTTTGTTGCTATCCCTCTCCGTGCTGCTCTCAGCACTCACATGAGTAAGCTCTGCACTCACTGGTGTTGTGAGAGGTAGTACTGTGCATACGTGGACACTGTCTGGGTGTCCGCAGCCTGCAGAGAAAAAGATGGTTGCAGCCAGATGTTAGGAAAGTGAGTATTGCTAACAAGGTTGACAGCCAGAGCAGATATTATTAAGTTGATAATCAGGCAAATAGGCTGACATTCAGGCAAACGGGTTGACATTCAGGCAAACAGGTTGACATTCAGGCGAACAGGCTGACATTCAGGCAAACAAGTTGACATTCAGGTAAACAGGTTGACATTCAGGCAAACAGTCTGAGATATAGGCAAAAAGGCCAACATTCAGGCAAACAGGCTGACATCCAGGCAAACAAACTGACATTCAGGCAAACAGGCTGACATTCAGGCAAACAGGTTGACATTCAGGCAAACAGGCTGACATTCAGGCAAACAGGCTGGCATTCAGGCAAACCGGTTGACATTCAGGCAAACAGGCTGACATTCAGGCAAACAGGCTGACATTCAGGCAAAGAGGTTGACATTCAGGCAATCAGGCAGACATTCAGGCAAACAGGCTGACGTTCAGGCAAAGAGGCTGGCATTCAGGCAAACAGGCTGGCACTTAGGCAAAGGGGCGACATTCAGGCAGACAGGCGGACGTTCAGGCAAACAGGCTGACGTTCAGGCAAACAGGTTGACATTCAGGCAAACAGGTTAACATTCAGGCATACAGGTTGACATTCATGCAAACAAGCTGACATTCAGGCAAACAGGCTGACATTCAAGCAAACAAGTTGACATTCAGGCAAACAGGCTGACATTCAGGCAAGCAGGCTGACATTCAGGCAAGCAGGCTGACATTCAGGCAAACAGGCTGACATTCCAGCAACTGACCTTCAGGCAAACCGGTTGACATTCAGGCAAACAGGCTGACATTCAGGCAAACAGGCTGACATTCAGGCAAACAGGCTGGCATTCAGGCAATCAGGCTGACATTCAGGCAATCAGGCTGGCGTTCAGGCAAACAGGCTGACATTCAGGCAGCAAACATCTAGGTTGACAATCAAACAAACATCCAGGTTGACAATCAAGCAAACATCCAGGTTGAGAATCAGGCAAACATCTAGGTTGAAAATCAGGCAAACATCCAGGTTGAGAATCAGGCAAACATCTAGGTTGAAAATCAGGCAAACATCCAGGTTGACAATTAGGCGGACATCTCTAATCACATTACCTTTCATTGTAAAAAAGCAAAAATCCCTTTAACAGCAGCAATCCAATCACTCACAGATCCTGATCGGCAGAGGTAGGCGAAGTCTGTGAGAGCAGTGATCTTCTCAGACGCTCTGTTGCTGATGTACGTTCCTGGCGATGGCGCAGGAGAAAGACACGGGAGATCATGGAAGAGGAGGGAGTGAGAGGGCCATCAGAAAGCACGGACAGCAGTGATCTTCTCACACGCTCTGTTGCTGATGTACGTTCCTGGCGACGCAGCAGGCGACGCCACGTGTGAAGGCACGGGAGAAGGGAAGGAAATCGCAGGAGAGCAGAAAATGAGAAGGCCAGAGAGGGACAGATGGAAGGAAACGTGACACGAGGAGAGAACGAAAGAACGAAAGGAAGGAACGGACGACGGACAAACCAACTAAGGAACGATCGACGAGCGACGGAACCGTCTCAACTTGAATCGAGAATTGACGTTGTTTTCTGAAATGATTCAATATTACCTGTGGTAACCCGAGTATCAGCTCCAAGCACGACCCCCCCATCGTACGCCACTGCCATGATGGTCGTCTGCAGGAGAAGCAGGGGAAGCACGCGATTCAAGCACAACAGATGATGCGACGCTGCTAGATTTGAGCCAAACAATTGTTGCGTCTAGACAATTGAACCAGGCGAAGGTGAAAGCAAGAAAATGAGACTGCGATAATCCCAAGGAAAGCGCAGTTGCGACAATCCCAAATGGTGAAAGCAAGGCCTAGAGGGAGACCTGAAACCATAAGAGGTTTTTGGAATCTTTACGGAAAGTCATGAATCTGGCTACTCTTGAGTCATTTAGCATGTAATAACCACAAGGATGATATGATTCTCTTGAATCCACGAAGAGAATCTTGCTGAGGCGTTTGGGAGAACAAATCCGTTCATCCTGGCACATGTAGCGTAGAGAAATTACGCGCATGATGCCTGTGAATCCAGAAAAACTAGCAACAGTTCCAAAGCTGGTATCGTCTGCTGACACGAAGTGACTTTTGAGTCGAATATTGTAAGCGTAATGTCCGCGTTCAATTGCTTTCCGGAAAAGCCAAGCGCAGACGGCGCCGCACAGAGGAGACGCTGAGCAACTGAAACCATATCCGAAGCGCCTCACACGTACGCTAGCTGCTGATGGGATCTGAATCAGGATCTATTGTTAACGTAAGTCACAGATAATCTGTCCCGGAACACCCACCCCGGTTGATACGGCTCCATACGAGCTCGCGCAATCCACCTCCATGACGCCGTGACACTTCGTCGACCAACCTGGATCGAATCGAGCAGAACAGAGACAACTAAGTCTACCGTCTGGAACTACTGTGCGTAGCTCGAATCGCGGTAACGAGCAACGAGGGAGCGATTAGGAACCAGCTATTGTGGCGGTGATGCGATCTGCGAAGTGCGTGAGAATGTAGTCAGCGATGTAGAAGTGGAGGACAAATGCTTCACATTCCGGTGGAAAGCGGTCAAGCTCCGAAACCGTTTTCGACCGCGAAGGTGACCTACTGAACCACGGTAAACACAAGCAGAACAGAGCTGAGGAATTAAAGCTCAAGTATACATTTGTCAGTGAGGTTCAGGGTTTTACATTGTGCCTCACAGTTTTGGGGCAACTTTTCAAGTTCCTAGGGTGGGATGTGCCGTTCGTTTTAGTGTTTCCGGCTTGGTGCTTCTGATATAGTTTTATATTTTTCCATTCCAGAACAGTTGAGCAAACATTCAGCTTGCAAACGTCTTCAGCGTTTGTGACCAATTTTGTTCAGCTTTTGTGGACCACGAAATTAATGCAAATTCAAATACAGTACACACATTCAGGCTGGCAGTGTGGGCAATCTCAGTGCTAACTAAATGGAACGCTGGGACTCCTTGAGGGTGCCTGAAATGCTTCAGTGTTTGATGGAGCGCTTGTACTCCTTGAAGGTGCCGGAGAAGGGCTTGGCCACTCCCTTGTCCACCGCCCACAGCTGGTCCACACTGCCACTGATCAGATGCTCATCGTGACTCACCTGCGGGAGAAAAGGGAGAAGGATTGGGGATGAAGGGGGGGTGTGGGGGGGAAGGGAGTGCTGCATTCAGACGAGCTCTGCTGCCCCACACTGTCACCAATCAGATGCTCGATGCTCCTCATGTCTCGCACGCAAACAAAGGGGGTGCTGGGGGGAGCGGCGGGAGGAGTGTTAAGAAGCAGATGGGGGAAAGAGATTAATGGGTGAGGGGATGAGAGATCAGGCAGGGCTGCAGGACAGTAAAACGATCAGACAGTGAACCTGGGGGCGGTAAGAAGCAGGCACAACAGCCAGCCACCGGAAGCATGCGAGCGGACTCATGTGAGAGGTCCCAGCCAGCCACATGTCGTGACAGCGCGGCAGCCACCGGACGCATGCCATGACATGACATGCGTGTGCCAGGCCACCCTGCACCACGTCCTGCTTCACCACCATTGCATGCTCATCTCCCAACTACCTCACACCCATACGTGCCCAACAAAGCCACCCATGCCCAACAGGCCCCGCGCCCACCCATGCCAGATACGCCTTGCACGCACCCATGCCCGACAAGGCTCACCATGAGAACACCGCCTTGGAAGAGAGCAAGGCCCTGAATCAACGCCTCCACTGCATCGATGTCCTGATGGTGGGGACAGGAAGGGGGGGAATGAGTCGAGAGGTAGAGAGGGAAGAAAGGGGATGAGTACAGTTACGGAAGCAGAGCAGAGAGCAAGGCCCTGAATCAACGCCTCCACTGCATCAATGTCCTGATGGGGAGGAGAGGAGGGAGGAAGGTAGAAGGACGAGAGGAGCGAAATACGGGAAAAGTAAAAAAAGCAAGAGGGCAAAGGGAGAAGAGTGCAGGAGGAGAAACGAACAAGATGAGAAAAGAAAATGAGGAAATGAGTGCGCTGATGGCAACAGAGTTGGAGGCCCTGAATCAACGCCTCCAGAGCATCGGGCAACCGGAAAGCAAAGCGCAGGAGAGTCAACAAACAAGGAGGGCACAAAGGGCTGTCAGAAAACATGCAGGAAGGCATGCTGGACGAGGTGCGTGTGAGGGTAAGGTGAGGTTACTGCGGTGAGACTGGTGCCAGATGGTTGGAGGGCGTACCAGATGGTTGGAGGGCTCGTCGAGCAGCAGAATGTGTGGCTTGTGGAACGTGATCTTAGCGAATGACACTCTGCTCTTCTGCCCTCCTGATATGTGCACGGACAGCGAGGGTAGGCAGCAGGAAGACACGCAAACAACAATAGCGATGATCTAAACAGACTATGGTTGCTACTTACCTTTGGTGCTGATAAAAAATTCACTTTTGAACTGACTCAAAAGTCGCCAAATACTTAGAGATACAAGCACAGCAACAGGGAAGGTGGGAGGAGCGCAGACCTGAGAGCGTGTACATGGGCTGCAGCGCCAGATTGCCTCCCAGGCCAAAGGAGCCCAGATGCGAATGTTGACACGCCTTGGGAATCAAGGAAGGAGGGAGCATGAGCATAGCGCACCTGAGAGTGTGTACATGGGCTGCAGCGCCAGGTTGCCTCCCAGGCCAAAGGAGCCCAGATGCGCCCTCAGCTTCTGCTCCGGTACTCCCTGAGCCAGATTTGTGGATGCACGGTGGGAGGAGAGGAAATAGGGTCAGAGGGCCATGTATACAGATGCGTGAATGGGAGGATCATTGTGTTGCGGGTCTGCACCGATGCAAGAATGTGTCTGGCCTCTGGCAAAGAATCGGGCTGACGGAAAGTGCTGGGACAAAGAGGGCTGAAGTGAAGTGGAGAGCTGGGAAGGAGTGGGTGAAAGGAAGGCACCCAGATTTAGAGGTTAAAAGGAAAGTACCGAGAGGGAATGGGCAAAAGTAAGGTACTAGGAAGGAGTGGGGGAAATGGACGTACCGGGAAGGAGTGCGCCATGTAGAGCAGAGGCGACTTGGAAAGTTCCAGCCCGTCCACGTGGTGCTGCGCGAACACTGCCATGCGCACCTGATGGGTGGTGCATGGATAGATGGGGGTGCATGGGGAGGGGGTTGCATGGGGAGAGAGGTGCAGGAGGGGTGGTGGGTTATATCTGTGCATGAGAGAGACCTCCAGCCCGCCCACGTGGTGCCGGGCGAACACTGCCATGCGCACCTGATGTGCAAGGGGAGCGCATTGAGGGGCAGGGGGTGGTTTGGCGGTTGGAAACAAATACAGGCCATGTGACATGGTTTACAAACAGGAAAGCTCTAGGCCGCCCACATGTTGCAGGGCGATCACTGCCATCGGCACCTGGTGCTCGGGGAAGAGGGTGAGAGAGAGGGTGTTGTATGGATGGATGGTAGGGGTCGCATGGACGTTACACATGTCATGCAGCTTGCATGCATGCATGGAAGTGAGGTCCAGGCCGTCCACATGGAGCTTGCTCGAAGAACACTGCCATGCGCACCCGATGCAGGGTGAGGAGGAGGGATCATACATACATGCCATGCCATGTAATGCACGGCACCAGATGCACACATACGAGGATGAACCCTTGGGAGGAACACGTAGGGGGTGAGCAAGAACCCATACCTTGGGGGAGCGGAAGGCAGTGCCTGAGGTGGGCTTGAGCTCGCCTGAGATGAGCTTCAGCAGCGTGGTCTTGCCTATGCCGTTGGGGCCCACGACTGCATGGAGACGGGTGGGAGGGGAGATGGGGGAGGGGTACGATGGGGTGGGGGGGCCTGATGCTTCAGCAGCGTCGTCTTGCCTATGCCGTATTGGGCCGACGACTGCATGGCCGGGAGAAGGGTCAAGAGGGGGAGGACGGAGGAGGAGGATGGAGGAGAAAATGGCAGTCGAGGAGAAGAAGGGAGTTGCACTAAACAGGTGAGAGCAGTGTGGTGTTGACTATGCTGTTGGCATAAGGGAGGGAGGTGAATGGGGTGAGCGTGAGAACAAGGTTGAGTCGCGTGGTCCTGCCTATGCTGTTGGGTAGTGACCTCATGAGCGAGGGGGGCGGACGGGGAAGGGGGGGAAGGGGAGGGGGGAGGACGGGCGGAGGGGGGAGGAGGGGAGGAGGGGACGTCAAGTTTGAGGTCAGGTTTGAGGTCAGGTTTGAGGTCAGGTTTGAGGCCAGGTTTGAGGTCAGGTTTGAGGTCAGGTTTGACGTCAGGTTTGAGGTCAGGTTTGAGGTCAGGTTTGAGGTCAGGTTTGAGGTCAGGTTTGACGTCAGGTTTGACATCAGGTTTGACGTCAGGTTTGACGTCAGGTTTGACGTGAGGTTTGACGTGAGGTTTGAGGTCAGGTTTGAGGTCAGGTTTTAGGTCAGGTTTGACATCAGGTTTGACGTCAGGTTTGACGTCAGGTTTGAGGTCAGGTTTGAGGTCAGGTTTTAGGTCAGGTTTGTGGTCAGGTTTGAGGCCAAGTTTGACGTCAGGTTTGACGTGAGGTTTGACGTCAGGTTTGAGGTCAGGTTTGAGGTCAGGTTTGAGGTCAGGTTTGAGGGCAGGTTTGAGGTCAGGTTTGAGGTCAGGTTTGACATCAGGTTTGAGGTCAGGTTTGACGTCAGGTTTGACGTGAGGTTTGACGTCAGGTTTGAGGTCAGGTTTGACGTCAGGTTTGAGGTCAGGTTTGAGGTCAGGTTTGAGGTCAGGTTTGACGTCAGGTTTGACGTCAGGTTTGACGTCAGGTTTGACGTCAGGTTTGAGGTCAGGTTTGAGGTCAGGTTTGAGGTCAGGTTTGAGGCCAGGTTTGAGGTCAGGTTTGAGGTCAGGTTTGAGGTCAGGTTTGAGGTCAGGTTTGAGGTCAGGTTTGACGTCATGTTTGAGGTCAGGTTTGACGTCAGGTTTGACGTCAGGTTTGAGGTCAGGTTTGAGGTCAGGTTTGACGTCAGGTTTGACGTCAGGTTTGAGGTCAGGTTTGACGTCAGGTTTGACGTCAGGTTTGACGTCAGGTTTGACGTCAGGTTTGAGGTCAGGTTTGAGGTCAGGTTTGACGTCAGGTTTGACGTCATGTTTGAGATCAGGTTTGACGTCAGATTTGACGTCAGGTTTGAGGTCAGGTTTGAGGTCAGGTTTGACGTCAGGTTTGACGTCAGGTTTGAAGTCAGGTTTGACGTCAGGTTTGAGGTCAGGTTTGAGGTCAGGTTTGACGTCAGGTTTGAGGTCAGGTTTGAGGTCAGGTTTGACGTCAGGTTTGACCACAGGTTTGAGGTCAGGTTTGACGTCAGGTTTGAGGTCAGGTTCGACGTCAGGCTTGACGTCAGGTTCGAGGTCAGGCTTGACGTCAGGTTTGAGGGCAGATTTGAGGTCAGGTTTGACGTCAGGTTTGACGTCAGGTTTGAGGTCAGGTTTGACGTCAGGTTTGAGGTCAGGTTTGACGTCAGGTTTGAGGTCAGGTTTGACGTCAGGTTTGAGGTCAGGTTTGACGTCAGGTTTGAGGTCAGGTTTGACGTCAGGTTTGAGGTCAGGTTTGACGTCAGGTTTGAGGCCAGGTTTGAGGTCAGGCTTGAGGCCAGGTTTGACGTCAGGCTTGAGGCCAGGTTTGACGTCAGGTTTGAGGTCAGGTTTGACGTCAGGTTTGAGGTCAGGTTTGACGTCAGGTTTGACGTCAGAGGCACATACTGGCGAGCAAGAGGCACATACTGGCGAGTCTGCTGTCTAGGTCAATGCCGAAGTTGAGATTCTTGAAGAGCAACGGCCCGCCGGGGTAGCCGAAGTTGACGTCGCTGCAGGCAGGCAGGGAGGCGATGGGTGTTGCATAAATGCCATGCCATGCCATACGAAGGGAGGGGGTAAGACGTGAGTGCAGAGGAGAAGGAAGGCACATGGCAGCATGGCACAAAGAAGAGGCCCGTATCGAGGGAGCCAAAGAAAATGTTGCTGCAGGCAGGCAGGCAGGCAGGCAGGCAGGCAGGCAGGCAGGGAGAGATGTGGGACGAACACAAGGGGGCAAAGGGGTCGTTCACTTCACGAGAGGATCGTTCAAGGGGCAAGTGGGTTCCGGAATTGGTTTCTACCAAGAACCTGCGGGGTCTGAGGGTGCACTTGCGAGCATGCGAGTTGCGAGAATGCGAGGTGCCTCAGAAGTTGTTTGTACCACATCAATGTGCGATTGCGACCATGCGGGACACGAGAAGCTCAACGGCACGTGCTGTGAGTCTGTGACTCACCGCCCAAGGGCTGCCGTTAGTTCTCGGCTCATGTTATATCAACAACAGGGTGCCCCCAGTGCCCCAGTTCCCCACATGCACCCAGCACCCAGGTCACTCACGTGAAGCTGATGATGGGCGCCTGCGGCCGGTCTTCAGGTGTGGGGAACTCAAATCGGTACCTGCGGAGAATAGGGGGTTGGGATGGGTTGGGTTGTATTGGGTTGGGTTGGGGTGGGTGGGGTGGGGTGGGGTGGGGTGGGGTGGGGCGGCGAGGAGTGGTTGGGGTGGGGTGGGGCGGGGACGAATGGGTGGGATGGGGTGTGGAGAAGTGGGGTGTCAAAACAAAGTTGGGGGCGGGCCTTCTAGCAACAGCAGGTATAGAGCGCTTAGCTCCAGCCAGCAGGTTAAAACAATGGCAGCAGCAACAAGCAGTGCATGAGATGAGGTGCGTGCAATGTGTAAAATAGCTCTATTTGCAGAAAGAGTAGGGAGGTGGGATCGGGTGGAATGGTGGTGGTGGCGCGGGTAACAGCGGCACCGCAAGTGTAGAGCAGCAGACGCGGGAGCTCACCACGTTCAATCTGAGCAACAGCGTCGCATTCTCTGCGCGCGCCTGCCTCAGCTTACGCTGAACGTGGCGTGGCTCCCACGTCTGCTGCTCTACACTTGCCGTGCCACCGTCACCACCAGCTCCGCTCCACCACCACGTCCGCGCACGGCGTGGGGTGGGTGGGGTGTGAGAAGAATACTGGGAGGGTTTCCTAGCAACAGCAGGTTCACGGCGCTTGGCTCCAGCAGGGCTTCACAATGGCGGCAACAACCAGCCCCAAAGCACCCGCTCACTCTGCCCCCACTCACTGCCCGCCCGCCACTCACTCTCCACCCTCCACGTTCCCCGCCCACTCTGCCCCGCTCATTGCCCACTCCCCATTCCCAGCCCTAAACATCCCCCACCCACTCTGCCCCCCACCCCCACTCCCTCTCCACCCTCCACGTCCCCCACCCCCTCTGCCCCACTCACTGCCCACCCCTCACTCACTCCCAAACCTTCACGCCCCCACTCACTCGGGATCTGCCACCACAGAATCCACAGTGCCGATTCTCTCCAGCGCCTGCAATGCAGAGAGAGGGGGAATGGCGCAGTGTTGGGCAGGAAAGGGAAGGAGGGGCAAAGCCAGGAGAACTTCAAAGGAGGAATAAGGAAGTTGAAGGGAGCGTGCAGAGGGTGGGAGGAACGTAGTCAGGGAGGGGGTAAGGGCGAAGAAGGGGGAGGTTGCATGTGGAAAATTCACGGGAAAAGCGCAAGGGGGCGGGCTGTGGGGGAGAAGACACGATCGCAGTGGAATCGAGAAGAATTGGGATCAGAGTAAAATGCGTGGGTTGAAAGACGAGGGAGGTTGCACGGGAGAAGTTACAGGAGAAGGGCATGGGAAAGGGGGGCGGGTGGGGGGTGGAGAAGGCACGATGGCAGTGGAATCCAGGAAAGTTGAATAAGAGTGAGATGCGTGGGTGGTGAGGATGAGAGGGGCAGAGAGGACATGGGCAGGGCAAAAGGAGGCACCTTGATTCGCGACTGCACGAGGGACGCACGCTTTGCATTGTAGCGGAACTTGTCAATGAAGGCCTGTGGTGGGTGCACACACACACAGGGAGGGAGCACACAGAGGGAGGGAGCACACAGAGGGAGGAAGCACACAGAGGGAGGGAGCACACAGAGGGAGGGAGGCATGGGGAAGGCCACACATAGAGGGAGGGAGGCACGGAGAGGTACTCACACAGAGGGAGCACAGAGAGGGAGGCACAGGGTGGGACATGGGATTAGTGGCAGGGAGAGAGGGGTGAAAGGCACAGCGGGGAACACACAATCGGTGGCAGACGCACATCAAAAGAGCATGGAATATGTTTAAATAGGAACATATTCAACTGGGTTGCAGGAGAGGATGCAGGAAAAGGAAGCATGCGAAGACGGCAATGAATAGCACCACATGCCATGCCACAAGGTACGACCCTGCATGGCATGGTATGGCACGCGGTTGCACAGCACACAAGGAGATGTGCGTTTGCACCTGGATGTGCGTTTGCGCCTGGATGTGCGTTTGCACCTGGATGGATGTGCGTTTGCACCTGGATGTGCGTTTGCACCTGGATGTGCGTTTGCACCTGGATGTGCGTTTGCACCTGGATGTGCGTTTGCACCTGGATGTGCGTTTGCACCTGGATGTGCGTTTGCACCTGGATGTGAGCGCGCTTGGCGTCGTTGGCCTCGGCGGCCTTGTTCTGATTGCGGATGCGCTCGTTGCGCGTCTTCTCAAACGTGTCGTAGTTGCCCTGTGGGTGTTGGAGCCACGGGAAGGAATGCAGCATATGGGGGCGACTCAAAAAGACAGGAACGAAATGCATGCGGGAGACAATTGAGACTTCTCAAACGTGCCGTGATTGCCCTGTTGGTGTTGGTGCTGGTGCCAGGCAGCAAAAGGTGACACAACGGAAGGGGGGAGGAAGGGAAGGCAAGGGGCAAAGTACGGGGGAAACAAGTGAGGCTTCTCAAACGTGTCTAGGGAAGTGTTTATGGTAGGCAGCAGAGCGAGAGGCATGCATTGGTTGGCAGAAGGAAAGTCAGCAGGCATGCAACGGGGGGGAGGCAAGCAATGCAGGAAACGCAGCACATACTCACCGTGTGTGAGTGAGTCCGTGGCAGTACCGACCTTGTAGGTGGTGAGCTTCTGGTTGTGCAGGTGAACGATATCGGTGACAACAGTGGTGAGGAACTCCTTAGTATGGAGCACACAGTGCTATTCATAACACCGCGACCCAACACTGACCCTGTGAGTGAGTGCCCTTACCCACCTTGTAGGTGGTGAGCTTCTGGTTGTGCAGGTGAACAATGTCCGTGACAACAGTGTTGAGGAACTCGCGCGCATGGGACACCACCACCAGCGTCTTGGGCCACGTCAGCAGATGGTCCTCCAACCAGAGCACTGCGTGCAAGTCGAGATGGTTCTGGGGGGATGGGAGAAAAGAAACGGGGGTGACAAAGGAGGGACGGCCAAGGAGAGAGGAAGAGAGAGTGACAGGCATGTCAGTGAGAGGCTTAGGCACGAAAGAAGATGGTCCTCTAGTCACAGCAGCGCTTGCAAGTCAAGATGGTTCTGGGGGCATAGGGAGAAAGGACGGGGTATAACAAGGAGGGAAGACCAAGAGAAGTCCACCACCTCGCTGCATCGGTCCCAACGCGTTGGGACAACCATTTTGCACCCAGAATGAACCCAGAAAGAACCAGCCCACCATGACTCGACAACACCTCCCTCCCCCACTGCACCCAACTGCTTCAACCACCGTGGGTCGTCCAGCAGCAGCAGGTCAGGCTGGACGAAGAGGGCAGCTTGGTTCATCAGTTGCCATGCACGCATGATGACTCCACAAAACCACCCCTCGCTGCACCCAAGTCCTCCTCCACTCACCGTGGGTTCATCCAGCAGCAGCAGGTCGGGTTGGATGAAGAGAGCGCGGGCGAGCGACACTCGCATGCGCCACCCTCCTGAAAAGGTCCGCGTGGCTCGGTTCTGCATGTCCTTGCTGAAGCTCAGACCCTGCCAAGGCAAGGAAGAGAGTGGGGGAGGAGGTTGTGGGCATGTGAGTGAGGACTCCGGTGGTTAAACGCAGGGCATTCTGCAAAACGAGGGAAATTTGCACCCTCTCCATGGCTCGGCTCTGCATCTCCTTGCTGAAGCTCAGACCCTGCCAGTGCATGAAGGGGCGGCGGGAAAGGACGAGCGCATGTGGAGATCTCAATGCTCAGTGCTGAGTCCCGAGCTGCTTCTGCATCAGTGCTCAGTGCTGAGTCTCGAGCTGCTTCTGCATCAGTGCTCAGTGCTGAGTCTCGAGCTGCTTCTGCATCAGTGCTCAGTGCTGAGTCTCGAGCTGCTTCTGCATCGGTGCTCAGTGCTGAGTCTCGAGCTGCTTCTGCATCAGTGCTCAGTGCTGAGTCTCGAGCTGCTTCTGCATCAGTGCTCAGTGCTGAGTCTCGAGCTGCTTCTGCATCAGTGCTCAGTGCTGAGTCTCGAGCTGCTTCTGCATCGGTGCTCAGTGCTGAGTCTCGAGCTGCTTCTGCATCAGTGCTCAGTGCTGAGTCTCGAGCTGCTTCTGCATCAGTGCTCAGTGCTGAGTCTCGAGCTGCTTCTGCATCAGTGCTCAGTGCTGAGTCTCGAGCTGCTTCTGCATCAGTGCTCAGTGCTGAGTCTCGAGCTGCTTCTGCATCAGTGCTCAGTGCTGAGTCTCGAGCTGCTTCTGCATCGGTGCTCAGAAAGAAGCAAAGAATTGCACTCAATGGGGTCTCCCTCCTGCGACCCCATCCGGGCACTCACAGCAAGGATCGGAAGCAGCCCTGATACATATCCTCCAACCTTACACCCTTATCAACCGCCTTGCTAACCGCTTCCACACCACACTCAATAACTCTCCTCTGCCCATACTGTCACTCACAGCAAGGATGGAAGCAGCTCGTGACTCAGCAGAGTACGCATCAATCTCTTCCAACCGCTTGTAAACCTCCGCCAACCGTTTCGCCGCCGCCTCATCCTCCCCTGCACCCGCCTCCGCCCCTCCCCCATCCCGCTTCTTCCCCTCCCCCTCCCCGGCCGCCTCCCCATCCTCCCCGCCAGTTTTCCTCGCTAGAAGCTGCTTCTCTTCCTCTAGAAGTGCGGTGCGTTCAAGGTCAGCACTGAGCACGCACTGAAGGACGGAGGTATCGTCCCCCACCACTTCCTGCTCCACATGCAGCACCTGGCACGAGCGCGGAATGCCGTCGATCGCATGCATCGCCATGTGCTTTAACAGGGTGGTCTTTCCTGTCCCGTTGCGCCCAATCAGCCCTGCACGAACGGACAGGGAGACACAGGTCAGGGGCAACAAAAAAAAAGTTGAAGAGGGCCAATGGACCGTCTCCTCCAAGTGGGATGGGAGCAGTGCGGGGATGTGTCGTCCCCCACCACTTCCTGCTCCACGTGCAGCACCTGGCACGAGCATGGGATGCCGTCGATCGCATGCATCGCCATGTGCTTCAGCAGGGTCGTCTTGCCCGTGCCATTGCGCCCGATCAGCCCTGCATGGATGGGTAGAGCAAGAGCAGAAAGGAGTCAAGACTCGGTAATGAGTGCGTGTTTGACTGACGTGCCTCAACCAGCCTCCCAACTCACCACCATTACCACCTGCTGGCTCCACATGCAGCATGTTGTCGTCACGTCCCACTTTTTCCATTGTGACTTCTTTCTCCCCTCTCCCTCTCTCACCCTCTCACCCTCTCACCCTCTCTCCCTCTCTCACCCTCTCAACCTCTCTCCCTCACCCCCTCTGTCGCTCTCCCCTTCTTCCCCTTTACGCACTCCACCACTCCAAAACCCATCCGCACCGTATCGTCGCCCACGCAAGGGTAATAGACGCGTCGCTGATGAGGTCTTTCCCCGCCACAGTGATGGTGAAGTTGCTGAGATGGATGTCCCTCCGCCCACCTGTGCTTCCCCCTCTCTCCCTCTACCCCTCTCAACCTCTTCAACTCTACCCCAACCGCACTCCACCGTTCCAAACCTCACCGTATCGTCGCCCAAAAGCCAGAGTAATGGAGGTATCGCTGATAAGATCTTTCCCCGCCACGGTGACGGTGAAGTTGCTGAGATGGATGTCCCTCGCCCCGCCCTCCGTGCCATCGCCCCCGTGCGACACCGTCACCAGTGGCATGGACGACAGAATGGCCTCGCTCTCCTTCACGTGTGCTTCGTACGCGTCCTGGGGTGAGAGCACGGAGTGGAGGGAGAGGGGAAAAGGGAAGGCGTGGATAGAGAGAGCATATATTGCCACCGGTGGCAAGGACGCTAACGTAGCTCCGCTCTCCTGTACATGTGTTTCGTACGAGTCCTGGGGTGAGCGGAAGTGGGTGGGGGAGGGGGAAAGGAACGGGAGAGAGGGTAGGAGAAGTGAGAACGGGAAAGCGGCAGCATGAATGTCAGTAAATCGCACATGCACCTCGCCTAGCAAGCATGCAACCTGCAAAGGCGATGTGCCTGCTGCAAAAAAAAGAATGAGCATATTACCAATCCGCGCGTGAGCAATTTCCCTTCTCCCAGCCCCAACCCTCCCCCACCACATTTTCCTCCACCGCCCTTCCTCCCCGTACCTGGAAACCCTGAAACCCACCCACCCTTTCCCCCAACCTGGAAACCCTGCGATCCGACGTACCATGCGCTGGCGCTCCTCCTTGCGCTTGTTCCGCTCGAGCTTGCGCAGATCGCGCTCCGTCACGAAATACATGGACTCTTCCTCCCCCTCCGCCGCCACCGCCTGAATCACCCCCGTCTTCCCCTCCCCCAGCATCGCCTGCTCCGCCATGCCCTCCCCCATGCGCATCGGCGCCCCCAGGCTCCGCACGTTCTCCGCCGAGGCTGCGGCATGCGCGTCGCCGAACCTGGCGGCTAGGGTTTGGAAGAAGGCGCGCGCGGAGGAAGCGTCCGGGAAGCAGCCGACGTTGAGGAGGAGCGGACCGACGGCGTCGTACGCGAGGTCGCCGCGCGGACCGAAGTCAAACGTCTCATCCTGGCGGGCGGGAAAGGGGGGGGACCAGGGGGGCGAGGGGGAGAGAGGGGGAAAAGAGTGGCGAGTAGATTCGGGACGTGATCACGTTTGAATTCTTTCGGAGCCGACGGCGTCGTACGCGAGTTTGCCCCGCGGGCCAAAATGAAACGTCGTGACCGGGGAACAGAGTAGATTCCGGACGTGGTTGAAAAGTATCGAGTCATTTCAAAACACGAAGTCAAACGTCCCGCCCTGGCGGGACGGGAGGAAGGGGGGTAGCGTACACTCGGGGCGTGGAGAAAGAACGGAATCGATCGCTCTTGTGGTTCGGAATCAGTTTCGCGGACCGAAGGCAGATCTTGTCTTCGTGAGAAGACGAACGATACGATATCAGAGGCCGGAAAACACTAGGGAAAGAGGTCAGGAAACATAACAAATACGGTCGCCAAGCCCAGCGAAATCGATAGGTCCGGTAAACTTGTCGGCTGCAGTAAATCCGTCAGGTTCAGTGAAGTCAAACGGTCCAGTGTCAAGTCATGAGAATCAGTGACGACGTCAGAATCGATAACGTTGACAAATTCAGTGAATTCGACCAGCGTCATTACGTTGACACCTCACGCTACGCAATCAACTGATTAACAGACTAAGGACGGCTTATGACAACGGACAGCTCTTTCAAGCTGATACTAAACCTCGGCTTTAAGGTCCGGAAAATTACGAATGTAAGCCTCTCATCGCTCACCTTTAGGACGTTAACGACATAGTCTATGATAATAGGGTCCACTTCGTTAGCAGTGGGACCAAGTCCCTGACGGATCGCCGTTGCAATTTCGGCCATGGCTGACTTCAAGTCCGCAAGGTGTGACTGGAAGGGATGATTCTCTTAGGAGAAAGGAAATATCGAGGCATATGCTCGAGAACACCGATGTACTTGATATTGCATGTTCCGCGTCGTCGATTTCTCCTTTGTCAGATTTCGATCTATGAACACATCCCCGTAGTTTCATAATGCCACCAAAGGTACAATCATCCATGTACTTTACCGAGCATTTTTTTCAAATAAAAACTAGATTTTATAAAAAAAAATGAATCATATTATCAGAATTTGCAGTTAGGACATTACTATATTTTCTCGATTTTAGTGGTACGAATTACTATCTTTCATTACCTCTGTAATTCGTGTAACACTCCTGGAATGTCTGTAAAATCAGCCAGTCAGATTGCTCTAACGGGGCTCAAAATAACCGCCAAGGGCGACGCCAGGTTGTACAGCTTTTTGTACGCCCTCTCTGGTAAACTTCGTTTCAGCACGGTGAAGAGCGGTAATTGTCAAGAACCGCTTTTCACCGTGTTAGACCGTCCTGAACCACGATACAGGAACTGTAAGCGCGTGTGAAGTGTATAACCTGACGTCGCCCTAACTCCTCGCAACCCCAGCAACCTGCCAATTTGCTCGCTCATGGTCCACTCCCCCTTTCTCACCACTTACTTCATCAAGCTGTCTCAGCTTCGTATCGCTCGCTTCTCTGCCCACTTGGCAAGTCAAGGCCGTGCTGCTAGGGCAAGCAGCGTCAAGCAGTCTGCACTTCCTCGTCACACGCGCGAGGTTGCAGCCGCCTCGGCTGGTCACTCCGTACATGAACATGACGCAATGCAAGGTCAAGGCCAGGCGGCTGCACACTACCGTTCTATCATCCGCCTCCTCCGCGCACTTGCGCGTCACGCCGGCATCGTTGACCTCACGAGCTATTCTTGCGTCGGAGCTTCGAAGAGCTCCAACCGTCCGTACGAGAAGTAGCTGGAACGATGTTGCGTTATTTCATAAGCGGGAATCTCGAGGTACTCGAAGTGACTCGCCCGAGGCCAGAAAGAGCTACAAGGTCGATTATCAGTAGCTGTTGACAGATGGCATCCCGCCAAATGGAGACTCGTTCCTTTTTGAGAATTCTCACAAATGAAGATCAGGCGCGTCATGGCGTACGGGGCCGTACGCGCTACAGTCCGATACGTTTCTCAATGTGGAACGGCTTCATGCTGATCTTGTTCCTGTCTTTGTTCTCGACGCGTGGCAATGCAAGCAGCACGCCCGGTTTTCCGGTCCTGAGCGGTGATTCTACCTTTTCCAATGATCATTTTTTGCGAGAAAGAATCAAGATTGGGTTTCCGACCCATGATCCTACAGCGCCCCTTGATCAGTTCTCGCGAGAAACTACTAAGGATGTCGCGGGCAAGAGGACAAGTGGTGGGTCGCTCGTGGTCAGACCACCCGACGTTCCCACGCCTGAAGGACGCAACGGCGGGAGTCGGCGAAAGCTACTGTCCGCCAGCGACTGGTTACCCGGAGCATCTCGGCGGAAACGAGGCGCTCATTTCGCATCAGCGGGTGATTTGCAAAGTGCGATCGACAGCAAGCGCCTCGAAGTTGTGGATCTCAACCCTAATCCGCCTCCGAGCGTTCTTTCGCGAAAGGGCCGGCGAAATCTGAGAGCTGTAACCAGCAGGCGAAAATATGCGACGTGCGCCAAGGCCCTCCGCTGCCCGGAATTTCGGATGTGCGAAGACGCGGGTTTCGAGGATGTTTCCGTCTGCCATAACCCGGATTACAAGGACCTAGCCCCGCGAATCGCGGCGAACGGCACAACGCCTAAGCCCCGGGGAAACGACGAATATGGGGGAGTGGAAGAGGAGGAAGAAGACGAAGAGGAGGAGGAAGGGGGAGAAGACGGAGAAGGGGAGGAAGAGGAGGAAGGGGGAGGGGGGCGACGAGGGGACGGGGGGAAAGGGGGTGGTGCGCCCAGCATGGTGTGGTCTGGGCGGGTGTTTGCGCTGCACGACGTGTATGTGAACAACAAGGGGCAGGTGTTTAACTCCACGCACGTCTTTAACCCCAACGGCTGCTACGCTGAAGATAAGGTGCGCGTGGTGTGGGGGTGGAGGGAGGAGGGGGAGAGGGACGAAAGAGAGGGCGGTTGAGAGAAGAGGGAGGTGGGGTTGGGGGGCTGGAACGGGGAGGAGCGGGGCTGTTCGAAGGGGGAAAGTGGGAAGGCGGGGGAGGAGCTGGGAAGGAGAGGGTACCTCAGTAGCATTCCCTCTCTCCCCCCTTCCCCAGTTTCACTACAAGCCCGGTACGCGCGTCTCCTCGCACGACTCGCCAGTCAACCTGCTGGTCATCGAGAGCACCTCCGACGCCTCCAACTGCTCTTCCCTTCTCTCCCACCCCCCCCCCCCCCCCCCCCCCCCTCTCCCACACTCTCTGCTACAGTTTCACTACGAGGCATGCACGCGCGTCTCCTCGCACGACTTGCTGGTCAACCTGCTGGTCATTGGAGGCACGCATCTCCCATCTCGACAGATATTCTTGCCTTACGCCCCCTTCGTTTCCCCCCCTCTCTCCCCGTCCCCAGTTTCACTACGAGCCGGGCACGCGCGTGTCCTCGCACGACTCGCTGGTCAACCTGCTGGTCGTGGGGGCCACGCCCGGCGCCCGTCTGCCCTTCCACGAGATTCTCGAGCTCGTGCCGCTCTTCCTGCCGCTCTCCCGCGTGCTCAAGAAGCACGGCAAGCCCGCCCTCGTCATGCGCGGCAAGAAGGTGTGTTGCGCTCTTCTAGCAAGAACAAAAGGTGTGTTGTGTTCTTGTCGCTCTCGCACATTGCAACACTGCATCTTGTGTGGCTCTGGCATGTGACGTGACATGTGCCGTGGCATCTGACGTGGCATGTGACGTGGCATGTGATGTGGCATGTGTGTGATGTTGTATCTCTCAGCTGCCTCGAGTGGTGGGCATCACCATGGGTCGCATGCTCTCCTTTGGCGATGCGTCTCGCCTCCTCTTCGTGCGAACGCTAATCCAGGTCCGTCCAAACACTCACCCTGGTGTGTCCGTCCCCACACTACGCTTCCAAGCACACGCCCACACGCCCTACTCACCCATCCAAACATCTCTTCCCTCATCCCGCGCCGCTCCTCCCCTCCTCCGTCTCCCCCACTTGCCTCCTCACTTCCCAACACTTTCAACATCCCCGTCGCATTTTGAATGGAATCCTCTCCCTTTTTCCACGTACCACACAATCCCCCTCTCCCAGCATACCCCGTCCTGTCACCCTTCCTCCCCGTACTGCCAGTTCCCCAGCCCCCCCCCTGATCCAAGCTCTGCTCCTCTCACTTCCTGCAACCCCCCGACCTGCCCTCTCTTTCCCCCCCTTCCCCCCCCTCCCAATAGCAGCCCACTTTCCAGCACTGCCAGCAACCCAGCCCCAGCATCTAAATGAGACATGTTTTCTTCCTTCCTCCGCTGGCCTCCCTCCCCATTGCAGCCAACCTTCCAGCACTGCCAGCAACCCAGCCCCTCTCTGTGGTCCAAACTGCGCACCTCCCACTTCCTGCAACCCTGGGGTCTGCCCCTCCTCAACCCTGACTGGTCCGAACGCCTTCCCCCCACCGCCCCCAAGGCCCTCTCTCCCCCTGCCGCCCTCCCCCCCTGGGAGACAAGTGGGGTGAAAGAGGTGATAGTTCTCGAGCCACCAGCAACAGTCCAGGTGAAGGGATTTGCAGAGATTGTAGCAGGGCTGAAGGGGAAGTTTGGCGCCGAGCATGTGAGGCTGGTGGGAAGGTTCCAAAGAGATGACGCCAAAGAGTTGTTTCCCCGGGCGGCGCTGCTCGTCAGCATCACGAGCCCGTTTCTCGTCAACCTCGCGTTCCTGCCGCCCCGCGCCGCCCTGCTGGAGCTCCGCCCGCCGCCCGCTGAGGTGGACGCGGTGATCGCTGACTCAGTCGCCAGGCTGGCAGCGGCTTGCCAGATCCATCACCGCGTAATTCGAGGAAGCTTCATGGAAGGAGCACCAGCTGATGGTGTGGGGATATGGAAAGGGGCTGAGGAGGGTACGGGGAAGGGTGCGGTGGAGTGGAGGAGCGGGGCTGTAGAGGCAGCAGCGATGTTTTTGGCTCGAGTGGTCGGGAAAGCATTAACAGCCGATGAGAAAGTAGTGGAGGAGGCAGCTCTGACGGCTGCCGACCAGCGAATGAGGGCTGCACAGCTGGCGCAGGCCTCCACCAGTAAGAAGCCGCTGATTCCCGGTACGCAGATCCAATCTCCACAGTCCGCCGCCCAGTTTCGGCGCTGGCTGCGGTGCGTAAGTCAGCGGGGGCGGTGGGCGTACAACGCCACGCCGCGCATCCTCCCTTGGGAGTACCTCGGTACCATGAACCTGTGTGACCACCGGCATCGGGACACCACTGGAGGACTCGTGACAAAAAAAGCAGATAAGTATGCGGTGGAGGACGGCGCGCCGGGCGGCTGGAGCGTGCGCGAGTCGCTCAAATACGAGTGGAGAACGCCGCCCGGGAAGTGCCCGATCGGGCCGCTGAGGCAGCTCGACGGGGATATGTTTTGCCGGAAAGTGGAGGGGAGGAAAGGTGGGCTGAATGTGCTGTTTCTGGGGGATTCCCTGGCGCATCAGATGGTTGACAGCTTCCTCAACGGCCTTCTGAGACACATTCCCAAGCCTGCGGTGTGGGCTGTGAACGAAACAATTCCCAAGGAATGCTCTGATTGGCTGGTGGATCCCCCCAGGCATGCCTACTGCCGAGTGTACACTTTCAATGAGAGTTTTTGTCCCGGGCTTACGGTGCAATTCGTGAGGAATGACCACCTGTGGTTTACTTCGCCTGGAGAAGCTAAGTTTGACCACATTCCATGGCATTTGTATTCAGGGTTGAAGGATGCTGATGTGGTGGTGGTGAATCGAGGCGCGCATTTCATTGGAGGGAAGGATTTTGAGAGGAGTGTTCCGGCCGCTTTAGAATTTCTTCGAAAGAAGCTGCCCGACGCGCTGATTATCTGGAGGAATACCCCGCCTGGGCATGCCAACTGCACGTCCTACACCGGGCCGATCAAGAAGCGGCAGAATCCGGAATTTCTGCCGTTCCATTGGGACTTGTTCACTTATCAGAACGAAATGGTTCGGACAAAGATTCATGATGTGGGAGGCGTGTACATGGATGTGGATACTGCTACAGCATTGAGACCGGATTCGCACAAGGGCTTGGTGGAAGAAAGGGGGATTCTAGACTGTCTCCATTATTGCACGCCTGGTCCGACAGATATGTGGGTGGAGCTCCTAGGCGATATAATATTGCGTGGAGTGTATGGGGATGGGCTTGTTCCTGTAAGCGTGATGTAAGAAAGAGATGTTTCTGTTGTTTAAAACGGATGCGCAGTAACCAGCACTGCTGAAGTCGTGATGCCGCGGTAGCTTCGGGTGAGCTGCGCTGCAGACGCACTGTGCGTCGCTGCAAGTGGCTGGTCGGTGCGCTTCAGTCCACGCTTGTCCACCACTTTCATGAGCCCAAAGTCGAAGCACACTGTACGGGCAGCTTCTACTGACCGACCTGCTCCAACAACAGCTAGACGCGGCTTTTCTACTTCCCCAGAACGGCCATTTCGGGCAGCTCCCAGCCATCACAACCAACCAAGCCCCCCCCCTTCAACACACCCGTGCAGATTGATTCGACGATCAAGATTCTCACGATAAGGGGCTGAAATCTTATCCCAGCCGTTCCTCTTCAGTCGCTCGCAAGTAGACAGGCAGGGAGGCAGCCTCTTTCTGGCGGGTTGTGGCCAGGGTCGGTGGTTCTGGTTGCTCAAGGTGGAGCTGAGGGAATGTGTGCGCGGGTACAGTAGTTGGTTCGGTGCAGATATTCACATCGACGGTTGACCGATGATCCAGCACAGCTTAGAAGTCAGAATTTCGAATCGTACGGTGGATAGTCCCTGATGGTGTCTCTCCCACTGTTCTCGCTAACTACCTCCTCCAGAACTACCTGCGAAATGCAAACCCTGCGTTTCACCCATCATCCCGCTCGCACGCCCTTTTCGCTCTATTTCTCCACTGCATTTTCGCTTGTGCTGTTCCTCTGGCCTTCTGTCTTTGTCTGTCACACATGTCTGTCGGTTGGTTGGTTCGAGCCGTCGGCAGCGTCGGATGCATATCAAGTTGCCTAGTGATAGTTGAACTTTCTGATCTTTCCGAGTTGAAATACTAGCAAATCGTCGATTATCGTCCGAGAATTCCGTCGATTGTCGAAATAGTAGCAACTGAGTCCAAGTCGAGCTCGCAGGTCGACGTTCTACTAGAACGAATTAAGGAGCCTTCGTTGCGGAATTTATTTGCTATCTTTCGCGAATAGCTTCGATTTTATCGCGAACGATTCGTCGTTCCTGACACATTACCGGAGACCTACGTCACATTTTTTAAGGTCGGAAAGTTCCTGCGGACTTGCGCAAACGTTTTTGGGACAGATTCGCGTTCTTCATTTTTCGAAATAGCTTATGATTAGCTTCTATGGAGGACGAGGTGAAGCATAGTAGCGCATTCCACGGCGGATCCGACATGGATTTCGACATAATCTCTTCGAGAAACCCTGACGGGGACTTATGGGGGATTGGCGACTTTCAGATGGGTAGCGTCGGTGACGGAATGGTTTCATCCATCGAAGGAGCGTACGATGCCCTTATAAGAGACTTCACAATGCCTAGTGGTAGTTGTAACGCTCCCAATGTCGGCGCCGTTGCAACTGCTGGGACAGCATTTGGTTCTTTTACCGGCGCCGTCCCGGTCAGTAATAATTACGTTAGTAGTGGTAACGTCATGCCGTCAAGTGCCAGCGATGCATGGAGGAATGAGCAGGCTGCGCTGGCAAATGAAGAGGCGAGGCATAATGCCATCACCATGGACTCTGGGTCACTGGGAGGAACACAGAGGTTGCACCTTCAGCAGCAGCAGCAGCATCAGCAACAACAGCAACAGCTAGGGGAGAAGAATCAGCAGGGGGTGCAGTGGGGAGGGTATCGCCCTGAAATGAGTCGTGCGCCTGACCCTGAACACATCTCCTCTCGCCTTCATCATCCCTCAAACCCCCCACATCATGTAGAGCTTCGGGAACCGCATCAGACTCATCAGCAGCAGCAGCAGCATCACAGTCATGAGCACGAGTTGGTGGAGGAGCAGGGTGTGGGGGGGGAGGGTCTAATGCCAGCGGCTGTGGGCAACAAGCGGCAGAGGGAGGGGGAGCAACAGCAGACGCCATGTGTGATTGGAAGGCCACAGCACGCGGTGCAGGATGAAAGAGGGGTTTTTTTGGTACAGCCGACAAGGGGATCGGCCTTACGAGGAGATTTTATGAGCCGAAGCTTCAGCGAAGGTAGACCCGGGCAACAGCACCAGCAGCAGCACCACCACCCCCACCACCATCACCAGCAGCACCAGCACCACCATCAACCGCAGCAGCAGCAGCAGCAGCAGCAGCAGCACGACCCCTCGCTACATCACCGGCGGCAGCAGTCCTTTCCGCTGCCGTCCCGTGGCAGCGCAGAGACAGAGAGCGCCACGTCATCATGGACGTCATCAGGTGCCGTCAGCGAAGGGCGGCGGGTGGGGCAGCGGAAGGGGCGATCCACGGGAGGCATGGGCATGGGCCGTCTGGGGGACGGCATGTCACATCAGGGCATGTCACACAGGAGCATGTCACATGAAGGCATGACACATGGGGGCAGGTCACAGGGCATGTCACATCAAGGCATGTTACATCAGGGCATGTCACACGGGAGCATGTCACATGAAAGCATGACACATGGGGGCATGTCACATCAGGGCATGTCACATCAAGGCATGTCACATCAAGGCATGTCACATCAGGACATGTCACATCAGGGCATGTCACATCAGGGCATGTCACATCAAGGCATGTCACATCAGGGCATGTCACATCAAGGCATGTCACATCAGGACATGTCACATCAGGGCATGTCACATCAGGGCATGTCACATCAGGGCATGTCACATCAGGGCATGTCACATCCAACCGTAGATCAGCATCAGCATCAGCAACAACAGCAACATCAGGCGCACCAGCAAAGTCAAATGCACCAGCAGCAGCAGCAGCAGCAGCAGCAGCAGCAGCAGGAGCACCAACAGCAACAACCGCACCAGCTGCAGCAGATTCGAATGCAGCAGCAGCAGCAGCAGCAGCAGCAGCAGCAGCAGCAGCAGCAGCAGCAGCAGCAGCAGCAGCAGCAGCAGCAGCAGCAGCAGAAGCAACAGCAGCACCCTCGCCCTTTCTTATCCCCCCCTTCCCCTTCCATCGCCCACTCTCACTCTCACTCCTCCCCTGCCGCCCTGCCACTCCGTCTCCCCCGCAACCCCTCCCCATCACCCCTCATAACCCATCCTCCCCCCACCACCTCCCCTCTCCCTCACCCTCCCAGTCACCATCACTCCCTCGCTGCTAACACCGTCAATATAGTCACAGGCAAATCAGACCTTCCCCCTGCCCCTTCCGCTGCTCCTTCCCCCTTCCCTTCCGCCACTCCCATGACTGCTCCTTCCGCTGCCCACCTTCCCCCTTCGGATATCCCCCCTGCCGCTCCCCCCATCCCCTCCGCTCCACGAACTTCCCCTTCCGCTTCCCCCATCTCCCCCTCCGCGCTCCTAGGCGCGCTCTCCTCCCTCCAGTCAAAGATATCCGCGTTACAAGTGCTGGTTCCGCTAGTGGCACAATCCGGCCCGTCAGAGGCGCTGCAGCAGCAACAGGAGGTGGCAGCAGTGGGAGTAGCGACGGTGATACAGCAGGTGGCAGCGGCAGCAGTGGGGTTGCTACCGCCGCACCTGCAGGAAAAGCTGGTTGTTCCGGACATTGCTGGCGCGGTTTATGGCAGGGCAGGTGCTTCAGACGCGCCTGGGAATGCGCAGCAGCAGCAGCAGCAGCAGCAGCAGCAGCAGCAGCAGCAGCAGCAGCAGCAGCAGCAGCAGCAGCAGCAGCAGCAGCAGCAGCAGCAGCAGCAGCAGCAGCAGCAGCAACAGCAGCAGCAGCAGCAGCAGCAGCAACACCAGCAACAGCAACAGTATCAGCAGCAGCAGCAGCCGCAGCAGCAACAAGGAGAAGAGCAGCAGGAGTATCAGTATCAGCATCGAAATCCGTATCAGCAGCAGCAGCAGCAGCAGCAGCAGCAGCAGCAGCAGCAGCAGCAGCAGCAGCAGCAGCAGCAGCAGCAGCAGCAGCAGCAGCAGCAGCAGCAGCAGCAGCAACAGCAGGAGGCGGGCCTTACAGACAACACCAACCAGCAAGAGGAGCAGCAGCAGCAGCAGCAGCAAGAAGATCTGGTACCTCAGATTGAGTTGTTGCGAAGGTTCTTAGAAGCTCGCAACCAGCAGCTGCAAGCACCCCAGGCGAACGAAATAGAGGGTGGGACGAACGTGGCAGGCCCAGGAGACTCGAGAGAGGTGGAGACGGCAGGCTCGGGTGCTCTGCCTGTTGTTGAGTCGACTCCAAGCATGCAGAGGCCAAGTCTCAGGGGGGTGTGCGGTTTGGAAAGGGAAGGCCAGGTGAACTGCAGTACGTTGCACGACCAAGGACTGCGGTGGGGTGCGGTGATGGCAGGTGTGGACGGGGCTTTGGAGGAAAGAAGAAGGGAGGGGGGAGGGGGGCATGGGGGTGGGGGTGAGATGATGGCATGGGGTGGTGGTGACGTCATGCATGGTGCCGTGAAGGAGGAAGTGCAGGCCATGGATGACGTCAGCATGGGTGGTGGTGACGACATCAATGGGACGCCCATGCCTTTGCGAGGAACCTATTATGGGGCACCTGATGTGGCACCTGACGTTACACCTGATGACGCACCTGATGGTGCTGCATATGATGGTGGCGCTGGTGGTGGTGCCATGGCATGTCAAGCAGTTGTTGTTCCCACGGCTTCACATGGTAACTGCGTGGTACCAAGTGGTAACCGCGTGGTACCAAGTGGTAACACCAGAGCATCGCATGATAACGCCATGGTATTGTATGAGAACGCCATGGCATCTCAGAGTACTGGCATGCCGCCCAGTGTCAGCATGGGTGGCGCAAGCAGCAGTCAGGGCGGCAGCAGTAGTGTGGGCGGCAGCGTTCTGGGCGGCAGTGGAATGTGCGACAGCGTTTGGGGCGGCGGCAGTGTTTTGGGCGGCAGCGGCGGCATGGGTGTGAGGAGAGGCAGGATACGGGGGAGTAGAGGAGGGATTGTGGGAGGGGGGAGGAAGGGGGGCGGCAGAGGAGGGAGAGGAGGGAGAGGAGGGGCAAGAGGGGGAAGAATTTTACCTGAGGCAAGTAGAGAGGAGGAAGAGAGTGAGGGGCAAGTGGTAAGAAGATCAAAACTTGGAATTTCTGTGAAGGCTGAGAGTCAACTTGGTGGTGGGAGTGGGAAGGATGAAGAAGAGGAGGACGATGATGATGAGGAAGAGGGGGGGAGGAGCAGTGAAGGGGTGACACGTGGCGAGTTTGAATTGGTGGAGCTGCAGGTCGACGAACTTCTAGCAGAGCACACTCTGTTCTGTGAGGTGCGCTCTTGTTTCATCAATAGGTTTTGTTGGAGTTTGTTTCAATGAGGTTTGCTCGAATCTGTTCTCATGAGGTTTGTTTAGTTGTCTTGAACGCACTTACCTAGTGAGTTGATGGGAATAACGCCTCTGTTGCCCAAGCATGCTGTTGCACCCCATCCCCCCCATCCCTCACCTCCCACCTCAAACCTCCCACCTCCCATCTCCCATCTCCCATCTCTCATCTCTCATCTCTCATTTCGCGCCACCCCCACCAGGTGTGTGGGAAGGGCTTTAAGCGCGACGCCAACCTCCGCATGCACATGCGGGGCCATGGCGACGCCTACAAGGGTGCCACCTCCCTCTCTCGCCCTGCGCTCTCCGCCGCCCGCTCCGCCACTCACCCCGCCGCCCGGCCGCAGCGCTACAGCTGCCCAGAGCCCGGATGCAAGCGCAACCAGCAGCACCCGGATTTCCAGCCGCTGAAAACGATTCTGTGTGTGAAGAATCACTACAGGAGGACGCACTGTGCGAAGCAGTACACGTGCAGTCGGTGCGGCGTGAAGCAGTTTGCTGTTCTGGCTGATCTGCGCACGCATGAGAAGCACTGTGGCCGGTCCTCCTGGAAATGCTCCTGCGGGTCGTCCTTCAGGTGGGTTCGGGTGGGTCCAGGCGGGCTCTCAGGTGGGTTTCGGTGGGTTCACCTCTCTCAATTCACAGGCCGCCATGCCGTTGCTGCCAACCCATCAGACTTTGAGTCAACTCAAACCCCCAAACCTTCCCCTTCTTCCCTGTCTCCCCCCTTCCTCCACCTCTCCCCCCTTATCCACAGCCACAAGGACAAGCTACTGGGTCACCTCTCTCACTTCACAGGCCACCACGCATTTGGTGCCACTCTTTGACCTCTTAAGTCACCTCAAACCCTCTACCTGTCAACCCCCCTTCCCCTCCCCCCTCCTCTCCCCCTCTTTTTCACAGCCGCAAGGACAAGCTACTGGGTCACCTCTCTCACTGCACGGGCCATCATGCTGTTGCGGCCGGCCCAGTAAACTCAAAGTCCCTTACCCCACCCATCCTCCCTCGGCCTCTCCCCATCCCCCCCTATCCACAGCCGCAAGGACAAGCTACTGGGTCACCTCTTTCACTGCACGGGCCATCATGCTGTTGCGGCCGGCCCAGTAAACTCTTAGAGTAAACTCAAAGTCCCTCACCCCACCCATCCTCCCTCGGCCTCTCCCCATCCCCCCCTATCCACAGCCGCAAGGACAAGCTACTGGGGCACCTCTCTCACTTCACGGGTCACCACGCCGTTGCTGCCGGCCCCTCTGACCTCCCACTGCCCGCCCTCCCTTCCCCCGCCGCCTCCACGCCTGCTGCTGCTGTCGACGCTGCCATCGCCGCTGCTTCTGCCGCTGTTTCTGGTGCTGCTGCTGGTGATACTGCTGGCGGCAGTGGTGGTGGTGATGGGAGCAGTAGTGCTGCCTTTGCTGGTTACCATGAGGGGAACAGTGGGGTTGCCATGGGATTGGCTGGAGGTGGGGGGAGGGTAAGTGTTGGCGCCAGCAGGAGCAGCAGTGTGGTAGAAGCAACTAACATGGCTGCCGGCGGTTCTCCTGCTGCTCCCTCTACAGTCACTGCTCCCTCTGCAATCACATCCGACAGTCACTGCCCATGATAGCTGGTTTTGCCCCTCTAACATGCTCCTCTTCATTCTCCAATGTAACCTGCTCAGGTACACTCTGTAGTAAACGGACGCATCGCAGGGTGTAGTGAGGGGAAAATGGACTGGTATTCTGAGGCGTAGGCCTAAGGTTATCGGCATGCGTGCAATAAATGTGTTCAAACGGAATCACAACCAATGTAGTTGTATGGGCATATTTATCTTGGTAATAATAGCATCATGTTTGCGAACCACGAGGCATTGGAATACTCGTCATTATACATGCCGTATGCATATTGGGAGGTGCTGCAGAAGGCCTGATCAATTATTATTGCAGTATTTGTTGAAGTATTTATTAGTAAATACGCCATATATAATAAGACGAATTCTAGGAATTTCGGACCACCTGTGAAGGTGTACTGCAGCCTGAAATGTAGATGGAAGGTGGGTGCACCTTCTCCAGAATGACGTTCAGGTGGATTCCACATGTAGGATACCGGTAAGTCAGGTGAGGATGCAGTCACCACTCATTCGTCCATTTGGTCAAATACTCGAACAGAACCACGTCATTCGACCAATCCGGACAAGGACCACCACCTTGCCACGTTGGCGAAAGGTTACCAGCATGACTAACGACGGATTTATCCATCATTTTTTACTTCGGTTACTTTCGTCGAACTCGCTGACCGACTCTCACAGTCCAGACCATGACCCTGGTCTAGTGTTTGTCAGGTACGTTCCCTTCAGAGGGACCCAAGAACACCTGAGATCACCTGTAACAGCAGCGACGCGTCTCATTCTTTCCTCCCATTTTGTCGTTTCTCAGTCCACGACTTCTCTACAACTCTCCCTCTGCGAAACATGCTGTTCGCTGGCGTCGTTTGACCAACTAGCCATAGGCGCGCCGAGCAGGGAAAGGTAGCAAATTCAGG
This sequence comes from Closterium sp. Naga37s-1, assembly GCA_947471745.1. Lineage (NCBI taxonomy): Eukaryota > Viridiplantae > Streptophyta > Zygnematophyceae > Desmidiales > Closteriaceae > Closterium > Closterium sp. Naga37s-1. Next base: position 1,960,039 of record CANJKZ010000354.1, on the reverse strand, counting down.
CCGCCCTGTGAATGCGAAGCCCTGCGACAAAGGAACGTCGCAGGTTCACACCAACCATCTCCTTCCTTCCCCATGACCTCACTTCACGTCTCTTGAGCAACAACAGACAGCTAACCTCCCATTCCGCAGTAGTTCTCTTCACGTACTCAGAGCATTGCAGTTTCTCCAGTTTCTGATATTCACTTTGCACAGACCGATCTAGGGTTTGCATCAGTTTCCATTCCAATTCCTTCAATTCTCCAGTTTAGCTCCCAGCCATGGCTCGCTACGCCGTCGTCGCCTTCGCTCTCCTCGCCCTCTTCGCCGTGTGCCACGCGCGGCCCGCACCACTCGATGACGATATCACCGATAACACCGTTGTCCCCAACCTCAAGGGACTCTCCCGGGAGAAGATTCAGGAGCTTGCGTTGACAGATCTGGCCGCATGGGACGAGGAGGACAACGGCGTGAGTGCCGCTGAGGCTGATAAGATCGTTGTCGATGAGGATAACACCGTCGCTGCCACTGACGACGCCGCTGACGACTCCGACAATACCGTGGCTGCGTCTAGCGAGGATGTTGCCGACTCCGACAACTCCGTCGTCGCGTCGTCCGCGGAGGCTGCTGATGAAGACAACACCGTGGCTGTTGCCGAGCCTGCTGACTCGGACAACACCGTGGCTGTTGTGGCTACCGAGGCTGAGGATGACGTTGTTGCTGTGATGCCTGAGGACAACGTTGCTACCGCTTCCGCCGCCAAGTCGACCGACATGGGTATTGCCATGGTTGTGTAAAAATGGTCTCTGCATGTTTTATTCGTTTCGTTTATTTGTACGAAATGTTTTACACCTGTACTGTATTAAAACAAATAGACGTAATACTAAGGATCCTTCGTTCCTAATGTTTCTGAATGTGCTAAAGCACCTGGTTGGTGCTCATTGCTTATTGCCCTTTCGCGCTAGTTAGTGTGCACCTCACTAGGGATGTACACGATGGCTGGTGATTGAGCATGTACCACCTTCCAACCCACTACGACTACGCTGAAATGTGCCGTCGGAATTTTCACACATTCCTTCCGGCGAATAATATGAGAGCTGAAGCATGGAGCATGGACGGTGTAAACGATGTATTTATTAGCAGCAACTTATTTCTAAACAGTACGGTCATACACAGCTCTTGTTTCTACCAAATAGAGAACAGCTACAGCATAATGCAGTTCATCAAGAGCAAGTCACTAAGAGACATACTTGCAGGAAAAACAGTGCTGGCACAGCATCTTGCACAACCAGTGGATTCACGGCAATCTTCAACCAATCACATCCACCTCGAAGCAATCACGCCAATCCAAAAGCGACGATCCCGCCATAGGCGATAGCCGTCTATCATGCGAGGTGAATCAGCAGCTGAAGAGCCTGCCAATGGGGTGACACACGATTGTGATGGGTGGATATATAAATGAGACACAGCCGGGCGTGGGGGCGGAGGGTGGTGCAGAGAGGGGAGGCAAGGAGAGGGGGGGAGGGTGAGGAGGTGTGGTGGGGGTTGGGGAAGCAAGAGGAGAGGGTTTTCAGGATCCATGATTGCATTGCAATGGTGGGCGTGCTGTGTGTTCACGATGTTTTAACAAGTGTGGGATGATGGTGCAAGACACAGAAGTTGGACAAAACCTTCCTCCTCTCTCATCTCTCCTTCCCCCCACTTGATCTTCCCTTTCCTCCTCAGCATAGCTCTCCCCCTTCTCTCCTTCCCGCCCCCCCTCACTTCTAGTTCTGTCACTCTCCTTTCCTTCCCTTTCTCCTTCTGTACCTCTCACCTTCCCTCTTACCTATCCCCTCTACCCCTCTCACCTTCCCTCCTACCTCTCCCCTCTTCCCACCAATCACTCCCCCTAACCCCTTTCCCTCTCTACCATCACCTTTGCTCGCCCGCGCTCAGACCCTGTCCGCGCCACGGCCGCCAGCAGTTTCCAAATCTTCCTCTCCCTCTACATCCATGCACTTCCCTCACACTCACCTTTGCTCGCCCACGCTCCGAGCCTGTCCGAGCCACCGCCGTCAGCAGCTTCCCAATCTTCTTCTCCCTGATCGCCTTCCTGTGCCCCCCGCCATTGTTATCCCACAGAACCACCAGAATCGCCGTCGCTTCCTCCTTCCCCTTATCCGATCCTCGCTCCAACGCCCTTGCCAGTGCACCCACCCCTTCTGCCTGCACCACCGCCTCCCTCCCCTCCGGCCTCGTTACAAGCTGCCTCATTGTAGCGAGAGCCTTGTCTGCCAGCCGGTGGCCGGGTGCGCGAGTTATAATGTGGATTAGCGCGCGGTGGGTGCCGGAGAGAAGGAGGGTTGATTTGTTGGAGGTGAGGTGGGAGAGGTTGAGGAGAGTGAGAAGGGCGTCTTCTTTGGCTCGGTCTGAGTTGGCCGGACAAGCCGAGGGCTGCCGCTGGGGCTTTTCGTCCAGTAGGATGGAGACGAGGAGCGGGATCGCGCCGGCCGCGCCGATGTCCAGCCGGGCGGCGTCGCACGAGGAAAGGACGAAGAGAGCTGCGATTGCTGCGTCCCGGACGGCGGTCGGGGCGGCACGGAGGATGTGGACGAGGATTGGGGCGGCACCGAGATCGGTGACTATAGTGCAGTTGACTGGATCGAGAGTGAGGTTGACTAAAGCGAAAGTAGCAGTCTCTGCTATAGCCCAGTTGGTATGAGCGGAGTTGAAAGAAGGGGTGGCAGATAGAGGAGGAGCAGGAGCAGAAGAGTGAGAACGAGAGGGGGTGGTGGGAGCGTGGGGAATGTGCGGGTGGTGCAGTGCAGGGAAGCCGGGGTGAGCTGCTGAGAAGTGCCTTGGAGTAGCATTGGCAGCAACAGCCGCAGCAGCGGCGGCGGCGGCGGCAGACAAAGAGGGGGTTCGAGTGGGGGAAGGTGCTCGCATGGATCCTGCTCGCTCGGAAAAGGGAGTGGCTGGGATGCCATAGCCAGGAGCAGAGGAGGAGTAGCGGATGGGAGGGTGGGAGGGGGAAGGGGCCACCCAGGGGTGTGCTGTGAGGGGCAGGCCAGGCATGGCAGGCGAGGGGGGAGGGTACGGATAGCTTGTAGCAGCAGATGCAGAGTAGGGAAGACCGGCAGCAGACGCAGAGTAGGGAAGGCCAGCAGCAGAAGAAGAGTAGGGAAGACCAGCAGCAGACGCAGAGTAGGGAAGACCGGCAGCAGCAGCAGCGCCAGGGGGAAGAGGGAGCGGATCCCCCATGCCTACTCCTCCTCCCGGTCCCTCCTGCTTCTCCTGTTTCTCCTGGCTCTGCAGCAGTACCGCCTCCACGCCCACAGGCAGCCCAGCAGCAGCAGCAACGCAGTCCAGCAGCGGCCGCAGCACCCCTGCCTGCCTCAAGTGCTCCCGCGCGTCCTCGTCCCCCCGTGCCACCTCGCGGATTCGCCCCGCTGCGTGCAGCCGCGCAGGCTCGGAGCCCTGCAGCATCCGAACCAGCTCGGCAGGCTCGGCGGGGTGGAGGAAGATGGCAGGGAGGGGGTTCTTGGGGGGAGGGGGTGGGAGGGAGGAGGAACGGCTGAGCTTGTCTTTCTCTTTCTCCCTTTCCTTCTCCCTCTCCCTCTCCTTCTCCTTCTCCTTCTCCTTCTCCTTCTCCTTCTCCTTCTCCTTCTCCTTCTCCCTGCCCCTCTCCCTGTCTCTCCCTCTTCCACGCTCCGACACTCTTTCATCAAGTGCCGGTGGGATTGCATTCGTCTTCTGCTCCCCCTGCCTCTCTCTTGATTTCTCTCTTTCCTCCTTCTCCCGCTTTTCCTTTTCCTGCTTCTTCTCCTCTCCTTTCTTCTTGCTCTTCTCACTGACCTTCCTTTCCTGCGGCTGCGGCTGCTGCTGCTGCTGCTGCTGCTGCTGCTGCTGCTGCTGTTGCTGTTGCTGCTGGTTCTCAAGCCCCAGGTGTTTTGGCAGGTGGTCAGGTGTCAGGTGCTCTGGCTGCGGTATCATCTCCCCCTCATTCTGGTGCTGCTGCTCTAACCACTGCTGCACCTTCCGTTCAGACTCAAACGCCTGAGACTCCAACTCTCTCTCTCCTTCCCCTCCTTCTCCTTCCCCCTCCCTCTCTTCCCTCTCCTCCAATCCTTCATCTTCGCCCACTTCCATCACCATCACCACCTCTTTCACCTCTTTTGCCTTCGGAGTAATGGCTTCTGCGTATTTCTCCCTTGTCCCGGCTCCTGCACGCTCCTGCTGATGCCGCTTCTTAGGTGTTTCCTCAGGTGCTTTTTCAGGTGTTTTCTCCGACGCCCTTTCCGTCTGTTCCTTTCCACCCGTCTTTTCCTCATCCTGCTGCTGCCCCAGAAAAGGGTGTGTTTTGCTGTTGCCTCCCTCCCTTGCAACCTCCTTTTCACCCACCCTTCCCCCTTTTCCCGTTTCTCCTCCCCCTCCCTCTTTCTCACTCCATTCATACTCTTTAGCCCCAGCAAAGCACCCAGCCAACTCATTCAGACACCCACTCGCAGGAGCACCAGCGCAACTCTCGACCTTCCCTAACTGCTCCTTCTTCCGCCTTGCCGCAGCTGCGGCGGCGGCTCGGCGTGCAGGTCCGGACGGGGTGGTTGGGGAAGCAGGTCCGGGGGCAACAGCTGAGGTAGGCAGAGTGACAGGCTCGGGAGCAGGTTTGGAAGCAGGTTTGGTAGGAGGTGCGGATGGAACAGGGGTTGCAAGCTCCTCTGGTGCTGTTGCCCCTGGTTCTGTTGCCCCTGCTGCTCCAGCAGCAGCATCGACAGCAGCAACAACAGCAGGAGCGGCTGCAGCGGCAGCAGTAGGAGCAGGAGCAGGAGCAGGAGCAGGAGCAGGAGCAGGAGCAGGAGCAGCAGCAGGAGCAGGAGCAGGAGCAGCAGCAGGAGCAGGAGGCGGGGCGTTGGCAGCCTTGGCCTTGGCAGCAGCCGCAGCGGCTCTCCTGGCGGGGCCAGACAGATAGATCGCTTTGGCCGACCGTACAGAGGTAAGTGAGAAAGAGGCGGTGGAGGAGGAAGGGGTGGGCGGACCAGCAGAGTCATCTGCAGCAGAATCAGCAGCAGCGGAATCAGCGGCAGCGGTAGTGGCAGCAGGATTAGTTACTCCAAGTGCGGTGGCAGCAGTGGCAGCACCAGAAGCAGGGGCAGGAGTGGCCGTCGCAGTAGCAGTGGCAGGTGGTAGTTCCGCTGGTGCAGGTGCAACTGATGCAGGTGTATCTGATGAAGGTGGAGGGAGAACAGACGATGGGCTGCTACCATTGCTCGTGGCAGCCGCTTTCCCTCCCTCTCCGTCGCTGCTGGCTGCCTCAGGTGCCTGTTCAGGTGAAATCTCAGGTACTTCAGCAACAGACGGGAGGGCTCCTTGGCTGAAGCTAGAGATGATCCCCAGGCCTGGCTCCGAACCAGCCACAGCAGGTTCGGCAGGAAGAGAGGGAGCAGGTTCGGCGAAAGGGATACCCAGGCACTCCTCTCGCATAATCTTGACCACAGATAAGGCAGCTCCTATCAAAGCAGGGTTCTTGAAACGAACTATCGCTGCAGGTGCTATCGGAGCATACTCAAACGAGGATCCCACGGAGACGGGCATGGAAGCGACCGAGCCTGAGTCCGTTGCCGTACCTGCCGCCGAGCCAGAATCCGTGGCTGTTCCAGCTTCGGAGTCAGTCCCCGTACCTCTTCCGAGCCCGTCATTGTCACTGTTGCCATTAGCACAGTGGTAACCAGACGTTCCCTCGCTACTAACGCTGCCGTTCATGCTCCCGTTGTAAGGAAAGCTCTTCCGTCTCGCCACTCGCCCCCTCGCTGTTCTGTTGCTCTGCCTCCTGCTGCTGCTGCGCCTTCTGCTGCCGCTGCCACCGTCGTTCTCACACTCCTCCTTAATCTCCTCTAAAGCCACAATTTCTTCGTTAAAGTCCTCCTCCGTTATAAGATCAAGCTGCCCTGCCAGCATCAGAAGGCTGCGGCGCTTATCGGGGGCAACAGAAATGCTGCTGCTTGTAGCGCAGGAGCACCTGCCGCTACTCCCCCTGCTGCTGCTGCCACTGCCGCCACTGCCGAAGCTGCTTCCCTTGCTGGAACTGCTACTGCCGCTGCTGCTCATGCTGTTGCTGTTCGCAGCACCGCAGGTGCAGGCATGGGGGGGCGGAACGACCGAGGCGATGGTGTCGCGGCAGCGGACGGCGGAGGGCTCTACGGGGTACTGCGCGCGCGAGAGCTTCGAGAGGATGTGCGGCACCTGCGGAGTGCGGGAGATGGGGGGAAGGGGGAGGGGCGGAGGTGGAGACGCGGAGAGGTGAGGAGGGGGAAAGGGGTGCATGGATGGGACGAGCAGAGTGAGGCGGTGGCGTCAGGGCAAAGCATGGCCAGAGGGCTTGGCTACTGCGGGCATTGCACAGGGCTCGTCGCGCTACTGCGGGCATTGCACAGGGGTCGTCGCGCTACTTCGCGTTGGTAAACACGAACTCAGCGTGAAACCCTTGATTCGCCCGCACCTGGAACTGCCACCCCGAAGCTTGCCCGTGCGACAGCCCGTGCCAGTGCGGCTGCTGCACGGGCGACGGCTCGACGACGGAGTGTGCGTCGCGCAGAGCGTCGCCCAGTCGCATGGTCAGGTCCTGAAACTTCTGCGCTGCCCATTCCGAGCTGATCGCCTGAGTGGAGACGGGAGGGGAAGTAGACAGAGACAAAAAAAAAGGTGACACCCGGTTTTCCCTCGAAACGCACATTAAGCGGACTGGAAACGAAAATAAAGAGTTCTGAGAACCGTCTCGAAAAATGAGAGGCGAGGGACGCGGAAAGAAGACGGGGAGAAGAGAACACGTGGCATGCAGCTGCCCGCGTTCCCGAAAAACTCACGATGTACGCCTTGCTGCGCGCCAATGAGCACCAGTAGAGCAACCCGGAAGCTTCCTCCAGCACGGCCCTCAAATCGTCCAATGCCGACTGAAGCAAGATGTTTCCGCGAAGCTGCTGCCGCTGCGCGCTCCACGCGTCTACCAGCGGCTCGACGTCCTCCAATAGGGAAAGCAGCAGCGCGCAGTGGCTTCTAAGAGCCGAGGCGCATTCCGGTGGCGGCGCGTTGTCTTCGTCGAGGATGGATGTTAGGAGGAAGGCGAGGCGGTCTGTCAGTCCGTAGAAATCCATTCGGGCAGTCATCGTCGGTTAATCGACGGACCGCTTCGGCCGTAATTGTTTGGAACGGGCGAACGGCGTCTAAGCTGACGGAACCGATTCGCGTAATCTTGGTTACAAACGAAGGGTTGGGGTAGCGATGCTGACGGCTACTATGCTAAGCTAACGACTGAATGCATGCAGGAGCAGAGTTAACTAAACGCCATTGTCTGACTAACCAATGTTTCTTTCCCCTGGTCTCACACCGTTGCAAGCACTAATCGTCTCGCCAAGTCGTGCGGAACTGCTTTCATTCCCATTGCTCAGTACGTAACGAAATCAGTGCGACACTAAAGAAGAGAGAAAGAGAGTGGAACAATGCTTTGGTGTGGTTCTCGAGAAATAAAATAACGTTTCAGTGCGGTGGGGAACGATACAATAATTTTAGAGGGGCACCCTGGTTTCCGCCGCATCGACTTGCTCCCAACACATTTTGCATATTACCGAGTCGCTCGCTCAGAACCACAGCCCCGGCCGGGGCGCATATCGCCGTACCCGAACCGGCCGCTGCGTTTGACAAAACAGGAAAGAGGGGGCTCTACGTTCGGACAAGCTTGGGATCCTCTTTCGTGAGGGATGTGGTGGTTTGGGGAGATTACGAACCTGAAACAAACGCTGCCGAAGGGCTTGTAACGTGGCTTGGGGCTGCAAACAGTTGCGCCGAACTAAAAGCCTGAGCTGGACAGGAACGTCCAAGCGAGTGCGATAGCTCAGGTGTCGCGAGTCTCAAAGACACAGAAGGGCTTGCGACCACGTCCAAGTCTCGACATAACGCCATTTTGCTGTGGCACAAGGATAACCCAGATAGGGAGACTCGTTAACAATACTAGCTGTTACAATACTAGCTTAGACGATGCGCGACCTCAAGCTCTATACAATGGTGTACTTTTAGTGTTCATTACGGGAACCTAAACACCACTTTTTGGAGTTCCAGGCTATCGTCCAAGCTTCACCTATCATCATGCAAGTTAATGTCATGCAACAATAACCAAGGTTACAAGCTACTCCATGGTTTCCATCGCAACTCATTGCTGGCTCAGGCATCACATCGCATCAACAACTATGTTTACAGTTCCCAAAGGTCATCTAAACTCAAGGCGAACGTTTCCCGAAGCAATGTGCTTATCCCCAGAGACGCACTTGTCTTCTCGGGTCTGGACCTGCAGCGTTTTGCTTTCAAGCACAAGAGATATAAATCGTCAGATTTTTCAGTGCTCAGATCAGCTTGCTTTCTAGCCATTTCCGGGCTGCCAAGCTATCCTCATCATTGCACAATGGGAAAGGGACGCAACAACAAGTCGAGCAAGAAGACAGGGAATGGCGATCAAAGAAAGGAGACGTACCTGTGCCGGACGCTGCTGGACATGGCCGGTCTACCACTCCAGGGACCCCTGCTGTGATCGATCCCTTCGAGGACCTGCTCGACCTGCGGAACAATGAAGACAATGCTGACGACTCTGGTGACGGCGACGCTAATAGTGAAGAAGGATCCGGAGCCAAGGACCAGAAGTCAGAAGGGGAAGCTGCTGCTGCTGGAGACAACAAGAACGATGACGAGGAGGATTTGTCAGACCCGGTCCCTGACGATGAGGATGATGGGTATTTGAGCGACGACTCGGACGAACATCTCGAACCTGCTTCGCTTACCAGTGCTTTGGCTTTAAAACGCTTCTCACTAACCTTGCTGGTGCCGATCTTCAGGGAAGCGGAAGTCAAACGTGCTGCGGTAACGATCGCAGCATTGTTGGACGACTGGAAGGATCAGTTGTCCCCTGATGTGCTGCAGACGACGACCTACCAGGATCTCACGGCAACATACTTCTCCGGCAACCGCTACGGCCGGCTGCAGGTCACCTTCAACCATGTTAGAGATGCGAACAACGTCTGGAACCAAGTCATCAAGCACGAATGTGTGAACGGAGACATCATCGATCTCACCTGGCAGTTCCCGGAAGATGCACGCTTTCTCCGCGCGTGTGTTATGAACCCTTTGGCGCAGGAGGTTGTCGTCAAGGGAGTGCCAGCCGAGATCACTGCTGAGCTTGTCCGTCATCTGCTGGTGGTGTCAAAGCTGGTTAAGCGTGGCGGGAGTGCTTTCGCCTATGGTTTTGGCTTTCACGGTACGCTGGACCCGGTCACCGGGCTTGACACTGACCGTATTCGTGGCCTGGTTGTCCCCCATGATGATGATGAGTACCGCTGGAGATACTTCGTGGAGGACCCGACGACGAAGAAGCGCTACCTGCTCCATTACCCGTCACTCACCTGCGAGCTTTGCAGTGGTCCGCATCTGTCCCGCTACCATGATCGCTATATCACTGCAAGGCATGAGAACTTCACCAACTGGAACCTGACGGTCAAAAAGGTTCATGAGATGAACGGTATACGTCGAGCTGCTCCGCACTCTCCTCCTCTGAGCTCTTTGCCGCTAGATTCTTTACTCTTAACAAGTACTGACGGCCTTTCCTTCAACTCTCCCCGCAGCCGCATCTCTGAAAGCTTCCACTCTTGTGAAGCGCATCCTGAAGGACCCCGCAGTTATACTCACCTCCACAGGAGGAATGCGGGAGGAGTGGGTGTATGTGCAAACCATATGCGAGAAGGCGCAGGGTAACCGTTTCGAACAAGCAGCGGCTCATGTTGCATCTGCCAGGCACAAGGGAGGACTACGTACGGAAGGCGCGGCAACTCGTGCCAGCAAGCACTCTCAGAAGATGGCTGCCTTCAAAAAGGATTTCATTGTCAAACCGGCGGTGAAGTAAGCAGCGGTCCGGATGATGACAGCGCTGGGAAAGGAATGGAGGAAGCTGCAAGGTGGATCTTGGGAGCAGGCTGTGTAGTTGGTGCCATGTTCTCTTTCGTTGTAGCTGGCTGTATCGTCGCAATAAAGCTCAATCGCCCGTGGATGCTGTGGGTCTCAAAGGAGTGTTTTAATGAATAAGCATAACAACCTCACAATTCTCGAGCTCAACATCAACAGGCTCGGTAGCAGCGGAAAACAAGAACGATGCGGTAAATGGATCAGGAAAGCAGCGGACATTGTGGTACTCATCGACACACGTGTCTCAGCCGATCACAATTTCTGGACACAAGTTAGATCTGAGGCTCAGGCGGTGATCGGTCCGGCGCAGAGAGCAGGAGGTGTGGCGGTCTTGGGCTTCCTGCCAGGGATGAGATTCACAGAGGTTATCACACATGCGTCTGGCCGGCTCCTGAGCCCGATGGTATCTTGGCGGGATTTGAAGTGCAGAATCGTGGTTGTTTACTTACCGGCACAAGCAGCGGCTAGGGGGGTTTTCTTTCGGGACACGCTATCTCCCTTCGTGCAGAGTCTGGATGCCTCTCCACACACCTTTCTCATCGGCGACTTGAATATAGTAGCAGACCCGGAGCTGGATAAATCCTCAAAACTTGGAACCCCGGCGGAGAACCAGAAGCTTTTGCAGATATGTTCGAGATGGGATCTGCAGGACACCTTCCGAAGTCTTCACCCGACGCGCAAGGAATATACCTTTTTCTCCAGATCTGCAAGGACGAGCACAAGGATTGACAGAGCGTTAGTTTCACACTCCCTGCTCGGATGGGTTGCAGAGGCGAATCATAGAATGGTACCATACGGCCTGACTGATCATTGGTTTGCGGTGAGGGTGGTGCTTAAGGCAACGGCAGCAGATGACCACGGCCCAGGTCTATGGAGACTCCAAGTGGCTCGACCCGGGGGAGAAGGGGTCAGGAACACCATCTCGGCGGTGGTAACGGCACATGAGAATGGTCCGGACCAAGGCCTGGAGAGGCTTGTGTCGAACCTGCGAACATGTATGCGGGCTCATGTAGCAGAGGAAAGGAAGAGGGTGAAGGCGACCATGGCACATCTGGAACAGAAAGTGGAAGACTTGCGGTGGAAAGTGATGGCGGATGCCACCTCGCAAGTTCTGTATGAGGAGCTGATTAAAAACGAAGCGGCCCTTAAGCTTTACCAGGATAGCAACAAGGAGCGACTGCAGGTCATGACGGGGTTACTGATGGAGCTGGCGAGCGAGACGCTGTCAGGGTTCTTATCGGGCCTGGTCAAGTCGAGAAAGGCAAAAACAGAAATAGCAGAGTTAGGGTGCAGAGGAAGGGGGCAAGGGAGGTGTTACAGGCGGCCTCTGAGCACTTCAGGGAAGCGTACGCTGAGTCACAGTCAAACCATAGTGGGGGGCCGTGGCCGATAGATGTGAGTAAGAAGCTGCAGGAGAAGGACCAACTACAGCTGGACATGGAGTGGTCGGAGCACGAGGAGAAGGCAGCGCTCAAAGGCTTACCAGCGGGGCCGGGGCAGGATGGTTTACCAAAAGAATTCTTTGAGCATAACTGGGAGCTGCTCGGCTGGGCGGTGATGAGGGAGGTTAGGAGCTTTGAGTCGTCAGGGAAGCTCTCGGAAGCTTTCACGACCGCCGTTACCATTCTGCTGCATAAAAAGGGGGACAGAGATGACTTATGCAATTACAGGCCGATCACCCTACTGAGTTTTTTCTACAAGCTACTGGCGAAAGTGTTGGCGAACAGAATCAAAGCTGTCTTACCGCGGGTGATCTCGGACAAGCAGTTCGGCTTTCTCCCGGGAAGGAGTCTTGCCGATGCAGTCTCGCTGGTGGCAGATGTAATTGATGCGGCGGAGGAGGAGGACGAGGATTGGTTGCTGTTGCTGGTGGATTTTCAGAAAGCCTACGACTTCGTGTCAAGGGACTATCTTTTCGCGACGCTGGGCAACATGGGGTTTCCGGAGAAATTTGTGAGATGGGTGAAGGGCCTGCATGATGGCGCAGCCACCAGGATGTTGCTAAATGGCTGGGTAGGAGACCGCGTGGCAATGGATAAGGGGGTGCGACAAGGGTGTCCGCTCGCCCCGTACCTCTTCCTCTGCGCGGTGGAGCCGCTCTGCCAAGAAATAGGATGGAGAAAGCTGGGCGTTCGGAAGCGGGGAGTGAAGGGGGAGCTAGCCTACATTGGGTGCGCCGACGATACCACTCTGGTCCTGAAAGGGAGAGAGCAAGTGATTTCAGCGGGCAAACTGCTCGACGAATTTGCAGAGATTTCGGGGCTGAAGGTGAATCGCAGCAAAACAACGCTGATGCCGCTGGGGAAGAACAGGAGGAGGCTGCAGCCGATTGTGTCGCCTTTCACATGGGCGGACAAAGACAAATCTGAGCGACTCCTCGGGATCTGGATAACCTCTGGCGGATCACCGGGACCTGCATGGGACAAAGCCTTTCAAAAGGTCAGCGCGGTTTTGAGCTGCTGGGAAACAAAGCACCTCAAGACGTCGGCACGAGTCAGAATCATCAACAGCTACGCGATGCCAATCTTGCTGTTCCAAGCACAGATATATGCCCCGCCGTACGATATCTGGACAAAGGTGAAGAGGCTGTGCCACAACTTTATCTCAGGCGGGAGAGCGTCTCTCGACAGGCACTTCACGCTCTGGAGCTACGAGCTGTCATGCAGGGGGAGGAAGGAGGGAGGCTTGGGTGTGATTGATCTGAAACATCGGATTGACAGCACGGTGATACAAAATTTGGGTAAAGTCTTGGCGGAACAAGTACCACTGCAGAACTGGCTATGGGAGAGAGAGGCTGGTTTCCCGCTGGGCCTGGCCACGATCTACGCTCACCCTTCCGTGCTGAAACACTGGCTGGGGGGCGGCACGAGATGGAGGGCAGCGGTGAAAGCGTTGTGGGAGTCGAAAATCGTGACTATGGGCGACCCTGCACACAGATGGGATGCGGAGGAGGAGCAGTTGCTTTTCAATCGCAAGATTTTCTTCCGTGGTAAATCACCATTCGGGAACCAGGCCGATTCACACTGTCTGAAGGGCATCCGCCTGGGGGACCTGGTGGCTAAAGGCGCAGACGGTAGCAGGAGTCTCAAAAGCGAGGCGGTCCTGGAGCGGGAGCTGGGAGGAGAGGAGAAGAGGAAGTGGGCTCTCAAAGCATGGGAGGCAACGCCCCAGGGGTGGAAGGATCTACTACTTGCAGCTGACGGCGGAGGAAGTTTTCAGGGAAACGGCAATTATCTGCTCGCCGTCGTACCGGCTGGGTGAATTCTTTTACTACCATCTGGAGCATGTGGAAGACGGAGAGTTATATGGAACGAGGGTGGAAGTGGACAAAAAGGGCTTTATGACGGCGGTGCGATATGCTAGCGTGGGGCCGGTGGATTTCCTACGCACTACTCCTATGGCGGTCATTGACGGGAGAGTTCGCGGCCCGCTAGGAACTCCAAGGATAAGGCTGCTCCACACCCCGATTTGTGAGAAGGGGGAACGGGCCGAGCTGAAGCAGTTCGCGGCATCGCGGCATGGAAGAAGAAGGACCAAAAGGCGTTCGCTACGTTGATTTCACGCATGGACATCAATCTCGTGAGCTCGGTGCGTATGTGCATCAAGCTCGAAGCGTCGGCGCATGAAGCATGGAAGCGGCTCGAGACGATCCACGTGAACAAGAATCTCTACGGCAAGATCCTAGCCCGGAATGCGTTATACACGGTGAAGATGCGCGCGGGTGAATCGATGCACGAGTATGCGACTTGTGTGGAGGAACTCGGGGAAACGTTCATGGACCTCAGTGGAACGGTCACCGAGGAGGATTGGATTTTGACATTGCTATGCGGCCTTTCGGAAGAGAGGTCGACGGTGATTTCGACACTCGATAGCGTGCAAGACACTTGGACGAAGGAAATGGTGGACGGTTGGCTCCTTCATGAAGAATTTCTTCGCCGACAATTCGCTAATGAGACCGTGGGGACCGTCATGTACTCCAGAGGGAGTTCCGGAAAGAAGTCCAAGTGGAGCAAGGGTGCGACGAATGAATCGTCGGGTGGGAGCGAGCATCGCGGCAAGTGTCACTATTGTTGCAAACCGGGACACTTTTGGCGTGAATGTCGGAAGCTTTCGAGCGATTGGACTCCATCGAAGGCGCGGGACGAACAGGGCAACGCGCACACGGCATCCGGCGAGGCCGGTGATTCAAAGGAGTCGCTCGTGTTATTGGCCAGCATGTCCAACTCATATGCTATAGTCTGTGTAGGCTGTAGTGGGGTATACAATATGGGGTACAACACTTTTAGGTTTTCCTACTTGTACCCACCTGCTTGCTAGTTCATTTCATTCCTCATTTCTTCACACAGCAACGGGAACAAACATCCAAGCGACGTGTGGTTCCTCGATACAGGCACAACGCAACACATGACGCACTCGGCATCGCTTCTCAACGACATTGGCGCTCTGGGAGACGTCACGAGCATCGTGTTCGGAAACAGCAAATCGCTACCGGTGGTTGGAGTTGGGAGCACGCGCCTCATCGTCGATAGCGGACCGGTGGACGTCACGAACGTGCTTCACGTCCCGGGGCGTCCCGGGGTTGAAGGTGAACCTTCTATTCGTTCCGCAACTCGCGAAGAAGGGTGTGATTGCCACCATCGACGGTGCGAAGATGAACCTCATTTGGAAAGGGGAGCAATTCGCGCAAGGTGTTCTCAACGGAGAACTCTACCAACTTAAGACGCACCCGAAAGCGGCTTCATCCAACATGGCGCAAGGCTCCAATTCGACTCTCAAGGCGTGGCATAATCGACTTGCGCACGCCAATTACGACTCGGTCAAGGAGTTGGCCAACAAATGACTTGCGAAGGGAGTCGACGTGATCGCCGGCGACGACGAGAAGCGCGTGTGCGCGGCGTGTGTCGAAGGAAAAATGGCTCGGAAGCCATTTGGTAGTCGTACCTTGTCAGAATATTATGCTCTAGCCTGTAGTGGGGTGCTCTATAGCGAGTACAACCCTTCTAGGGTTTGCTATTTGTATCCTCATTCTTGCTAGTGCAACCTCCTCTTTTGCCTAAACTTCTCTTGCCTAGCTAGGACTTACCTAGCTATGGCGCCTTCTTCTACTGCTTATCTTCACATGGTATTAGAGCGATATGCTCCTGGCCTGTGGGCCCCACCTCACTGCTTCCGCTGCTACTGCTACTCCCTGTCCGCCGCGCGCCCCGTGGTGCGCGGCGTCGAAATTAGGGTTTTTCAGCCCGCCGTGCGCCCCGAGGCGCGCGGCGGTTTTCTGCCCGCCGTGCGCCCCGAGGCGCGCGACGGGTTTCTGCCCCGTCACTCGGCGCGTCGCCCCCAGGAGGCGCTACGACGGGCGACGGGGACCCGCGCGTCGCCCCCCGTCGCCCGTCGTGGCCTGCGCACGGCCCGTACAGCCGGCGCGCGGCCCGTACGGGCTGCGCCAGGCCCGCGCGCGGCCCGTACGGGCTGCGCCAGGCCCGCGCGCGGCCCGTACGGGCTGCGCCAGGCCCGCGCGCGGCCCGTACGGGCTGCGCCAGGCCCGCGCGCGGCCCGTACGGACTGCGCCAGGCCCGCGCGCGGCTCGGGCCGCCTGCGCGCGGTTCGGGAGGCTGTGCCAGGCCCGTGGGCGGCCCTTTCCTCGCTGCCCCTGCCCTCCCCGCTGTCCCCCGTGCTTCTACTGGCGCCCCACCCCTCCTACAGCCCGTTCTCCTGAATTAGGGTTTGGGGGTGAGGGGTATGGGGGTGAAGCTACTGTGTGCCGTTCCCTGCTCCTCCTCCTCCTCCGTCTCCCTGTGCTGCAGCTGCCGCTGAGGGGGGGTGGACTTGTTGGAGCCGTTGGAGTGGTACTAAGGGGGGGTGAAGGGGGAGTGGAGCTAGCGGTGTAGCAGCGGGTGTGTGTCAGGGGGAGTGGGATAGTTTGGGGAGGTTGAAGGGGGTGGCCGCCGTGAAGCCAGCAGCTCCAGTCGCCCGTGAGACCGTTGCGCCAGTCGCCCGTGAGCCCGTTGCGCCAGTCGCCCGTGAGCCCGTTGCTCCAGTCGCCCGTGAGTCCGTTGCTCGTCTGCCGCTACTTTTAGCCGCGGAGCCAGTTACTCCAGTAGCCCGTGTGCCAGTTGCTCCAGTTGCCAGTGTGCCAGTTGCTCCAGTTGCCCGTGTGCCAGTTGCTCCAGTTGCGCCGTGTGCCAGCAGCTTCAGCTGCCGCCCACTACCTCCTCTCCTCTCATAGTCTCTTTCCTCCTCCTCACTTGCCCGTTGTGACTACCACTAGCTTTGCTCATAATTGTGAACTTTAAACTATTGCTTCTTGAACTTGTGCTCAGAATGTGTGGTGACATTGTGATCCACCCTGAGCTTGTACTGCTTTGCTTGCTCTGCTGATTACACCCCACTTTGGCTATGGGGGTGTGTCAGAATATTATGCTCTAGCCTGTAGTGGGGTGCTCTATAGCGAGTACAACCCTTCTAGGGTTTGCTATTTGTATCCTCATTCTTGCTAGTGCAACCTCCTCTTTTGCCTAAACTTCTCTTGCCTAGCTAGGACTTACCTAGCTATGGCGCCTTCTTCTACTGCTTATCTTCACATACCTCACCCCTCGCTAAGGACCCACTTGCGCTTGTTCACATGGACGTGTGTGGACCGATGCGGTGCGCATCTAAAGGAGGAGCGCGGTTCCTCTTGGTGATGCTCGACGACGCGACGCGGATGTGTTGGACCCGATTCTTGAAGGCTAAGGGAGATGCGGCCAAGGCGATCCAAGAGTGGGCGCTCGAAGTTTGCGATGACGACAAGAAGAGGATCAAGGCTATTCGCACCGACTGTGGAGGCGAATTTGTGAACGCGGAGCTTGAGAAATGGATGAAGAGCAAGGGCATCAAGCATGATGTCACAACACCCTACACACCCCAACGAAACGGAGCGGTGGGGCGACTTAATCGCACGTTGGTGGAACCCGTTCGTTCTCTTCTTCAACACTCCAAGCTTGGAAGTGAGTGGTGGGGTGAGGCGAGTTCGTTAGCAGTGTGGATTCGCAACGGTTTGCCGACAAAGGTGCTCCCGGGAACGACTCCGTTCGCAGCATGGACCGGAACGAAGCCGAACCTCTCCCGCCTTCGCACCTTTGGGTGCCTTTGCTACTACCATGTACCGGATCCCCTTCGCCACAAGTTGCAACCGAAGGCTCGTGCGGCAATCTACTTGGGAGTCACGGCAAACGAGCGTGCATGGCGAGTGTGGGACTTGGATGACAAGCGCGTCGTCACATCTCGTACGTGGTGTTCGATGAAGACAAGTTCCTGTCGGAGGAGAAACCCACTCAACAACTCACCTTCATCCTTCCGCCACGAGAGGAGGTTGAATAGAGTGAGGTTCCACCTCAAGTGGAGTTGGAAGCCGAAGATGGAGGGGGAGAGAACAACGAGGAGAGCGTTGATGATGTCGTGGAGGTGTCACCAACCGAGGCAGCAACTACCTCCACACCTTCCTCCCTACCATTGGCCGTGACCCGCAAGCGTCGTGAGATTCGTCCTCACCCCAAGTACGCGGACTACGCTAGGGTAGCCGTTGGGGAGCTGGATAAGGAGGGTGCAGCATTTTGCTTCGCAACCAAGAGTGATCATGAACATGCGGATCCTCTCATGGAACCACCCCCTAAAGATCCGTCCCGTGCATGCTATGAGCATGTTGGATTGCACACCTAGTGGGTTGGGTGCAAGGGGGAGTGTTGGAGGTTGAATGTGTTTCAAGGCAACGGTGGTGGGGCGATTGATATGCCCCCAACCCACCGAGTTGTTTCTTCTAGGTGCTCAAGATTGAGCGAGCTAGAAGTTTCGCGAAGGTGCAGGTTGACTTCGGAGGACTTGCACTTCGGTGCCACATGGCAGCACAAGAAGAATCGAGACTACATGAGAATTTGATTCGGTGAAATTCGAGTGTCGAATTTCACCCCTTCGAAATGTTACTCGAACATTCGCGAGTGTAGCAATTTGAGGTTACTTGTGCGACTCGATCTTGTTTGCATGCTATAAATCTGTTTTCTTTGTATTGCATGCTATCATAGTGAAAAACCAGAGTTCTTTGTACGTGGTACATTCGAACCAGAGATTCCAGAGAGCTCCTATCCTACATTCCAAGAGCACTACCTAGCACGTAAACGCATATATCTCGCTCGATACTTAGGCGATCGAGGTGATCTACGGCTCGTTAGAAAGCTAGCAGAGTGCTCTATCGTTTAGTGCAAATCCTAGTTCCTACAAATTATAAGAGAGTCCTCTACAACAGGCAGGAGATGCCGCCCCTTGCCTTGTGCACCGCTGACCCCCTACTGCTGCTTTTCTCTACGCAACACCGTCGCTTAACGGTCGAGAGTCTGCAGTCTCTTCGAGGCATGGCCCACGAAGATGCCACCTTGGCCCGTTTGACATCTCTTCAGGGTCTGGGGGCGGGGGCGTGGGTCTCTGCCATTCCTTCGCATGACGATGCTACCTTTACCGCAGCCGGGTGGAGCATTTGTGCGGCCATGCGCCTGGGCCTCCCTATCCAGCAGCTGATAGTCACCGGCAAGTGCGCCTGTGGGGCCGAGTTTGTTGATCCTTCAGATCCCCATCATGCCCTCCGCTGCAAGCATCAGTATGCACATTCTAGGATTCATGACGCGGTTAAGTTCGTGGTGGCGAGATAGCTAAAGGTTCGGGTGGGGTTGTGACTATGGAGGATGACACGTTGCTGCCAGGGAAGAAAGTGGATTTGGCGGTTCGGGGAGTGAGGGTGGGGGAGGAGCATGCGCTGGAGGTTAGTGTTGTAGACCCTATCTCTCTGTAAGCACAGCACCACGGACAGATTGGTCGCTAGGTGGGCTTTGCG
Source organism: Closterium sp. Naga37s-1 (assembly GCA_947471745.1). Lineage (NCBI taxonomy): Eukaryota > Viridiplantae > Streptophyta > Zygnematophyceae > Desmidiales > Closteriaceae > Closterium > Closterium sp. Naga37s-1. The sequence goes on along the minus strand of CANJKZ010000354.1, from coordinate 1,941,228 downwards.
GCTAGGGAGAGGGAAAAGCGGAAAGCGGCGAACTACGAATCACTTTTGCAGCGGCATAGGGGAGTACAGTTCACACCTCTCATCTCAGAGACCTGGGGATGTCTGGAAGGGAGCTTTGGAAGGTGGCTTAAGAAACAGGGCGAGGCGCAGATTGAGGTAGTGAAGACGAAAGGAGCGGAGAAGGCCACGGGAAATGGTTCTTCGGCGTATCTACTCGGGTCACTTGGAGCAGCCGTAGGGGTGGCTTTGCAGCGAGCTTAGGCGCGTGTGATCTTGTTACGTGCTCATCGATGATGAGAGGCCTTGTCGTTGTTTGGGTGGAGCGGGATAATTTTGAAGAGGATGTCAGGCGGGATGTTCCGTGGGCGGATGCGCCCTACTTGATGGACATGCGGATGTAGATGATGGGTTGGGAGGGGGGGAGGGGGGGTTAGATGGGGGGTCTTGATGTGGTGTCTTTCCGGGGTGTCTTGATGGGGTGTCTTGATGGGGTGTCTTGATGAAGTATCTTGATGGGTTGTCTTGATGGGGCGACTAGATGGGGTTCCCTACGTGTTGGCTGCACTTTCACTCCTTCATCACCTCTTTTTCCCTGCCCTAGGTCACTATCTATACTCCTTTATCACCTTTCTTTCCCTTCCCTATGTCACTCTATTTCCAACTCCACTCACCGAAGTTGCGTTGTTTTGCTCCATTGCTGTGTTTTGTATTCGTCTTAAAAGGTATTCAGTATGTAAAAAAAAAAAAAAAAAAAAAAAAAAAAAAATCAGCAAGGTGCTTGTGGAACAGCAGAGCATGGCTCGAATGGAGATTCAACTCGCTTGCAGCGACCGTCACAACTGCAAGTGCATCAGGAACAGTGCAACAATTGAAGGCCACACTTCATATCACTTCATGAACATGCGATGTAAAATATGTTCTTTATATTTTATATAATCTTTATATTTTATATAATTGTTTGTAATGTTAGTGTAGTTACCTTATTCTGTTTGGTGGTGGTGCATCTTTTTGTCTTGCCCTATTTTTGCCTAGATCTTGTACCCTTGTTTCTTCATGAAACCCCTCTTCTTTGAGTAACCTTCTAGCCATGGTTACTATGGTTCCTAACCTATGCCTAGGTTATTTTGACATGGTATCTAGAGCCGCAAGTTCCTAAGGACCTCTGTCGCGATGTCCGTCATGCAGCGCACCTGCCCGGCACGCTGCTCGTCACGCTGCCCGTCGCGCGCGTTGGTTTCTGCCCGTCGGGTGCCCGGTTTGTGCTCGTCGCGCGCCCCGGGCGCGCGTCGGTTTCTGCCCGTCGCCGCGGACGCCCCGCTGCCCTGCTTCCCGTCGTCCCTGCTGCCCGACCCCGCCCACTTCCTCCTCCCTCTCCTTCTTCGCGTGCAGCAGTTTGGAGGGGAGGGGGGGTGGGGAGGAGGGTGTTGGGAGGGACGCGGAAGTGGCGGGGAGGGAGGGGGGTGGTTGCACCTACAACGCCAGCCCGCCCCCTCCCTCTCACGGATGCACCTGCTGCTGTGAGGGGGAGGGTGAATGGGTGGCGATGTGTTTCAGCAGCAGCCGCCTCTCGTGTTTCAGCAGCAGCCGCCTCCCCCTCAACCTCTCTCCTACTACCACACTTGCTGTTGTGGGGGAAGAGGGTGATGGGGTGGCTGGAGTGAGGTCCAGCTGCCGCCGCCACACCTGCTACAGCTGAATCTGCCACCACTGTACCGGTTCACACTGCGTACCTACATCTGTTACTTTCGCTGCACTCTGCATGGTGTACCCCCTTTAGGGGGCGTAACTACAGTTAGACATGCAAATAGTTATGGGGGCGTATCAAAATATGTTATTTATATTACGTATAATTGTTTGTGGTGTTAGTGTAGTTACCTCATCCTGCTTGGTGGTGGTGCATCTCCTTGTTTTGGTTGTTCTTGTTTCTTATATCTTGTACCCTTGTTTTTTAGTGAAACCCCTCTTCTTTGCCTAACCTTCTAGCCATCGTTAATAAGGTTCCTAACCTATGCATATGCTATTTTGAGAGTATGACAGCAATGAAGCAAAAACGTTATGACAACCCTTACGAACAAAACAAGGGCTAATATTTTATATGGGTTGTGAAATTGCGTAATGTTTGACAGGTATGATGAAGAAAACAGTGTACAAAAACATCAAGCAGGCATTAAGGTGAATAGCGTACCCCTCTTCGGTTTGACCAATAGTTTCTGTCTCCGCATTGACATGTGTTGGAGTCTTAACATATCTAATAGTTGATGCCACAAGTGGTGCACCCAGATGAGCCCCATGGCAAGTCCTAACTGTTGATGGATAATAAAATGCGAATTACAAGTATAACTCTCATAAATGAATGTTAAGACTCAACTACATGTAGAAAAAATATTGAGAAGTATTTTTACGACAATATTACGAGAAATTTATGCTTGGAATGCAACAAATATGTTATGACCATTTAGAACATGAATGTGTGTATATATATACATATAGCTAGAATTACTCTATGTCACACGCTAAGTTATACAGTCGATACGCAGCCTGATTATCAATCACAAAAAGATTGATTATCACAATTATAATTTTAGTCACCCGCGTTGCCCGTGAGTGACAAGATTGTGCAATTTGCTGAATTCGGGGTACAGCCACCAAGTTGCGGAAGAAAAACATTAACACTTTATAAACAAAACCGGTTGCCTGTCATCAGAAATTTTTAACAGGTTACAAACCTAAACACCCAACAACAAACTCCATTCCAATGTCTCACATTTTTTCCCCCATTTTTTCCCGTGGCGACAAGTGCGAGGTAAGCGAAACCGCACAATACCCAATTGACGCACATGCCTCCCGCCTACCTGGTGTTCTCGTAATGAGCACCGACTGTACGTACTGCGTTGCGCTGTTCTGGGTAGAATATGGGCTGCCGATTTCCTGGCGCCTCAGGAAATTCTTTGACGTTCAGTAAAGACGGAAATTGCCCTTGTTTTGTAGTCCATTTCGCATTTCCCATAGTAGGTGTACGTGTATGATATATATGAGCAACATGGAGAAGCGAACAAACTACTGTACACTTCGTCAGAAATGTAACGTCATTCTCTCTTCGAACCTTCGTGTTGGCGAGGCGAGGGTGAGCAAGACAAGCAGGAGGGGGGAGTCCATTGTTACTGTACGGTGGGATCAGTTGCACGAGAGCAGTGAATGCGGAGGATGTCTGCCGTTCCAGCTGGCTGCTAGGTTGGTGCGTAAATTATTGTGCACCGCCTACGCATTTTTGTCGTTTCTAGAAGCGTGAAGTCGTCTCATGATTTCGCTGACTTGCCTGGACATGAATCCACTTGTCCGTCCGTGCTGTCGTTGAATCATCACTCACACCTCCCTTGTCTCCAGTACAGTACAGTTTTACTGTACCCAAGTCCATCCGTGTGGTAGGTGAGATGCTGTGTCACTGTGTGCGGCTGTGGGTCCAGTGCCACGTGACGCGAACCACCCAGACCAGCTGGCGGAAGCTGGGTGGAGCTGGGGAGGGGGAGGGGAACTTGGGGTGGGTGTAGGTGGGGGGGAGGGGACGGAGCGGCGGAGGAAATAGACTGGTGAAGGGAGAGGTGGTTTCAGGTGGACGGATAGAGAATCTCGTCGCGATTTGGGATGTAGACCCATGTTTGCGAACCCCTGACGATGAGGGGCAGAAGAAGATGGACGCTGAGACCTTTGCGAAAAACATGAGGTTAGGGGTAACATCTTCTTACGCTCGCTTACTGATACGCCATCCTCTCTTCGTACACTTCCGTAACATCTTCGACAACTGTTGCGAACGAAACAGCCAAATTCTTGTTGGTCTTCCCACTTTCCTCCCAGTTCTGCTGTTAGCCCGCGGCTAATAAACTGAACAAATGACATTCAATTGCCCATAGGAAACAGATCATAGAGTTGGTTTTGGGCTGTTTCATTCGCTTCGCCCGATCACGACTTTCACAATTACACGAATGTGAGGCTCTTTGGTCGTTGTGTAAGGGTGGCCATAATTTACGTCGTCGGTGAACGAAGCTGCAACTGCTTCACCCGATTTACGGTTGGAGTGGAAGTGCGGCGCGAGTGACACGAGCCCATTCTTGCCTCGAGTTCAACCCAGTGAGGCTTTCGCGAACGCCCACGTTGCGAAGTTTGCAAACGCCGTCATGAGCAACAGCCCGTTGCCGCCCCTCACGGGCGACGCACAGACTCCGACCACGAAAAAACGCTCATTTCGCGAACGTCAGCCCCAAGCCGAAATTGATTCTAGTCAGCTGCTTGGCCAGTCCAAAGGCCAAGATCCTCCGTCGCCAGGCGACAGCAAAGGCAATCGCACTGTCGCCCATCCCCACGGTACCGTTCGCACGGCCGGCGTCGTCGAACGACGCAGCTCGCCGTCGCAGGGTGGCGGTGGCGGCGGAACGCAGCTCTCGGGAGAGGACGAGCGAGAGGAGGCGGCGGAGGCGGAGGTGGCGGAGGCGGAGGCGGATGGGGACGGAGAGGGGGATGCGGAAGGAGCGGAAGACGATTCCGGGCCAGACCCGACAGGGACGAAGCGGAGAGACAGGCACCGGAAGGTGGACGGCAGAGGCCGTCGTATTCGCATGCCGGCGGCGTGCGCGTCGCAGATTTTCCAGCTGACGCGGGTCCTGGGACACCGATCGGACGGCGAGACGATCCAGTGGCTTCTGGACCAGGCCTCACCCGCAATCAACGCCGTAATTCCCGGCGGTGTCGCTGGAATCACCGAAAATTCCGAGGCGGCTCGATCAGGAAATCAAAATCAGTCTGGCAGTGCGACCAAAACTCCGGAGGATGAGGTAGGAGGTCGCCCCGCGGGCGCTACTACAAGGAAGAGACAGCGGAGCGGAGGCTCCGCGGATGTGCGGGGGGGCGCGCAGAGGAAAGAGCCCCGAGCGCCGCAAGCGATACAGCCTGTGCAGGCTGCAGGACAGGCCTGTGCAGAGCAGGCAGGCCAGGCTGGGCAGGCTGCAGGACAGGCAGAGCAGCCAGGGCTGCATGCGATACAGGCAGCGCTGCAGGCAGTGCAGCAGCAAGGGCAGAAAGAGCAAGGGTACATGAATGAGGCGAAAACGCCGCCAATGGATGTATGTGGCCCGGACGAGCCGAATCGAATCACGGGGAACTTTCCCCTGCTACCAGCGATCCAGCAACCTCAATTCCAACCCCAGCGACTTTCCCCACCCCTTCCCCAGCAGCAATCTGTGAATCATTGCGTGCATCAATCCCCGCGGCAATCCCTGCAACAATCCCTGCATCAATCACAGCATCAAATGCCGCAGATGGATAACCAACAGATGCAGCTACTCCGGATCATGCAACTGCATCAGCAGCAGCAGCAACAACTACAGGAACGACAGCATAATGAGCAGCAACAGCAGTGGAAGAGCGTGATCGGCTACCTCGCCCAGCAAATAAGGGCCGCGCAATCCAACCCACAAGCCGGCACCGCAGCAAGCGGAACACCACCCGCCACAATTGCAACGTCGATCTTCAACGCCTCTGCACCTCATGAGCGTTATCCAGCACAGCCAGGTCTTTCACCAACAACGGGACCTCTCCAGCATATAACTGTGCCTAGCCGGATCACCGTCGGTGCCACGCACCTACCTCAGCAGGAGGGGTTAATGGGAGCAGGGACGGCAGAGGCAAGTGCGACGGCTGGTTTCGCTGAAGAGAGGCCTCGCACAGCAAGTGGAAGGTTGCAGAACCCTTCTGAAAGGGAACAGCAAGTCCTCACGGAGAGGCAGCAGGTCTCTATGGGAGGGAGTTTGCTGCACAGATTTGGAATTGCATCGCATGGTGGTTTATCGCTATCGTATGAGGGTCAAGCGGTGGGTAAGCATTTGAGGGAAGATGCGGCATTGGGCTCACCACATGCAGATGTGGTGCATGCTTCTCACAATGTGGAAATCTTGACGGGGATAGTACATGCGGAGGGGAATGCGCATACACTTGGTTTTGGTGGGAGTGGCAGCGGGAGGGGGCAGTTGGAGTCTGCGGCGGGGGTTCCGTCACGAGAACTTATTCTGTCTGATAGTTTTCTTAAGACAGAAGATGCCTGCCCAACTCCCCTGGTGCCGCCTGCTCCCACTATTGGTTTGGAGCTTGGCCTAGGCTTGGGCGAGAACCATGACAAGGGCTTTCCTCACGACTTGAACTCATGATGTGACCATTAGGATTGACTGATTGTTGGTTGTCTTCTGGTAATGCAAAACATATTTCTTGCTTGCCAGCAAACGATTTTTCCTATAAAATCACAGGGAACATGCAACCAATGCATAGGGTGTAGAGGATTATTGGGTTCATATGTAGGATTATATGATTGTGAGTGTAGCGCTAGTTCCGACCAGAATTATGCGTCAGTGTGGTGTGGCGAATCAGCGACTGTACGAAAGTTTCGTGAGCACGTGACGTTTCGCAGATATTCTGGTGACAATGGAAGCTGGCGGGGCGTGTGGGAGCGGTGTTGGGGACTCTGATAACGTTGTGGCGGAGTTCCGAGTGCGTTTGCCCCATGATCCGAGGCCTTGGATCCGTGTGCTCCGGATTCCGAAGGGCTTGGGCGCAAGGCTCCGCCGCATACGACAAGGCCAGCCGCTCACAATTCCGCGCCCACCTGACCGTGAAAAATGTGTTCCAACCAACCTGCCCGTGACCCTTTGTGCCAGTGATGTTTGTCGCGAATGACATTTTTCGCCATCGTAACTCTTTGGCCGACAAGTGACGACCGCCGGTCGCATGGCCGGTTGCGACCAACTGGTCTTCTCTGCGTCGTTATATGCTTTAACTCGGTTTTTTTTTTGGCTGCCACCTTAAAGCTGCAGCAGGTGTGTTCCTTTATACCATTGATCTTATGTGTTTTATGAATAACATGAGTACAAGTGTAGCATCCTACGTTTGCTCATTGTGTTTTATAGTCATTGTTTACCAAGTGTAGGTGTTCTGCACACGTGGCCATGGCAACAGTTGTTGTCAGAGTCCCAAGGCTGCAAGAGCCAATAAGCGTCGAGTAGGGAACTTTCTCCCAGTTGTTTTTTTTTTTTTTTGGCGGGAGAATCATCCAGCCCAGGGTTGGATGACCAGATCTGGACACGGGCTTCTGTGTGTGGTGGATGGGTATGAATGGATGTTTTCGTGCTCATTTGCTCCTTTTCATTTGCATTTCATGCTCCGCAAGCTCTTTGAGATCTTTTCATCCAGCACCTGTTAGTCCACCAGCGTAGTCTTTTAAGCCTGCTTGGCCCACTGGCAGAACATTGGCGTCCTCGACGTAGTGACGTAGGTCGTATAGAGTGGGTTTTTTTTATTTTGGGTCAGCCCGGTTAGGATAACTGCAGTCGCACTTGTTAGGTCGCTTATGTAGGCGCAGATGTGTGTGGTAGAATATTTTGTCGGTAGAACTGTTTGTATTTGCCCGGAACAATTGTCGTAGGTCGCCCGCTCTTGTAGCCGGACATCTTCGACGTTAGGCTTTTTTTATTGGTAAAAGTATTCGCTCCCAATCCATAATATCGTCGAACCCACGAAAGTTATGTACAAGCATAAGGGTTCCGTAGATGATTATATCCGTATAATGGTAGGAACTTATTTTCGTTGTTTCGTTGTAGAGAATTAAAGCGGTAGAACAAAGGGTGACAGAGCTATACGGTACGGGACAGTCAGGCGACCCTGTATACGCAAGTTGTAGGCGCAGATATATGTAAACGCAAGTTGTAGGCGGTGTTCGAAGACCAATGTGCAGACGTCTGAAGCACAGACTCTCTTACGGCTTCTGCGCTTAGCCCACTAAGCATTCTGCCTATGTTATCTGCACACTTGCAAATCGTTACCACCTACCGCGGCTGACACCATCCGATTCTTTCGTCTAGTCTCGGTTGCTAGCTAATAAATTAGGAATCTGTGAATGGCCGACAGCTCGGTCCACTCTCGCCCCATGGCAGCCCAGGGCGCAGAGGATGGAGAAGAAGACCTGGAGGACGATAAAAATACTGACCAAGACTACGCACAGGATCGCGAGAACGATAGCGAGTTTGAGGCGACCGAGGAGGATTTGTTTCAGGGTGGTCTCTACGAACCATCCGTCCGGATTCAAGTCCAGGGGAGTGAAGAAGGGAGTGAAGGGCCGGGAGGCGATGGAGTGCGCCCACGACCCGGTGCGCCCAAAGAACGGTACGAGGAGGATGGAGATCACTCTGCCGCAGAAGAGGAGGGAGAATCATCGCCGGGACGACGACGACCTCCCGATTCTGCGAGCCATGTCGAGCAGGCTGCGGCCCCCGGAAATGCGCAGCGGCAGACCGACGTTGCGGAAAAGGAGAGCAGGATCCGGCGTTCAACAATCCCGCTTCGACTGATAGAGGCCGGCACGAGAAGGCACTATTGTTTCCACTTTCTACACTTCAAGTGGTGGGTGATAATCTTCATGGCAATGATGGTAGATGTCCCTGTGGCAGATAGGCTGGCTCCCTCTCTGCACGACGAGGTTGGGTTTCATATGAGCAATAACTTGGGAAATGATGGGTGGTCGTGCAGCTCTGACGAGTGGCAGATTCATCTGCACGGGCCGCGAGTCACGGAATGGAGGCTCGGCCGATACATCGAGTATCTCTTCTGCGAAACTGACGAGCAGGCAAAGTTTTTGCGTGGAAAAATGCGGCCAGACGTCGAGAAATATGTGGGGAAGGAGGCAAAGGGGTGCACGGCTTCAATGATCAAGGCAAAGATGAACGCAATGGGATGCCTTGCCAGATGCGAGGCGAGGCTCTACGGCTTCTCCATCACACTGACCAAGGACTGGATCAAGGATGCTCGGGATTATCTCAAAGTCAAGCTGAAGGATCTGAACGACGAGCAAGTTGCGTGAGTAACATATACGTGTGCTTTCTGTTTGTGTGAATGTTGATCTACATAGTTTACATAATTACTGTGCTATTCTATGCAGGGATGGTCGAGATCAAACCCGTGGATCAATTGGTGATTGCTATACGGGAAGCCAGTATAGGACGCTGCATCTTACTGTTCTGCGAAAAGAGCTCCTAGAGATCTGGTGGCGGACGCCTCCGTCACAAATCTCGCTTCCTCTCTGGAAGGCTCTGCAAGTCCCGGTTATGATGCACCTCGGACACCAATTTCTCGGAAGAGGGTGCAGCATTCGAAAGATTCGCCTTGGGAACCTGTTTGTCCGCATGACGCGGAGCACATCACACCTCGACGACTATCTGGACGTTTTCGTACTCGTCGTTGTTTCCAGGAAGTCGAAGACCAACCCCAACAACAAGCTGAGTCATCAGTTTCTTGCAAGGCATAGGGACTGGCGGCTCTGCGGAATGGGCCATGTGTTCCTATGGCTTCATTTCATCTACGACCTCGTTCCTCTGCGCTACGTGTGAAAATGAACGAGGAATGAAAAGACTAAGGGAAAGTTGGGTACAAGTACAAACCCTAGAAAGCTGTACCCCATATGTGCTACCCCACTATAGCCTACAGCAGCTAAGTCATATAAATCTGACACACCCCCATAGGCAAAGTGGGGGAGGACAAGGGGTCACAAGACCAGTCAAGCAAAGCAAAGCAAGCTCAGGGTGGATCACAACGTCACCACACATTCCGAGCACAAGTTCAAGGCCACAAGGCCAGTTCACATGCAGGATTACATATATATATAAGGCTAAACAAGCAAGAGCAGGTGTATATATATATGTAACAGTACAAACAAGGTCAAGGGGTGAGCAAGTGAGGCAAGGTAGGCACAAGACCCAGCTGAGTACAGAAGCGCTGATGATCACAAGGCGCAATTGCCTTGGTGAAGATATCAGCAGTGTTGGCCTGAGAGGCCACGTACGCAAGGCGTAGCTGACCACGCTGCTGTAGCTCACGAGCAAGGAAGTAGCGAAGAGCAATGTGCTTCGTTCTGTGCTCCAGTCTCTGCTCCCGACACAAGGCCAGCATGGCCTTGTTGTCTACGTACAGCACTGGAGGAGAACGAGGCGGCTCTCCGAGGTCAGTCAGCAGGTAGGTGAGCCAGCGAAGCTCCTGTGCAGCCATGGCCCCTGCGTAGATCTCAGCCTCACAACTGGAGCCGAGAACAGAAGACGAGCGGGTAGCCCGCCACGAGACAGAGCCGGAACCAAGGCTGAAGGTGTAACCCTGTGACGACCGCTGCGTAGCCTGGTCGTCAGCCCAAGAAGCGTCTGCGTGCCCAGTGAGGACCACTGGACTCTGCCCTCCAAGCACAAGCCCCATGCCCGACGTACTGCACAAGTAGCGCAACACCCTCTTCGCTGCAGCCATGTGCTCCGGTCTGTGTCTCCCAGGAGCAACATAGCGTGCGAGAATGCTAAGAGGGTATGCAAGGTCAGGTCGAGTGCAGGTCATCAGGTACATGAGGCAGCCAACAAGCTCTGGGTACGGGCCACTCGACTCTACGGACTCATCCGAAGGCAGAGCTGAGAGCGAGTGGCGAGTAGGCAGAGGAGTGGCCTGAGGCGAGGAGTACGTGAAGCCGAAGCGCTGAAGGACCTGCTGCACCATGTGTGACTGAGTCAGGGTAATGGTGCGGCGTGCTCTGTCCCGGGTGATCTGCAAGCCAAGGTAGCTGCGCAGTTCACCCAGGTCTGTGCACGTGTGTCTCTTCTGCAGCTCGGACTTCACGTGGGCGAGTCCAGCAGTGTCAGCTGTGGCATAGACCAAGTCGTCGACGTACACGAGGATGTAGAACGGCGGCAAAGAAGTGTCGGTGCGCAGAAACAGCGACGGGTCGGCAGTAGAGGGAGCAAACCCAAGAGCCGCAAGCGTAGTCCTCAGTGTGTCGTGCCACTCACGCGGTGCCTGGCGGAGACCGTAGACTGGCCGCCGGAGGCTCCACTGGGTGCCAGGAGGAAAAGTCCCAGTGAAGCCAAGTGGGCGGCGCAGCCAGATCTCCTCGTGCAGGCTGCCCTGCAAGAAAGCAGTGCTGAAGTCAAGAGAGTGTAGCTCGTAGTCACGGTGAGCAGCTATGTGCAGCAGTACCCGAAGAGTGGTCATCTTCGGGGTGGGAGAGAAGGTCTGAAAGTAGTCAACTCCCTGCCGCTGACTGAAGCCACGAGCCACGTAACGCGCCTTGAAGACAGGCCGAGAACCCGGCGGCCGCTTCACCCTGAAAATCCACATGCCACTGACGATGTTCGCCCCAGGCGGGGGAACCTCGTCAACGTAGGTGCCTGTGGACTTCCAGGAAGCCATCTCTGCGTCCATAGCTGCCTGCCACTGAGAGGAGTAGGGACCCTCTATCGCCTCCGCGTAAGAGCGCGGAGTCGGGATGTCAAGTGCATCCGGGTCTCCCTCAGGGGTAAGCAGTACGGACACGAGATGAGGTGAAGCAGCAGCCAAACACTGGAACTCCTCCTGTCTGTCCTCAAGGACGTCCGTGCCAAGGGCACACTCACCCGCGACGGACGGAGGACAGACAGACTCAGACTCAGCAACAAGACTAGCAGCGTAGTCTAGACGACAGCGAGCAGCAAAGTCGACGAGCTCAGCAACTAGGGCAGACGCAGCAGTGGACTCAAAGGAAGGGTCAGTGACAACAGTAGCAAGGAGACGCGTGACAGTCGGACTGGCAGCACGAAGGGAGTCCGACTCCGGGTCAGCAAGAGCAGGAAGAGAGGACTCAGGAGGAGAAGGCAAAGGGGCACGCAGAGGAGCAGTGGACGGACGGAGAGACATCCGGTGCGTGCCGGGCACAGGGGGAGGACGCTGACGCGAACCACGACCACTAGCGCGAGCAGCACGGACAGGCGACGCAGGACGAGACGCAGGCTCACGACGCTCAGGAAGACCTCCAGTAGGACCAGTGTAGGGAGAAGGAGCAGGCAGTGGGGAGGCCGGCTGTAACTGTAACTGTGACGGGACAGGCTGTGGACACTCTAAGGGAGGAGGAGGACCAGTAGAAGGCGGGAGACCAAGAACCTGCTCAAGAAGCGGAACGAAGTACGGCCGAGGCCGCGCAGCGACTCCAGACACAGCAGGGACAGCACCAGTACCCCCAGTGGTAGCACCAGCGCCAGCAGCACCTCCAGCTCCAGTACCCCCAGCAGCTCCAGTAGCTCCAGGACCTCCAGCAGCACCAGTAGCACCCCCAGCAGGACCGCCTCCAGTACCGCCAGCAGTACCCTCAGCGCCAACACCCTCAGCAGCTCCAGCTCCAGTAGTACCCGCAGGCCCAGCAGCTCCAGTACTCCCAGTACGAGCACCTCCGGGACCCGTGGCACCAGCACCCTCAGCAGCCGAAGAACCTCCAGCTCCAGCAGCACGCCTCCAGCACCGGGCAAACCACTCACGCACCTCCTGTGGAGAGAGTGGCTCCCGTCGAGACGGAGCACCCAGAGAACCTCCAGGCCCAGCACCGCCAGACGCCACACGAGCAGGCCCAGCTCCCTCAGGCTCCGCACCCCCAGGCTCAGCACCTCCAGGCGTAGCACCCCCAGGCTCAGCACCCCCAGACGTAGCACCCCCAGGCTCAGCACCCCCAGACTCAGCACCCCCAGGCTCAGGACCCCCAGTCGTAGCACCCTCAGGCTCAGCACCCCCAGGCTCAGCACCCCCAGGCGTAGCACCCACACGCTCAGCACCCCCAGAGTCAGCACCCCCAGGCTCAGCACCCCCAGCAGCACCAGAGTCACCAGCGACCTCCACAGGCTCGACTGCGTCTACCTGGGACACACCTGAAGGGGCAGGACCCTGAGGGGGAAGGGGGTCTACCGGGGGGGGACCTGGCACAAGGAAGAGCGGAGGCGGGGGGAGGGACGGAGTGCGGTAGGGGAAGAGACGGTAGTAGGGGACCGACTCGTCAAACGTGACGTCCTGGGAGGACAGAACACGGCGAGAGGTGGGGTGGTAGAACTGCCACCCTGGCGCGTCAGGGGGGAAGCCAAGGAAGACGCAGGGAGCAGCACGAGGGGACAGCTTGTCCGCAGACAAGTCGCGGACAAACGCCCGAGATCCCCAGACACGGAACGCAGACGCATCGCCAACCTTCCCCGTCCACAGCAAAGCTGGGGAGGTCTCCGGCATGGAGACCCTGGGCTGAAGGTTGATCTGATGCGCCGCGTACCGAACCGCAAACGGCCACAGAAAATGGGGGGCAGCCGCATGCATCATGGACGTACGGGCGATGTCCATGACCATGCCAATGCGGCGCTCAGCAATCCCATTTTGCTGTGGAGAGTCCGGAAGCGTGAAGGTCTGGCGGATGCCTCGTGCACGACAGTAGGCTCGCAGAAGGCCAGAGGAGAACTCTCCGCCTCTGTCAGAGTGCAGACGCAGAACAGGAAAGTCCGAGCCGAAACTCTCTCTGAGCTGGAGACGAGCTGCGCGGATCCAGTCGATCAACACCTCAGTGACATCACCCTTGCTGCGCAAGGGGAAGACTGTGGTGTAACGCGAGTAGTCGTCAACCACCAGCAGGAAGTAGCGCTCGTGACCCTGTCCACGGACGCGGGCCGGGCCCCACACGTCCATGTGTAGCGTCAGCAGCGGGGCCTCTGTCGGAGGAAACTGGGAGGAGTGAGGGGCAGCACGCTGCCGCCCCTCGACACAGGGGACGCAGGTAGGGGCAGGCCCCGGAGGAAGGGGAGGGAGGGACCGGGGAAGACCAGGGACAAGGACACGGGAGGCCATGCCTCGGAGACGAGGCAGGGAGGGGTGACCAAGGCGGTGGTGCCAGAGGAGAGTCTCGTGAGACAGGAGGCGACACGAGCAGGGGGCAGACTCAGGACCAGACCTGGACGCTGCAGCAAACACCTGACCCGACACAGCTGCCTGACCAGACGCAGTGACTGGAGGAGACTCAGTGGTCAGTGTGTACAGGCTCGACCCCGGCCGACGTGTAAACGTGGCCAAGTGTCGGCCCGTCCGAGCGTCCGTGCAGTGGGTCACACGCTGGCTCGCAGGAGTGAACTGGTGAACCCCCGCATCCTGTAGGTCAGCACCACTCACCAAGTTCGTAGAGAACGAGGGGAGGTAAAGACCAGACAGGGTGCCAGAGGAGGCCGCCGGACACGGGAGGACAGTGGAGAAGTGAGCAAGGACAGGACCCCCAGAGGGGTCTGCCAGAGAGACTGCAACTGGTCGACCAAGCGGCGTGAGTGTGGTGCGGTCTCGAAAGAAGGAGCGAGAAGCCCCCGCGTCAAGAGTGAAGGTGTGGGAGGCCGGAGCCGACGCAGTACCTGAGAGAGCAGACTCACCAGCACCTGAGGAAGCAGACGCACTGGCACCTAGAGCAGCAGCCTCGCTAGCACCTAGAGCAGCAGCCTCACCAGTACCTAGAGCAGCAGTCCCAATGCCCGGGTCGGGCGGAAAACACCAGTAACAGTCACCCTCATCACTAATTGTCACAGCATACATGGCAGCAAGAATAGCATCAAAGTCAAGGTCAAAGATAGCTACTCCCGCCCTAGACAGCTCGCCCCAGCGAGGGATCTCAGTGGCCTCAGGGAACTGGTGAAGCCAAGCGTCCGTCAGGCGGCCAAAGCAGCGCTGGGTGGAGTGCGCACCCCCGCACGGCTCACCCGCGCGGTCGCCGGTGCGTAGGACGTAGGTGCACGGACCAGTACCCCCACCCCGCTGGCGTGCAGCGTACCACTCACGAAGCTGCTGAGGGGGGGGGATCTCACGAGTGCGCTGCTGCTGCTGCTGCTGCTGCTGGCGCTGACCACCACCGGAGCCGACCCTCTGCGCAGCGCCACCCCGACCAGCTCCACCTCCTCCTCGCCGCTTTTCCCACAGTCGCTGACCTCATTACGCACCTGCGCACTAGTGACACTCGCTACCGCGCTGCCCTTCCTCCTGAGTTCTGCGCCAAGAACCCCCCCCCTATGTACATCACCCTCTACTACGTAGTCACCCGGCTCCCTCTCTGTTTGCCCCACCACCCTCACCGTTGACCTCCTCGAGGAGCGCCTCCTAGCAGCAGAGAAGAGCATAGTCGTTGTAGGAGCCTCTCGTGGTGACCCTCGTGCCCCTGTCTTTGAGGGGTGCTCCCCCTCTCCTCTCTTGCCCTCTGTTGCCTCTGCTGCTGCGGCCGACCTCGTTGGTCTTGAGTCGGTCGGTGCGGCGTCTGCCCCTAGCGGGAGACGCCGCACTGGCAAGGGCAAGGGGGGCAGGGGCGCTGGAGGAGCTAGCGGGGGCGGTGGAGGCGGCGGTGGAGGCGGAGGTACGGCAGGATGAGGCGGCTAAGTGCAGCAGTGGCAGGGGAAGAGTAGCGTGCAACTACAGCGTCGTACAAGGTCTTAGCACTCTTGTACTGACTAAAGTGTGCACGCTCAGCGGTAGGCAAGTGGCGGCGCACAGCAAGACGGGCAGCAGCGTCGCGTGTGGCCCACTGTGAGCGAACAGTGGCGTCAGCATCAGCAGCAGGGGCAGAAGAGGCACCAGAAGTGAGGTCAAAGAGAGAGAGACCGTCTGCCCTGTCGCACTGTAGGAAAAGCTGCAGGTCATCTACCCAGACGTCAAAGTCAATGGCCCGACCCTCAGCGTCAAAAGCGAGGACACTGGGGGTAGCATGACAGCAGTAGACTAGCAGCTGGAGCAGTAGGGTAAGGGCAGCGCAGTGGTAGAGGTGCCGCTCTTACCGGACAGGGCGGCTCGGGCGGCTCGGCAGCTCGGCGGCTCGGCAGCAACTGCAGCTCGGCGGCTCGGCGACTCGGCGGCTCGGGCGGCTCGGGCGGCTCGGCGGCACGGCGGCTCGGCAGCAACTGGAGCTCGGCGGCTCGGCGACTCGGCGGCTCGGGCGGCTCAGGTGGCTCGGCGGCTCGGGCGGCTCGGGTGGCTCGGGCGGCTCGGCAGCAGCGGCGGCTCGGTAGATCGGCGGCTCAGCGGCGCCGGCGGCTCGGTGGTGACGGCGGGGCCGCGTGGGGACGGCGGCGGGGCCGGGTGGGGCGGCGACGAGGCCGCTGAGGGCGGCGGCGGGGCCACGAAGGGTGGCGACCGGCGCCTTAAGGGTGGGGCCGCGGGGTCGTAAGGGTGGGGCGACGGGGCCAGCAGAGGCGGCGCCGGGGCCGGGAAGGGCGGCGCCGGGGCCGGGAAGGGCGGCGCCGGGGCCGGGAAGGGTGGCGCCGGGGCCGCAAGGGTAGGCGACGGGGCCGCGAGGGCGGCGTGGAGGGGTCGCGAGGGCGGCTCGAGGAGGCCGCGAGGGCGGCGCGAAAGGGCCGCGAGGGCGGCGCGAAAGGGCCGCGAGGGCGGCGCGACGCGACGGGACCGCGAGGGCGGCGCGACGGGGTCGCAAGGGCGACGCGACGGGGCCGCTAGGGAGGCGCGACGCGACGGGGCCGCTGAGGCGGCGCGACGGGGTCGTAAGGGCGGCGCGACGGGGCCGTGAGAGGGGAGCGCGACTCGGGCAGAGGCTGAGCGCGCTCCGGGCAGGAAAAAAAAGTTGGTGGGCCCTAGGAACAGTTCCCACAGGGGAACCTGCTCTATACCATGTGAAAATGAACGAGGAATGAAAAGACTAAGGGAAAGTTGGGTACAAGTACAAACCCTAGAAAGCTGTACCCCATATGTGCTACCCCACTATAGCCTACAGCAGCTAAGTCATATAAATCTGACACTACGGCCCCGGTATCGTCGAGCCTCTCGACTATTCTGAACCGATCTTGTGGACTAAAGCGCACCTCTTCTTTTCTTTGAAGAAGGGCGACCAGGGAAAGCAGAAGCAGGACGAGATGCACTACAAAACGCATAACACCTGGATTAAGTGGGCCATGACGAAGGCGAGATGGATTCTGAGCAAGGTGACACATGCATTCCGCAGATCCGGAGCGCAACAACTCCATGACGACGGTTGCTCCGACAACGATATCGGCACTCTGGGCGGATGGGCGCAGGGGGAGTTGCGGAGGTGTTATGTGTTCGGCATTCCGTTCAAGCCGGTTTGGCTGCTGGCAGGATTCAGCGGGGATCGTGGAGACTACTACATTGGCAGAGCCCGCGCCAAGCTTCCGCGGCATAAGGATAAGGAGAAGGATGAGTGGTTGCAGCTCTTGGATCTCTTGAGGCTTCACATTTTCCCCTGGGTCGAAGAGGGTTGGAAGAAGGTACGTGCTAGTGTACAGTCTTCGCGTTCGTAGCTTAATTTTGATACGCAATTATGAACCGTCGCATTTCTCCTGCATACTCGTCCCGTCAGGTCGAAGAATGGAACGCTGCGCAGACCGATCCGCTGAAGAGGCACTATGCGGGGGCGAGGTTCCTTGAGACCCTCGCGAGCATCGGACGCCTCGTTGTTGCACAGGATCTGGCTATGATGTGGGCGTTCTGCCATCAGCACGGCGTGAGAAACCCGCGGTGCAATTGCGAGAGGCATCCATATGTGCAGATGAGCCCCTTGTGCAACCACCCGCTGTTCCAAAAGTGGGCGTACCTGGTCGCTATCTCTCACTTCCAGGGCGAGAAGCTTCGGGCAACCGGCCAAACCACCGCCAAAGCAGTAAGTGTCTGCTATTAGTGGTAGAGAGAGGGAGTTATTCGTTCATGCTGAGTTCTGCCGTGTTGGTTTCTGCAGGACGCTATCTTTCGCACGACCGCAGAAGAGAAGATGCAGAAGATGCACCTCACCGCCAATATGCTCAGGGAGGAGCTTGGGATTTTGAGAGGACGTGAAATGCAGTTGGCGATGGAGAACGCTGAACTGAGGGAGAAACTCGCCGCTGAGCGAGAGGACAAGGCTCGGGTCATTGCAGAGTTCGAAGCATACAAGAGGTCTGTTGCGGCCAGGGATGACGCGGCAAACACCTCTGCAGAGATCGACGGATCGTCGAAGAGCGCGGGAACAGGAGCAAACCAGGCAACGGACGCATCCAAAGCACCAGTTGCCGTGGAAGAATTCTTCGTCGTGGTCGTTGTGTCTTGGCGCGAAGCCACCACTGTTGCTGCTGCCTGGAAAGTGTGGGTGCAGCCAAGCCTCATCATGGGCGGCAGGTCACTGCGCGAAGTCTTTGCAGAGTTCGACCGGTATAAGAAGAAGAACAAGAATTCCAGCTTCATCACCGCATATTCCCGGTTCGCTGACAAAGGTACGCCCGGGATGGCTGTGGGTGCATGCGAGCGAAAGATGCGTCGCGTGCATCGTGTCATGGTTTCCGTGGAGACGCTAAGAAAAGACAGCTCCGAGGCGGCGACCGCAACGGCCATTAAGCTGCTGGACGAGGTTTTACTCGTGTGCAACTTCACGGAATTCACCAACGGCCTGGCGGTGCTGCATGAGACTCCGCCCATCAAGAAACAGAAGACCGGTTCGTCGACGGAAAAGAGGACCGTCAACGACTTGGCGCAACGCAGAGTGGGCTGGCTGTTAGTCAAGAAGGGCCTAAGCGACCAGGAGTGGGCAACTTCGCTGTTTGGGGATGATGAGTGGGAGGAGATCCACAAGGAACACATGGCGCAGGAGAAGGCGGAAGAGGAGAAACAACGAACCGCTGCGGCGAAGAAGGCGGAACGGGAAAAGGCGAAGGGCGAAGCGTCGAAACGCTAGGAGCAGAAATGAGGGGGCATGTACCTTTAGGGTGGGGCGGTTTAGTTATTTGGGTACTTTATTCCGGTTGTACTGAATATGCACTACAGGCACTTGTCTGTCTTTGTAGAAGCCCAATTTGGGGCTTGTATGCCACCTTTTTCCCTGGACGCGCTGTTTTTCGTAGAATGTTTTTCTGGTCTATGCATTGAAGCACACATCGATGGTATACACCGGGCGAAATTCTGTAGACTCATGTCGTATACGATGTTATTCTATAGAGCGGCGTCGATGAATTCACTCTCACGATTGTAGATGTGTGTTCTTAGGCCACTCGGTAGACTTTTGCGTGGATGTATTCAGTCTCAGCATATGTTTCTGGGCAAAGGAGTGTCATATTCTACTAGTAGCAACGAAGATCCTATCCATGACGGTAGATATTATCCATACGTGGGTTTTTCTGCGGTATAGTGTCGTTTCCGATTTGCCTCCAGAATTTGGCGTCGAGGAATTCAATCTCCATAGCAGAAAGGTCTGTGCATAGGAATACCGTATACGATTCTTAACAAGGTGCTCCCTAAGACAAGATGTTATGCGATTGTTTAGCCCCATACTTCTACCTCCTCGTAGAAGCCGAGTATTAAACGTAGATTAAGTGTCGTAGAAGGCCGTCCTGTCATCAATTATTTTATTCGGCTGGCCCTCCCTTTGATGGCGAGTTCTATCGGCTGCATTGCTAGCTCCATACGCGCCCTAAAAATTTCGCGAGTGTAGTGAAGGTTTGCATAGCAAAAATACATCTCTCATTGTATTGTATACAACAACACCTATATTTATACACGGTAAAAAAAAAAACGGAAAGGAAAATCTATTTCTACTGCGGTACTAACAAGACCTCCAAAGAACCCGTCTGCCTCTATCACTCCTGGCCGCCAGTGCCGGTGTTCTCCTCCGTCGACGCATCCTTCGTCGCGTTCCCCTTCGCGGACGATTTCTTGGTTTTCTTCTCCTTATCCGCCCCTGTTGTGGTATCCCGGCCGCCCAACTTCTTCTGCAGGACTCCGAGGCAGACGCCCTGGTGCTGGCGAAGGCCTCTTGATGCCATGCTGCATAGGCACCAAGAGGTCACCACCTTTGCCACCACCCTTGTCATCCGCTTCGTATCCCCGGCCGCTCGCGACTCTGCCGGAAGCGCTTTCAGCAGCGCATCCGACAGGGGCAGAATCCACGCTTCCTTGTCATGCTCCTGATCCTTGACCGACCTCATCGCCTCAACCGCAACGCAAGCAACCGAGGCTGCAAGCGTCGCAAGGGCATCGAGGACGGCAGAGGACACATCGGCCGCAGAAGATGACGAGGCAGCCGACGAGGCGGTGGCAGCAGTGGACGATCTGGCAGCAGAAGATGCTATGGCCGTAGAAGTTCCACGTGCAGCTGATGTTGCGACCGTCTCCCACTGGGTCTGGTCCACATTCGTGGATGCGGCCCACATTACAGACAATGTGGTGGCAAGTCCGACTGCGTGTTCTTCCGTCGAATAGCCGTTTTCACCCTCCACGCCTCCCACCATCTTCTGCCACGCAGTTATTCCGACACCAGCGCAGGCAGCTACCTGAAAGCCATCCCCCTGCTGCTGCCGAAGAGCCGTGTTGGTTTGAACGAGTGAGAATCTGCACAAGACACCAGTGTCGCAAGATCAGAACCATCGAACTTCGCGGGTGTTTAGAAGTTGCAACTGTCCATCACATAAACACTCACCCGTCCGGTTTGTCCAGGTGGAGCTCGTTGATGACGCTCCACACCCCTGTTGGAAGCCACGTTGTGAAGTCGAGGTCTTCTCGCCACTTGTTAATACGGTTTGGATTCATGCCGTATGCCTGCATGTCAATATCCGGGAAGTAGAACTTCCAGCAGACTGCGACCGTGTATGCCCTCTCCCACACCGTTTTGTGAGAGCCGAGGTTCCGCTTCCGGCCGCCGACGGTCTGCTCAGACGTCCACTTCTGCAATGCTCCCTCGCCCCATTGAGAGAACCCGCTTCCCCTGAACGGCAGGCAGACACCCAAAGTCTTACCCTTGTCGTCCACTACGGCGTTTTTCCTGTTGTCACACTTGTCGATCTTCATCCCTTTCTTTTCCCCTGGGATTATCGGTATCAACTCCTGTATACCAGCTGCATGCCGTCTCTTAGCCGCATGACCCTCCGGCTCCCTGTCCTCCTGTCTAGGGCGCCTCCTGGACACCTCTACGTTCTGTCCGAGAACAATAGCCACGCCCTCTGCTACATTCGCCTCCCCGCTCTCAATCAACAGCAAACTCCCCAGGCCCTCAGCTATTTCCTCCTCGACTCCCTTCCAGGTCCCCTCCCCTGCATGGTCAAATCCCCCTCTTCCATCTCCCTTGCCAATCGTTCCGTCTCTTCAGCCATCGCCTTTGCCTTTGCCTCCAGTTGCCGCTGCTGTTCCACGTAGGATGCAAGTCTGGCCCTCTTCTCTACTCGGCACTGCTCCGCCTTCTGCAGGCGCTCCATCTCCTGCTGTTTCGCCCTCTGCCGCCGCTCGGCCTCCTCTGCCTCCTTCTTCTGCGCCTCCTCCTTCTGCAGGCGCTCCATCTCCTGCTGTTTCGCCCGCTGCTGCCGCTCGGCCTCCTCTGCCTCCTTCTTCTGCGCCTCCTCCTTCTGCAGGCGGTCCAATTCCTGCTGTTTCGCCCTCTGCTGCCGCTCTACCTCCTCTGCCTCCTTCCTCTGCCTCTCCTCCTTCTGCAGGCGCGCCATCTCCTGCTGTTTCTCCCTCTCCTGCCTCTCGGCCTCCTCTGCATCTTTCCGCTGCGCCTCCTCCTTCTGCAGGCGCGCCATCTCCTGCTGTTTTTCCCTCTCCACCTGCTCTGCTTCCTCTGCCTCCTTCCTCTGCGCCTCCTCATTTTGCTGGTGCTCCTTCTCCTGTTGTTTCTCCCTTTCCTCCCGATCGTCCTCCTCAGCCTCCTTCCTCTGCGCATCCTCCTTCTGTCGCCGATCTCCCTCCGTTGCCTTCCTACCCTGCTCCTCCTTTTGCCGCCGCTCTGCGTCCAATCTCAGAACTACTGACAGCCGCTTTTCCACCTCACTTAGCATCCCCTCCTTCCACCCCTTCATCCCCGTCTTCATCTCCTTCACAGCCTCCATCACTTCCTTCATTCCCGCCTCCACCTCCTTCTGCCGTCGCTCTTCCTCCTGATGTTTCTTCTTCCTCCGCCGCTCTGTGGCCTCTACATCCTTCCTCTTCTCCTCCTCCTCCTTCCGCCATTGCTCGTCCAGTTGTTTCTTCTTCTGTCTCTCCTCGTCGTCCGCCACTTGTTTCCTCTTCGCGTCCTGTTGTTGTCGCCGCTCCGCGTCCTCTTGCCTCGCCTTCTTCTGCCGCTCGGATTCTTCTCGCAAAACCGCGCTCAACCTCCCCACAATCTGGTTTACCATCCCATCCTTCATCTCCTTCATTTCTGCCTTCATCTCCTTCATCATCGCCTCCTTCATCTCCTTCATTCCCTCTCTCATCTCCTTCTGCCGACGCTCTTCCTCCTGTTGTTCCTTCTTCCGTCTCTCTGCGGCGTCTGCTTCCTTCCTCGTGGCCTTCTGCCTCCGCTCCTCGTCCTGCAGCCTATCCCTGTTCCGCCGCTCAGAGTCTTCTCTCAGAACCTCTCTCAACCTCTCTTCCACCCCCTTTAACGTGCCCTCCGCCATCCCCCCTCCCGACTGGCGAACCTGATCACTCACCCTTACGATACTCTCCCGCAAGTTGGAGAGTCTCGTGTCCACCTGCTCGCGAAACCTGGCCGCCGTTTCAGCTTGGCGCCGCCGTTCCTCGTTTCCATGGCGGACTTCTTCCAGGTTGGCCAGGGCGTCGCGGCAGTAATGGACGGTCAGATCGGCCACGTCGCGACTGATGTTGCTGTTGCGGGCCGCCAAGTTGCAGAACGTCTGCGTCACCATTCGGGCTAAGAGCGTCAGACGACGCGTTACCTCTGCCGGGCTTATGTCCCAGCTTTCGGCCTCGACGAACCTGTCACCTTGTTCGACCAGGACTGTACTCGTGCGCTGCAGCATCCGCCGTATTGCCGTCTCTGCCTCGACCCACTCTACCTGCCAAAACGCTTCTGCCACCCCGCCTTGGCCGAGATTCCTCTCCACTGCTCTCTGGTGAAGGGTAGGCCGCCTCTGCCTGTTGAGATCCACTGTATCCCTAGGCGCCCCATCGTCTGCCACCCTCCATGGCCCCTCTACCCCGGTTCCTGGTCCCAGCGTCGGACTTCCTCCCAAAAATATCCGGACTGCCGGATGTACCGTATCCTCCTCATTCTGCTCCTCTTCTGTTTCCAGCGCATCTCCCTCGTAGTGCCCCACTCCAGCCTCCGGGACCACACGAACCTCCTCCATAGTATTTTGACGCTCTGTCTCTGCCATGCTCTGCGTCTCTTGGTATTCGAATACCTGCGACGCTGCCTCCTCGTCATGCTGCCCCTCTTCCTCTGCGATGATGTGCCCCTCAGCACCCGCCGTCTCCCGTCCCTCTGTCTGTATCATTTTATTCCCATCTGAACCCTCCTCTCCATCTGGCTTCCTACGTGCGTCTGCCTCAGCCTGCTTCTGCTCCTCGGCCTCTGCCATCTTCTGCGCCTCACCCTCCGCCTTCTGCCGCGCCTCTACAACAGCCTTCTTCCGCGCTTCTGCCCGAGCCAGTTGTAGCGCCTCTTCCGCAGCCTGTTTCTGCTCCTCTGCCTCCGCCTTCTGCCGCGCCGCTGCTTCTGCCTTATTCCGCGCCTCTCCTTCCTTATGTGCGTCTGCCTCCTCCATATGCAGCGCCGCTGCCTTATCCTTCTGGCTCGCCGCTGCCTCTGATTCCTTCTGCGCCTCTGCCTCAACCATCTTCGGCGCCGCACCCTCCTCCTTCTGCTGCGCCGCTGCATCTGATTCCTTGTGCGCCTTTGCCTCAACCATCTTCGGCGCCGCACCCTCCTCCTTCTGCTGCGCCGCTGCCTCTGATTCCTTCTGCGCCTCTGCCTCAACCATCTTCGGCGCCGCACCCTCCTCCTTCTGCTGCGCCGCTGCCTCTGATTCCTTCTGCGCCTCTGCCTCAACCATCTTCGGCGCCGCACCCTCCTCCTTCTGCTGCGCCGCTGCCTCTGATTCCTTCTGCGCCTCTGCCTCAACCATCCTGGGCACCGCACCCTCATCCTTCTGCTGCGCTGCTGCCGCTGATTCCTTATGTGCGTCTGCCTCATCATTCTGCTGCGCCGCTGCCTCATCCTTCTGGCTCGCCGTTGCCTCTGATTCCTTCTGCGCCACTGCCTCCACCACCTGCAGCTCGACTGCCTCCGACGTCAGCTCTGCTGCTGCACCCGCTTCTTTACGCGCGACTGCCTCCGCACTCTTGACCGCCTCTGCACCCACCTTCTGCTGCGCCGCAGCCTCTGCTTCCTTTGGCGCCCCGTCCTCTGCCGTAAGTGCCGCCTCTGCATCGACGAACCGATGGGCCGCATCCTCTGCTTTCTGGTGCGCCTCTACCTCCGCCATCTTATGAGCCTTTGCACCCGCGTTGCTCTGCGCCTTCTTTTTCGCCTCTCCCGAATTCTCTGGCACGTCGACGTCCCCTCTCCGGGCCTCTTCAGCCGCCTTCCGCTTTACGCTGGGCAAGCGAACTTTCACGTATCCCCTATCCTCCTCGATATGCTGCCGCACATTGCTGGCGAGCTCCTCTCCTACCACTCCCACGTGTGCCCTTGCAGCGGCTCGTGCCCCACGCTCCCATGCTTCACGTATGTCTCCTGTTCCCGGGAAAGAGACGATAGGATCGGTGTCGCCATCACGGCGCCGTTGCCTCTCTTCAGCCCGTCTCCTCTTGGCTTCTGCTTCGGCCATCCGCTTATCATCAGCCGCCTTCTTCCACTGCTCCTCTGCCTGTTCGACCTGACTTGGCAGCTGTGGATCTTCTACACCCTCCTCGCCTACATCTGCTACACTTGCCAAGTCGGTCTCCGTCCGTGCTTCGCGTTCCGGCGGCCTCCTAACCCGATCAGCAAACCTGAGCTGCCTAACTCCAGACCTAACACGCTCGTCCGCACGGGCTGACCTTGATGTCGGGCCACTCAGTAGTGCACCCCCTGGTGCAGGTCGGCGGGAATATGAAATTTCCCCCACTCTTGGATTTGCGTCCCGGTTTGCGGCAGGTACGTCTCTCTGTCCCTCTACCGCTTCGGATCTGTTCTGTGCCGCCGGCTCCATGGTATTCCCGGACCGTTCCGGTGCGCTCTCCACCACTCGAGCCTCATGGGTCGTCATGACTGCATCCGGGGCGGGACGGAGCTGGACTCCTTGCAGGTCGAAAAAGGCCCTGCAGGTCGACTCTAGCATACTCCGAATTTCTTTCGCGTTGTTTTTCCCCTTCCCTAAGGCGATCATCGGCTCTGCAGTTTGAATCGCCATGACATCCCCCCATTTGTCCAGCAACTTGCTGAACAGATGGGTAACGTGCAGCCCGGAACCCACTTGCCTCTGTCCCTGAACCTTGTTGATCTGCAACATGTGCGTGAAAAGGTGGTTGTCAGACACTCCCGTAACATTTTACAAGCTTAATATCATACAACGCTTAAATCATAAAAATAGAGGCTCCTTACCCTGCCTTCCTCCAGAATCAGTTCCTCTAGGCGATCCCTCAAATCTTTCTGCACCGCTTCGGCATGGCTGCCAGAGACCCTGCGACCTCGGCTGTATTCCACATCTAGTTGTCGAATAAGCCAGCTGAAGGGCAAGGGGGTCGCAAATAATCAATAACATGCGTCCATACAAACCGCACATCTGATTAAGGAGTGACACTTACTCGAACACCTCCTTGGCATGGTCGCTGTGGCGATGGGTTGGGATTGGAGATTTAGGGTCGAAGTGTAGCACACGCGTACGGTACTCTCCGCGGGGATGTGCTAACAAATCTTGCGGGTTCATCAGCACCATGAGACTGATCGCCGTCGAGTGAACAACAGGGACTCTGCGGTACATCGAAGTTTGGATTAGCAAGATAAGCTGGTGTCATCGACAGACGTTGCGGATCCATGTCAAGAAACTCACTCTGATATCATGGGTATCAAAACCATCTGGTAGTCCAACAACGACCGATGTTCGCTGCCACAACTGGGGACACGCGGGACGGCAGACCTCAAACGCCGATGCTCGGTAGGAGCCAGAATCTTTATGTCCCTGCGAACGCGAGGATCCCCGATCTTGCCCTTGGCAACCTCCCTGCATCCAAGCCAACATGTCGCAGAGGTAAGAAGATAGCAGGTGCGTGTCTAAAAATACAAGGGTTTAACGTGCCGATGAAGTCGGCGTGCGTTACAAACCGCGCTTGGATACATACACAAGGCCGAAAAGTAACAACGCCTCGTTCCACTCTTCCTGACGAGCGATTAACATTTCATAAGACTCCCGCCCTAGTCGTACAGACAATCCGCAGCCATCTGTGATTAACTGGGATGACATCGCGTAAGTAAGCCAGAAGATGGCAGGTAGCTATACGGTTACTACCATACACTGTCCGCCTGCAGGATTTGAGGCCGACACTAGAATGAGAGGGAAGCTTGTGAGGAGGCTAGTTGTGGAACCAAGACTCAGATTGGAATGGCGAGAATGACCTTGAGCTTTGGTGCACCCACCCTGATAACAACTTCTGCTTCGCTGGTAGAATTGGTTGTGCTCTCGTCCTCACAGAAGGTGGGAAAGGCTTTGCTACAAACGCCAGGCGTAGTAAGACTTTTCTGCCCCCTACATCAAAATATTAGGCTTCTCACCATTTCCCTTCGAACATCTGCGAACTACTCTTTGCATCCTTCTACAGTGATTGGCCTATTTGTCGCCAGATTGTTCTCCTAAATCTTCTACTTCAGTTGCTGGTTGGTTGATTGCCAACCTTATATGCCATGTAAGCATATTGCATGTTCTGCGGTGCATTGCATGGTCTCAGCTTTGCCTCGACCTAGTACGAAATGGTGACGGGCAGCCCCTAAAAAAAAAGAAAGGTGTCCTGTGACAGGTTCATGACAGGCTGCCACGTATAACTATCCCATCCGCATGGTTCCCTCCGCAACGTGGAAATAGAGCAGTCTCTGCGACCTGTCACACGTGTCAGAAACCGAATGACTGTGTACATCCCACAGTACCGCTATAGGGGTACTCGCGTAGCACGTATAGTGCTAGTTTTTGTAACCCATAAAACAAACACAAGCATGAACTTTGCATGATTAGCACACCCAATTCTAAAACGGATAATCCTATAAGTGTGAGATGAGTGCCCTATCAATAAGGGCTCATTAGCACCCGTATAACAATGGCATTTAAATACAAAACAAATGTTGTACATTTCAACAAAGTGATCTGCTCCCGCCTGCAGAGAAGAGCATGAAAAACATATCAAACCTCTACGAAATTAGGTGAATTTCATAGGGGAGTCTGGAATATGTGTGATGAGAGTCCCCTATGAAAATCAGATCATTTGCTCAAGGATAAGTGGGTGATTTCTGTTGCAACCTGATTCCAGGCAATTCTGCACAGAATTCTGCAGACTTCTGCACAACAAGGCTTAAAAACCATATCAAACCTTGGGAAAATGAGGTGAATTTCAGGTGGGGGTCTGGAATATGTGTGGTGAGAGTCCCCTATAAAAATCAGCTCATTTGCCCAAGGAGAAGTGGGTGATTTCAATTGCAACCTGATTCCAGGCAATTCTGCACAGAATTCTGCAGACTGCTGCACAACAAGGCTTAAAAACCATATCAAACCTTGGGTAAATGAAGTGAATTTCAGAGGGGAGTCTGGAATATGTGTGGTGAGAGTCCCCTATAAACATCAGCTCATTTGCCCAAGGAGAAGTGGGTTATTTCAATTGCAACCTGATTCAAGGCAATTCTGCACAGAATTATGCAGACTGCTGCACAACAAGGCTTAAAAACCATATCAAACCTTGGGCAAATGAAGTGAATTTCAGGTGGGGGTCTGGAGTATGTGTGGTGAGAGTCCCCTATAAAAATCAGCTCATTTTCCCAAGGAGAAGTGGGTGATTTCAATTGCAACCTGATTCAAGGCAATTCTGCACAGAATTCTGCAGACTGCTGCACAACAAGGCTTAAACACCATATCAAACCTTGGGAAAATAAGATGAATTTCCGAGGGGAGTCTGGAATATGTGTGATGAGAGTCCCCTATAAAAATCAGCTCATTTGCCTAAGGATAAGTGGGTGATTTCAGTTGCAACCTGATTCCAGGAAATTCTGCACAGAATTCTGCAGACTGCTGCACAACAAGGCTTAAAAACCATATCAAACCTTGGGCAAATAAGATGAATTTCCGAGGGGAGTCTGGAATATGTGTGATGAGAGTCCCCTATAAAAATCAGCTTATTTGCTCAAGGATAAGTGGGTGATTTCAGTTCCAACCTGATTCCAGGCAATTCTGCACAGAATTCTGCAGACTGCTGCACAACAAGGCTTAAAAACCATATCAAACCTTGGGCAAATGAGGTGAATTTCAGAGGGGAGTCTGGAATATGTGTGGTGAGAGTCCCCTATAAAAATCAGATCATTTTCCCAAGGAGAAGTGGGTGATTTCAGTTGCAACCTGATTTCAGGCAATTCTGCACAGAATTCTGCAGACTGCTGCACAACAAGGCTTAAAAACCATATCAAACCTTGAGAAAATGAGGTGAACTTCAGAGGGGAGTCTGGTATATGTGTGATGAGTGTCCCCTATGAAAATAAGATCATTTACCCAAGGCAAATTGGTTGATTTCACAAGAAATATGGTTCCAGGCATTTCTGCACAGAATTCTGCACCCGCCTGCAGAATATAACATGAAAAGCATGGCAAACCTTGATGAAATGAAGTGAAAACTGGATGGGGATCAGGAATAGGTGTGATGACAGTGCCCTATCAAAATGGGCTCATTTTTCCAAGGAGAAGTGGGTGATTTCACCTGACACATCACACCAGGCAACTCAGCACTAACTTCCTTGCAAGAAAAAGTCCACCAAATCAGTTTGCATAGAGCTAAAAATGTTCAGGGGTGTCAGAATATGTTGTTTGTGTAGCCTGCAGTGGGGTACTCTATAGTGAGTACAGCCCCTTAGGGTTTGCTATTTGTATCCTGCTGCTTGCTAGTTCAACCATTCCTTCTCAATTCTGTTCCTGCACACAATCCTAGCTCGTACTTGGCTCCTCGTTACTAGTCCTACTGTGGCCTAGGCTACTAAGCCTAGGCCGTACTCCTACTACTTCTGACAAGGGGGGCTGGAACAGGTGTCATAACACTAACAATGCAAAAAAATATGGTCACCACATAACACATGTGTGTGATGCCCAGAGAATGACTTTACATGTGCTATGAGCAACCTTAGTTGACCCAAAAGTGACAAAATGTAACAAATTTGACAAAATAACAAACTCATGCCCGCTGGTAGAGGACATCAAGGAGATGTTGGAAATCCATATTTGTGTGCAAATGACCAACAAATTATGGAGTTATGAGCCAAACCATATGGAATTTTGACTTGGCCATTTTGACATTCTGCTTGTCAGAATTACACCAGTCTCAACAACAAAGTTTATATACAAATACTGTAGAACAGTGGTTGCGACGTCGCTTTCGTGCGACCGTCCATAATCCAAACCGGTAGTGTAACCACTCTTGCGCCCATTTCGTTGCGCCATCAGGTGGTTTGGATTTTGGAAGGTCCAACACCCTTTTGCGCCGAATCCGAGTCAAATCCGTCTCGCCACGGGCAAAATGGAGTTTCGCCAAAAAAAATGAATCCCGGTCGAAGCAGAGGATCCGAGTGCTGCTTCCGCCTTTGGCCCGCCCTTCCCCCGTCAGGTGGTTTGGATTTCTAGGGTTGGGGGTAAGGGGGAGAGCGGGGGAGGGGGGGAAAGCGGGGAATGTGTGAGTGCTGTCCACAGTAGCCGGGGAAGGAAGCGTCGATTCTTGTCGCGTACGCTTGGAGATGGTGAAGTGGAGTGGGCCCGCTTGTTCAAGAAGGAACATCGAAGCAGCCAACCAGCGTGGAGAGAAGCGCACATGCAAGCGCATCGGGTCTGTTGGGGCGTGGTGGCACCGAACCATCATTGTGAAAGCCACGCAAGCGCAAACTCCATGGGTGCAGGTGGAGGGTGATGTGTTACCTGGCTGGCACGAGCAACTATGTGTAGGAGTGGTGTCTCTGTATCAAGCCCGTGGATGCGAAGGGGCTCTGTCTCTGTGTTTTAATGGATAACAACACCCGCAATCTCACCCTGTGCGAGGTCAATGTCAACGGCCTTGGAAGCAACGGCAAAAGAACGGAGCATGCTCATTGGTTTAAAACGATTGCTGACGTGGTGGTACTCACAGACACAAGGATAAGTGAAGATCACAATTTTTGGACTCAATTAAAGCCGTCATCGACAGCGGTGGTGGGAAACAGCGAAAGGGCAGGGGGCGTGGCAGTGCTATCCTTCAATGATGAGGTCAAGCTTACAGATGTTGTTACGCATCCCTCAGGAAGGTTGGTGGGTGTCACGGTGGAGTGCGCCCAGGTCACCTTCAGGCTTGTGGCGATGTACCTTCCCGCGCAGGCATGCACCAGGGGAACTTTCTTCCGGAGCTGCCTCCCGCAGTTCGTCCAGGCGCAGCCGGCATCTGCGCACCTGGTGGTGATGGGAGATTTAAACCTAGTGGAAGACCCTGACTTGGATCGGACGTCGCAGTCGGGGTCGGGGAAAGAAAAACAGAGGCTCCTGAGTTTTTGGCGGACGGCGGACCTCAGAGATGTGTTCCGCGTTCTGCACCCATCCAAGCTGGAGTACACTTTCCGGGATAGGGCAACAGGGGCGAGCACGCGCATTGACCGAGGCCTGGTGTCCTTCTCGTTGATAGGGCTGTTGGCGGAGGCGAAGCACACCAAGATACCGAAAGGATTGTCGGATCACTGGTTTGCAGTTAAGTTTGCGCTGGCGGCGGCTGCACCAGTGGACCAGGGCCCTGGACTGTGGAGAATGCAGGCGAAGCAGGCACAAAGGAGAGGAGTCAGTATAGTGACAGCCAACATACTGAAGAAACTTGAAAGGGAAGAGGGGGTGGACCTGGGCAAGAAGCTGAAACTGCTCAGCGTGGGACTGAAGGAGTACTCGAGGGAAGAGAGGAGGAGGGTGAGGGCGACGGTCTCTCACCTTGAACGTGTGGTGGAGTTTCTCCGGCACAAGGTGATGCGGCACCCTGGCGACAGAAGGGCGCAGAATAAGCTGTTGTGCAAGGAGGCTCACCTGGACGCTTACTTGCGGAGTTGCAAGGACAGGATGCAGGTTCTGGCTGGCATCAGGGTGGAGCTCAATGGGGAGGTCCCATCTCCTTACCTGTCGGCGAAGATAAAACTGCGGAAAAAGAGGACTGTCATACGGGAGGTGTCGCATCGGGGAACGGCATATCAGGGGACGAAAGAGGTTTTGAAGGCGGCGGCGGACCACTTCAAATCCGCGTTCAGGAACGTGTTGCCGGAGGAGGAGGTTGACTGGGGTGTTTTCGCGGAGGGAGCGGCGTTCTCAGATGCGGAAGCGGCCCTCCTTGGCGCGGACTGGCTAGAGGCGGAGGTCAAGGAAGCGCTGGAGAGTCTCCCAAAGGGAAAGTCCCCTGGGCAGGACGGGCTGCCGGCGGAATACTTCATCCTGCACTGGGATATGCTGAAGGAGCATGTGATGGGTTTTTGTTGGTGCAACCCTACGGTTTGCACTCGGCTTGTTGTCCGTGTGCGTGAATGTGTGTGTGTATGGAATGGTATGAGGGCATGGGATAATATATATTTCATGCTTATAATTGTGTGTGAATGTTGAGTCATGATGTCGAGTGTGTGTGTGTCGAGTCAATAGCGAGTTATCGCTAGACGCGTGTTACGCGGTCGTTTGTGTCTCGCGCGCGGTTTCTATTTTGTCGTGCGCGGTTTCTATTTTGTCCTGTGTCGAACGTTCGGCGTGTCGCAGGTGTGTGCAGCAGACCCATCAAGAACTCAAGGATGAGTTTGTGATGAAGAGCCCGAGCCTTGGTGTCAAGCCTCAAGTGATTTCGAAGCTTGCCAAAAGGGTACACCTCAAGATATTGAAGATAGTTACATTACTTTGTGTAGTGTAACATTTCACTTGGTGTAGGCCCTAGTGAAGGGTAGTTTCGAGACCCTTCGTGGTTGGGGACAGTGTGGCACTGTTCCACATCACTGTACCTCGGCTCTTGGGGTTTGTAGGAGCTGGGAGTCATTCCCAACTCGTAACTCTTCCTATCTTGTGTTCTAAGACTATAGTGGCTGCCATAGTACCGTTCGTTCAAACCGACGTTGTGTCGTCAATTCTTTATCAAATCGTGCAATCTAAATTGCTAATTGTAGGCGACGTGAAGACGCTCCAGATCCTATTTGAATCAAGTCATTTGGAGCTGTGAGCAGAACGCTATCAACGTTTGAAGCCGCTGTGCAGAAATCCGTCTGTGCTCTCTATCTTTCGTTTTAGGCACATTCAAGCCTATTGTGACAATAACAAGTGGTATCAGAGGCCCTTGGAGCAGTTTCGACAATGTCTGGACCTGAGGAAAGGGGTGGCAGAGGTGCTGGTGGCAGTGGAGAAGCTCAAGCTCAAGGCCAACCCCGTGATTCAGCCATGGCGCCCATGCAACCAAGTCTTGGCCCACCTAGGGATGAGCCTAGGGTGTTTGGGCTTGACAAGTTCAACGGTGACAACTTTGCTGAATGGTCCTTCAAGATGGAGAACATCTTTGACCACTATGACCTGCTGGAGGTGATGGAAGGAACGGAGAAGCGCCCCGAGAACGACCCGGAGAAGAGCCCGTGGGTGCGGAAGAGCGCACAAGGCTATCTCTTACTTGGGCAAGCGTTGGGGAGCAGTCAGATCCGTCACATCAAGCCATTCCAGCGTGAACCAGAGAAAGGACCAAAGGCATGGGCTGCTCTCAAGGGTGTACATGCTCCTGCAACAGCGGCGGTAGCGGTGGTGTTGGAACGGCAAATGGCGGCACTACGAATTGAAGAAGACGAAGCGGTTGAAGAAGGGGTGCAGAAATTCTTCGACTTGTTGACGCGGCTTGATGGAGCTGATTTGAACTACAGTGAGCTCCAAAAGAAGACCAAGTTGCTGGCCTTACTCCCAGAGTCATGGTCCTCGCTCATCATCAACCTTAATCGCGACTTGCCCCGCCTCTCGCTTGAAGACGTGAAGCGAGCTATCCTTCAAGAGGATTTCCGCCGCCGTGAGTTGGCGAGTGCGGATGGCGCTGGGGCAGCGAGCATCGGCCGTGGATATGGTCGAGGAAGAGGCAGAGGACGAGGGGGAGGAAGGTTTGGTGGCAGCAACTTCGGCGGAGGCCGCAGGTTTGGCGGTTACGGCAGCGACGACAAGAGCTACGGACGCGGTCGCGGCCGATTCGACGGCGAGTGTCACTATTGCCACAAGAGCGGACACATGTGGCGCGACTGCTACAAACTCCCTGATGGTTGGACCCCTGCTCAAGGCCAAGAGGGTAGAGGAGCAGGAGGAGGGAGAGGACGAGGCCGTGGAGGCCGTGGCGGTCGCGGTGGCGGAGCTGCAAACATGAAGAGCGGAGACAACGACAAGGACCCGAGCGACGATCGATACCCGGGTCTATTCTACTTCGTTTCGACGCAAGTACCGGCTGGTCCAGAGAAGGATGAAGGCTTTGAGGAGCCAGCAGCTGTGGGGAAGGTGACCCTACACCCCCTGGACTATTGGGTGATTGATAGTGGCGCTACCTATAGCATGACACCTCGCCCGGACTTGCTCACCGAACTCGAGCCGTCACCGGTGAAGCATGTCACATCGGCTTTGGGGCAGCGAGCAGAGGTGAAAGGCATGGGCAAGGCCATGTTCAAGGGTGCTGATGGGAAGATGGTGGGCCTCAAGAACGTGCTTTGGGTGCCCAGCCTTGCTGCAAACCTGATTTCCGTGCGGCGGTTGGCAAAGGCCGGCATGGACACGAACTCGAAGGGAGCCAAGACCTACACCGCAAGGCTTGGCGATCGAATTATTTGGGACTTTCATGAGGACAGGGATGTCTACAACGAGATGTGGCAGATCCCAGTGGTCCCTATGCCTAAGGAGAGGCAAGTGGCAGCAAGCATCAGCACCAAGGATGGAGCGGTCGGTAGCGACGATGGCGCGAACGGTCGCGCTAAGGAGAATGAGCTCAAGAAGAGCAAACCTGGAGGGACCAGCAAGTTCAGTGAACCTAAGGAGAGTGGTGCAGCAACCAAGGAGCAGCAAAAGGGTGAGGAGAACCCAGAGGCAGCAGCGGAGGAGGACTACGGAGAGAGTATGTGGGGCGCTATTGCGAGCGCGGCATTCTCCAATCCAACTTCGGCTACGGGGGAGTGTGATTGGCTCACCTTGCATCGGCGCGTGGGGCATGTGGCCCTGCCCATCTTGCAGCAGCTAGTGAAGAATGAGATGGTTGCTGGCATACGTGTGAAG
The DNA here is from genome assembly GCA_947471745.1 of Closterium sp. Naga37s-1. Classification (NCBI taxonomy): domain Eukaryota; kingdom Viridiplantae; phylum Streptophyta; class Zygnematophyceae; order Desmidiales; family Closteriaceae; genus Closterium; species Closterium sp. Naga37s-1. Next base: position 1,907,185 of record CANJKZ010000354.1, on the reverse strand, counting down.
GGGGAGCCCGATGAGGTGCTTGGCTGCCCGACGTGCATTCAAGCCAAGTTCACCCGGTTTCCGTTCCCTAGTTCGGAGGCAACGGCAAAGGCACCGCTTGATGAGGTGGTGATGGACGTGGTGGGCCCCCTGAAGCTTGGAGCTGCTGGAGCTGAGTATTTTCTCACCATTGTCGACGTCTACACCCACATGACTTGGGTGTACGTGCTGGCCAAGAAGAGCGACGTGGCTGAAACATTGAAGACGGATTGGTTCCCGATGGTGGAGCGGCAACAAGACCGTCTAGTCAAGTCAATCCGCACCGATCGAGGGGGGGAGTTCCTGAGCAAGGAGTTTGGGTTGTGGCTGAAGAAGAATGGTATTCGGCACTCCCTCACCATGCCATACTCCCCTGCAATGAACGGCATCGCCGAGCGAGCGAACCGCACAATCACGGAGGCGGCACGCGGGTTGCTCATTGAAGCCGGGCTACCCGACTATTTCTGGCCTGATGCGGTGCAGAGCGCGTGTGTGGCCAAGAACAGAGCCTTGACTCATGTGGGAGCAGACAAATGGGTGCCCTATGTGGAGTGGCTAGGAAGGAAGCCAAAGGTGGATATGCTTCGGGTGTTCGGGTGCATGTGCATGGCGCTCGTGCCTAAGCATCTTCGGCACAACAAGCTTGGTGCCAAGGCGGTGTGGGCCGTGCACTTGGGCATGGCTCAAAACAGCAAGGGATGGCTTCTTTGGGACCCATTCACCAAGAAGTTCTTGGTGAGCAGGGACTGCAAGTTCATGGAGAACTTCATGTACAAGGATTGGAAGGCGGAGAATGAGGCGAAGATAGGCGTGCGGTTTGGGGAGGTGAAGAGTTCCGGTTTGGAGCATGTGGAGCTGCCTTTGGAGCTGAGCAGCGGCAGCACAACCACAAGGCAATCCTCCCTTGTGAATGGGGGAGAGGAGGCCAATGATGCAGAGGAAGAAGAGGAGGAGGTGCAGCAAGTGAGCGAGCGTGCACCGTCACTCCCTTCCCGTACTACGAGTGCTCCACGGATTCGAGCCACACCGCAGCAACGCCAAGGCCTTCAAGTCCCTGCAGCTGAGGAGGAAGGAAGGGGGAAGAGGAGAGTTCAACCCCCTAATAGGCTGACCTATGATGCGCCGGGAAAGCAGGGCAAGACAGCCCTGGCCGGAGCGGCAATGATGGTCGGAGACGACGAGGAGAGTGACTACGAGGAGTGTGCCTTCGCGTTCTTCTCTCCGGTGGAGATGCCGGGAGAACCAGCAACTCTCAAGGAGGCTTTGGAGAGTAGTGATGCTGAGGAGTGGAAGAAGGCCATGGAGAGTGAGCTGAAGAGCATCAAGGAGAATGACACGTTTGAATTGGTGGAGCTACTGGAGGGGCGTACGGCGATAACGTCCAAGTGGCTCTTCAAAATCAAGTCGGATGCCGACGGCAAGATCGAGCGCTACAAGTCTAGGCTTGTAGCCAAGGGGTACCAGCAGAAGGAGAAGGTGGACTTCAAGGAGCTGTTTGCCCCTGTGGTGAAGCCGACGACGCTGCGAACCCTATTCGCGGGAGCCGCCATCAAAGGATGGGTAGTAAAGCAAATGGACATCGTAACGGCATTCCTTAACGGCATCCTTGAGGAGGAGATTTTTATGGCGCAGCCAGAGGGGTTTGATGATGGTAGTGGCAGAGTGTGGAAGCTGAAGAAGGCCCTCTATGGGCTGAAGCAGGCCCCTAGGCAATGGTACATGAAGCTGCGCGAAGTGTTGGAGGGGATCGGCTTCACTCCCTCAACGGCCGATCACTCCTTGTTCATGCTTGGCGAGGGGGAGCAGAGGAGTTTCATGGTGGTTTATGTGGATGACATCCTCATTTTCTCACCCTCTTCTGACCTTGTGAAGGAGGTGATGCTGAAGCTTCAAGACAAGTTCAAGTGCAAGGCCCTTGGTGACGTGAGCTTCTACCTTGGGCTCCACATCGAACGAGATGTGGAGAAGCGGTGCATGCGGGTGCATCAACGAAAGTACCTGGAGGCATTGGCTGCCAACTTTGGGCAGAGTGAAGGCCATGTGGCTACACCCTTTCCCTCTGGGTTCAAGTGTGTGAAGGGACCAGAGGAGGAGAGCGTTGGTGAAGAGGAGAGGCGCCGATTTCACTCGTTGGTGGGCAGCCTCATGTATGCGGCGGTAAACACCCGACCGGACGTCGCGTTTGCTACCGGGCAGCTGGCTAGGGTTGTGCAATGCCCTAATGAGGAGCAGGTAGCAGCTGGAATGAGGGTGGCCAAGTATCTTGGCCAAACACCGACCGTTGGGCTGCAATACTCGGCGGCGGCACAAAGGCGCCAAAAGGGCGCGGATGGTGTTGAACCCGGGCGTTTGTTCCTCACCGCCTACTCGGATGCTTCATATGCATCAGAACCAGAGGACATGACAAGTGTGGGAGGCTTCATATGCTGTGTTGGTGGAGGCCCAACTGCTTGGGAGAGCAAGAAGCAGGTTGACCAAGCTTTGAGCTCGGTGGAGTCCGAGTACATGGCACTCTTCCGTGCCGTACGGGAGATTGTGTGGCAGCGGCGTTTGTTGGCTGAATTGGGGGAGGAGCAGCAAGGACCTACCCCACTGTACTGTGACAGCCAGGGTGCCATTGCTCTTGCTAAGAACCCTGTGTTGCATGGACTCACGAAGCACATGAGAGTGAAGTGGCATTGGACGAGGAGCATGGTAACCGCGGGTGAAGTTGAGTTGCGCTACGTGAAGACCACGGGGCAGCCGGCTGACATGATGACCAAGAGGCTGGTGGAGCAGCAGCATTGGAAGTGTTGCAAGCTGGCTGGGATGGCTCTGAACTGAGAGAGCAACATATCCTAAGGCCAACAATCCGAGGGGGAGTTTGTTGGTGCAACCCTACGGTTTGCACTCGACTTGTTGTCCGTGTGCGTGAATGTGTGTGTGTATGGAATGGTATGAGGGCATGGGATAATATATATTTCATGCTTATAATTGTGTGTGAATGTTGAGTCATGATGTCGAGTGTGTGTGTCGAGTCAATAGCGAGTTATCGCTAGACGCGTGTTACGCGGTCGTTTGTGTCTCGCGCGCGGTTTCTATTTTGTCGTGCGCGGTTTCTATTTTGTCCTGTGTCGAACGTTCGGCGTGTCGCAGGTGTGTGCAGCAGACCCATCAAGAACTCAAGGATGAGTTTGTGATGAAGAGCCCGAGCCTTGGTGTCAAGCCTCAAGTGATTTCGAAGCTTGCCAAAAGGGTACACCTCAAGATATTGAAGATAGTTACATTACTTTGTGTAGTGTAACATTTCACTTGGTGTAGGCCCTAGTGAAGGGTAGTTTCGAGACCCTTCGTGGTTGGGGACAGTGTGGCACTGTTCCACATCACTGTACCTTGGCTCTTGGGGTTTGTAGGAGCTGGGAGTCATTCCCAACTCGTAACTCTTCCTATCTTGTGTTCTAAGACTATAGTGGCTGCCATAGTACCGTTCGTTCAAACCGACGCTGTGTCGTCAATTCTTTATCAAATCGTGCAATCTAAATTGCTAATTGTAGACGACGTGAAGACGCTCCAGATCCAATTTGAATCAAGTCATTTGCAGCTGTGAGCAGAACGCTATCAACGTTTGAAGCCGCTGTGCAGAAATCCGTCTGTGCTCTCTATCTTTCGTTTTAGGCACATTCAAGCCTATTGTGACTATAACAGTTTTGTCAATAACTTTGCAAGGACGGGGGAGATGCCGGAGAGCCTCTCAACCTCCGTTACGGTGCTGCTGCACAAGAAGGGGGCGACGGACCAACTGGGGAACTACCGTCCCATCACGCTGCTGTCAGTCATGTACAAATTGATCACGAAGGTTATGGCCTCACGACTTAAGAAGGTGCTGGGCAAGGTGCTGTCAAAGGAACAGCACGGTTTCTTACCGGGGAAAAGTCTGGCGGACGCAGTTTCGGTGGTCGCAGATGCGGTGGAAGCTGCGAACAGCGGTAACGAAGATTGGCTGCTGCTGTTGGTCGACTTCCAGAAGGCCTACGATACGGTCTCGCGGCCTTTCCTCTTCAGGGTAATGAAAGAGCTGGGGGTACCGGAGAAGTTCATCAGTTGGACCATGGGCCTGCATGCAGAGGCAGGAACCAAGATTATCATTAATGGGTGGCTGAGCGAAAGGGTGGAAATGAATAGAGGGGTCAGGCAGGGGTGTCCTCTGGCACCTTACCTCTTTCTCTGCGCGCTGGAGCCGCTCTGCAGGGCTACGCAGCGTAAGGAATTGGGAATCGGGCCACCCGGGCATGCGCCACTCTCGTATGTGGGCTATGCCGACGACACGTCCTTCCTTCTAAGCGGAGAAGAGCAGCTGCGGAAGGCGGTGGAGGTTTTGGAAATTTTTGGCAAGCAGTCGGGGCTGAAGGTGAACTGTGACAAGTCGGGGGTAGTGCCGCTTGGCCGCAACAGAGGTGTGCCGGTGCCGGCAGGCATCCCATACAAATGGTCTGAGCGGGAAGAGCCGGAACGGCTCCTGGGGGTGTGGATCACGCCCAGCGGTGTTGCTGATCCGTCCTGAAGGAAGGCATACGAAAGGATAAAAGAAGAGTTAAGAAAATGGGAAGCGCAGTACCTCACGACGACGGCAAGGGTAGCGGTCATCAGTTGCTACGTCCTGCCGGTTCTAATGTTTCAGGCGCAGGTGTACTCACCACCGGAGGATTTGTGGGAGAAAATCAGGAAACTCTGCCATGCGTTTGTCTCGGCGGGGGAAGCGGTGGAGGAGAATATCTTTATCCTCTGGAGTGCGTATCTGGCGTGTCTCCCGCGGAAGGACGGTGGTCTGGGGCAGCTGGACCCAAAGTTCTGCCTCGACGGTTTGGCGATACGCAGAATTGGCAAGTTGCTCGGCGAGCCGGAGGGCACGCGCCGGTGGCTGGCGGAGAAGGCGGCGGGTTTCCCGCAAGGCTGGGCTACTCTGTTCGCACACCCATCTGCGGGGAAGCACTGGCAGGAAGGGAGTGAGAGATGGAAGGCGGCGGTGAAAGTTTTCTGGAAATCGCCGCTATCGTCGTCGCCGGCACCTGCGAATAGATGGGAGGTGGAGGAGGAGTTTATCTGTTTCAACAAAAACATCATACACAGGGGGGACAGTCCTTTTGGGCATCAGCTAGGCACGGCGGCCCTTCTCACTACGCGCGTAAGAGACCTGCTCACGAATGACGCAGGAGGACGGAGGTGTTTGAAAGAGGAGGTGTTTCTGATGATAGAACTTGGGAGCAAAGAGGCGGCGGTTATGGCACGGAAAGCCTACGGGGCTATGCCTCCGGAGTGGAAAAAGATGGTAGAGGAGCCGGTGTCGGCAGAAGAGGTGGTGGCAGCATCAGGAGTAGTGAGGTACATCCTTCAGGGTCAACCAACCAAGGTCCCATGGGCGGTGAAGGGAGTTGTAGCATCAAAAGTTGTCGCCTCCGCCATGTCGCTCAACGAGGATGGAAGGTTGGAGTCACAAGCGAGGGCGAGGGAGACTTGCTTCGAGGCGTGCAGACTTCAGCCGATGGTGATACAGGGGAGCAGGATGGTGGGGCCGGTGGGCGCCCCGAAAACAAAGCTTCTAGTCAAGCCCGAGCTTTTCGTGGGGGAGGAGCTGGCGCCGTTACGCAGGATACGGGCTGGGCTCACTAAATCAACGGGACGCTCCTGGAGGCAGGCAGAATGGGAGGATGTGTGGGGCAAGAAGATCGACTGGAAACGGGCTATCGAAACCCGTGACTCGATCTGTGTCTCCCTCAAGGCGAGGGATGTGCTCCTCAGGGTGCACAGCATGAACTTGCAGGTGGGGGGAAGGCTGGATTTCTTCCAGAACGGAATCAGCTGCGCACACTGTAGGGGGGAGGAAACCCTAGCTCATTGCCTCTACAACTGTCCAGTCATACAGCCGATCATCGGCGCGCTCAAGAGGTCTTTACAGATGCTGAATCCGGATAGGCCCGTGAGCTCACTGGGAGACCTGCTGTTCGAGGAAGGGGGCACGGTGTCTGGCTTCCCTGAAATGACGCTGACAGCTGCGGTGCTCCGGCAGGTTTGGCTGGCACGATGTAATGCGGTTTGGCGTGCGGCCCCTTTCGAAAGAAAGAAGGTTGGGCGCGGTGCGGTGCTGGATTTCATGACGCATGCGAGAGTGGTGGTGGCATCACGCGGAAAGGTGGTGGTGGCAGGTGAAGAGGGCAGTGTTTGGAGGGAGGACAGGTGGCGCCATATGGCGGCAGACGAGAGGAAGCTTTTGCGGGGAATCTGCGACGAGGAAGGGCCAACATGCTGGACGACCCATTTTCTATCCATCTGGCGCAACCCACGCACCTTTCACCAGCCACCGTAGTTTACCTTAGGGGGGATGTGCGACGCTCCGGTTAGCGCAGCCTAGGCCCTCCAAGAATACAGTTACGACTGCGTATGTATCTATGTTTTGATAATATAGTTACAACCAAAAAAAAAAAAAAAAAATGTGAAAGCCACGTGTTGCTTCTTTCAGACGAAGGTTCCACATGATTATCTTGGCGTGCTGTCTACACTCTGTTCGTAGGCGAAGGCATTAAATGCACGCCTCCTTGCTGGAATTTAATGCGGAGGCTGAGTGATGGTGGGGTCTAATCAGCTGGAAGAATGCCTGCATTGGGGATGAGCAGCAACGGCGTTTCTGATTGAGCAATCAACACACGGAACCGAAGGTGAAAATCAGTCCAGGTCAAGGTTTGGATTTGGAATTGCATGTTTCATTTCATGTGTTTTTTCTCCGAATGTACGTGTACAGTAATGTACTGTTGCGCAGAGCAAGACAGCAAAAACAAGAAAGGACAAGCACCAATCTGGTGCACCTGAGTCATGTGCGATAAGAATTGCATCTGGACTCGGCAATCAAGTTGCTGATCTGTTCCGTTGTCACGTCAAAAACCCTTACAAGCTGATCGGTTGCAAGTATGTCTGCCTTCTTCGGACACAGAAGCGTTACACGTCACCTTGACAATTCATGAATTACAGTTCAGAGACACCACCATCCATGTCAACAGGAACATATTTCTCAGACACTAGTACACTATGGCCTCGTCTGAGCATTTCATGAAACATAACGGCATATTCCATGTACCAATCTGGGGTTGCCTTTCAATGCCAGCATAGAAATTAAATCCCATCACGCATGGCTCGTAATCGACTGTAGCGACAGTGAACCAAACGGGTTGGAATATAAGCAGTACAAAGACAGCGCTTGTAAATAACATGAGCGACATTGTTACGTGGAAGCCGTCATGGGAGGTGAAGGTGCATCGGAGCCTGGAATAAGAGGAGTGAGGCGGGCCTTGAAGAGGTCTCCAAGAGCCTTCCTCACCTCCACCTGGTTGGCGGGAGATGCGAAAGGAAGAGGCACGGAGGGGTGAGTGAGAGGGAGGAGTGTGTGAGAGGGAAAAGTGAGAAGAGTGAAGAGTGAGAAGGGCTGTGAAGAGATCCCCAAGAGCCTTTCTCACCTCCACCTTATTGGTGAGATGGACAGGAGAAGAGGCAAGGAGGGGTGAGAGGGAAGAGTGCAGGAGGGTGAGAGGGAAGAGTGCAGGAGGGTGAGAGGGAAGAGTGCAGGAGGGTGAGAGGGAAGAGTGCAGGAGGGTGAGAGGGAAGAGTGCAGGAGGGTGAGAGGGAAGAGTGCAGGAGGGTGAGAGGGAAGAGTGCAGGAGGGTGAGAGGGAAGAGTGCAGGAGGGTGAGAGGGAAGAGTGAGGAAGGTGCAAGCGGGAGGAGTGCGCGGGGAGGGGTGCAAGCGGGGAGCGAGATGCGAAATGCAAGGATTTCGATAACTGCCAATGCAGCAGATCATGGCAGAGGAGGCACATAGAGGAAACGGTTAGAGGTAGGTTGTATCGGAACCTACCCTGGGAGGTGATAGGATCAGCAGACTCTCAACCCTAAAGAACCAGTAAAAGACTTACTGGAGGAAGGTGGTACCGGGAAACAAGCTTCTGGGGGAGGGGTTACCTGTGAAAGCACCTACCGAGGGAGGTGGTACCTGGTCGGAGCGGATGAGGCGGGTGCAGTGCGGGTAGAGGTGCGGCACAAAGCGCTCAAAGCGAGCCACTGGGGGAGGTGGTACCTGGGAAAACGCCTACCGAGGGTGGTGGTACCTGGTCGGAGCAGATGAGGCGCGTGCAGTGTGGGTAGAGGTGCGGCACAAAGCGCTCAAAGCGTGCCACGTCCATCTGACTCAGCGCTGACAGTACCTGGGGGTGATGGTATGCCAGCACGGAATATGGCGTGACACACTCAGAATAAGGCGGGGCATACAAGTACCCATACACAAAAATCATAGGTGATTATCCACCCAGCCTCCATGCACTCTTGCACCCTCCCCATCCCCCCCCCTCCTCAGCATCCTTCCCTTCTTCCCTCCCTCCCTCACTCACTCTGGCAACAACAGGCGCACGGAGGGCAAGCAGGCGGTGCACCTCAGCCTCGACAGCCTGCCCCGTGTTGGGCTGCAGGCGAGACGACATCTCCAGCACCCTCCCACACACCCGCAGCAACTGCTCCTCTGCCTCCTCTCCCAACCGCCTCCTTTCCTCCTCCTCCTCCTCACCCCCCTCCCCCTCTCCCCCACCCCCTGCTGCTCCCCCCTTAGCCGCAGCTCCCCCGTTTGCTCCCACCCCTGCTCCTGCTGCTGCTCTCCCCCCTTCTGCCGCTGCTGCTCCAGGGGTTGTCTTCCCATGGACATGCTCCTCCCCCTCCCCTGCGCCATCCCCGTGAGCCGCCCCTGACTGCAGCAGCATCTGGGAGGACAGGGCTGGTGGGAGCAGCGCTGCTGCCGGGTCGTTGAGGCAGCGCAGGAGAACTATCAGGTAGAGCTGCGTGGCTGTCACCTCCTGGCGCAGAAGGGATGGGGGAGGGCTGCTCGGAGGGGAAAAGAGGGGTTGGGGATGGGGAGGGGCGGGGGCACAGGAAGAACAAGGCATGGTAGGGAGGGGGAAGAGAGAGCGGGTCAGTGAGACAGTGCAGCAGCACAATTAGGTAGAGCTGCGTTGCTCTCGCCTCCTGGCGTAGCAGGGACGGGGGCAGGCTGAAAGGAGGGGACGAGAGGAGGAACAAGGCATGGCAGGGAGGGGGGAGGGTCGGTGAGACAGTGCAGCAGCACAATTAGGTAGAGCTGCGTTGCTCTCGCCTCCTGGCACAACAGCGATGGGGGCAGGCTGCAAATGGGGCACGTCGGGAGAATGGAAGAGTCACGTCAGATGTTGTTCCATTCCCTGCTGATGTTGTTCTGATGGACTGTGAGGTGTTGTTCAGGCAGTGCATCAGAACAGTCAGTTAAAGCTGCATTGTTGTCACCTCCTGCTGCAGCAGGGACGGCGGCGGCCTGCAAGGGTGGGAGAACCCAAGGGGAATAGAGAGGCTGCAGGTCCTGAAGAGGCAGAAAGAGCAGAGCCAGAAACAAATGGGGTTGTTTGTGGGGGAAAACGCGGGAGAGAAGACGACAGGGAATTATAAGTCCTTGTGCTGTGACAGAAATTGACAGACAGGATTTGGGAACGCTACCAGCAGTACTGAGGCAGCGAGCAGGAAAAGGGAGAATCCTGCACAAGCATGAGGAGGAGCGCACCGTTCGGGCGGCAGCATTTGGATGCGCATGCGGAGGTGCGTGTCAGAGTTGAAGCGGGCGGCAAAGTCAATGCTGGTGGCGATGCAGTCCAACAGCTGCCTCCGGTGCGCCGCCCGCAGCCGCTGCCAGTGCTTCTCCTGGAGGGGCGAGAGGTGGGGAGAGCAAGGCGTAGGGACCAAGGGAGCAGGGAGTAGGACTTGGGAGGGGAGAAGGCGTTGCCAGCAATTCTCCTGGTGGGGCGTCCCATACAAGCCATCCCATACCCCCTGCAGTTGATTGAGCCCTCCCAGCAGCAGCAGCAGCTCTGCCACAGAGATTACCTCTCACACATGAACACTCACACTCGGATGAACCTTGACCTCCCACATGCACCTGCAGCACGCTCAGTCCATACCCACCTGTAACTGATTCAGCGCCCCCAGCGGCAGTAGTTGTGTGTAGCACTTGACGCGCACAGGGCGTGATTGCCATAGGGAATGCCACGGGGAATGCCACGGGGAATGCCACGGGGAATACAGGCAGACCCACCCTCGAATGAACCTTAACCTCCCATACACACCTGTAGCTGATTCAGCGCCCCCAGCAGCAGCAGCTGCGTGTAGCACTTGACCCGCACAGGGTCTGCCACAGGGAAGGCCGATGCCTCCTCATCCTCCTCTTCCTCCTCCTCTTCTTCCTTCGCCCCATCGCCTTGCTCCTGTGAAACCATAAAAGAGAGGGGATTAGGAAGAGGCTTACAGTGATGGACGGACCAGAGCAGCATGTATGAAGAAGTGTTTTGAGACATCTCAAAACACTTCTTCATACGAGTGACCAGAGCAGCACCACTGGCGCTGGAGGTTCAAGGGCAGATGCTCATGCAGATGACCACCAACCTCCACCACTGCCAGCAGGCCTGCAGCCATGAGACTAGGCGAGCTGCAGCTTAGGAAAAAATCTTTAGCAGAAGAACGACAGTAGAGTTAAACTCTTTGTTGCCAGTGCAAAAAACAAGATCGAAACTGAGCTCTAAGTCCACTACAACGATTAAAACGCAAACATGTTTCGCACGACTGGGACAGACCCCCATCAGTGCTCATGCAGATGACCACCAACCTCCACCACTGCCAGCAGGCCTGCAGCCATGAGACTAGGCGAGCTGCAGCTGGGACAGACCCCCGTCAATCCTTCATCAGTGCTCATGCAGATGAGGATCAAGGGCAGATGCTCATGCCGATGAGGTTCAAGGGCAGATGCTCATGCAGATGAGGTTCAAGGGCAGATGCTCATGCCGATGAGGTTCAAGGGCAGATGCTCATGCCGATGAGGTTCAAGGGCAGATGCTCATGCCGATGAGGTTCAAGGGCAGATGCTCATGCCGATGAGGTTCAAGGGCAGATGCTCATGCAGATGAGGATCAAGGGCAGATGCTCATGCCGATGAGGTTCAACCTCCACCACTGCCAGCAGGCATGGGGGGGGCCGTCCCCCAGCGCCATGGAGAGATTCCCAAAGCTATGGGCCGTGTGGCAATCCCTCACGCGCCTACAGCAAGCACAGAGGGGATTCCGGCGCGCACTCACCTCGGATTCCACAGCCGAGGCCAGGGCAGCGTCACTGGCGTTGGAGGCTTGTGACCAGAAGCTGCCACCCCCGCTAGCAGCAGCGCACGTGCGCATGTGGCACATTTTTTAGTCGACTAAAAAATACGCGACCAGATGCTTCCACCTCCGCCAGCAGCAGTGCATGTGCGCACGTGGGGCACGCCCCCTTGAGCCATGGAGAGGCTTTGAATACTTACAGGCCCTAGATTCATGGTAAGATCCGGCACGCACTCACCTCGGATTCCACAGCGGACGCCAGGGCAGCGTCACTTGCGTTGGAGGCCCGCGACCAGATGCTGCCGCTCCCCCCAGCAGCGGGTGTGGGCGCGCCCCCCAGCGCCATGGAGAGGTTTCGCAGCAGCAGCGTGTCCATCAGCCGCTTGCCAAAGTTGTCCCCCTCGGCTGATGCTGGAGGAAGGGGAACAGAAGGGGGGGAGAGTGCGAGATAGAGCTGTCAGCATAGCAGCACCCTGCACCACCACCACCACCAGCAGCGTGTCGGTGCTTTCCAAAGTTGTCCACCTCGGCTGATGCTGGGGAAGAGAGGGGGGGGAGTGAGGGAGTTGGAAACAGGGGGGGTGTGGGAGAGGGGAGGGAGCTAGAGGAGAGGGCAGGGAGGTCAAACGGGTTTTGCCATAGAAGCACCGGCAGTAGATGGAATGGGGGCAGCATTCAGCGCTTTCGAGCAAAGGAGGGATGAGGAGGAGAGCAGGCTGTTACCACAGCAGTGTTGGCAGTGACGACTTGACAAATGAGCTCACCTGAAGGCTTGATGGCAGTACCCTCCCCGTTCGCCAACCCCTCCCCACTCCCTTCCACCTTCCCTTCTTCCTCGCCCTTCCCCTCCCCAACACCCGCCGCCTCCTCATCGGCCCCACTCCTATCCACCACCCAGTTACCCTCTCCTCCCTCCGCCCCTTCATTCGTTACAGTCACATCCACTTCAGTCACTTGCTCGGCTACAGTCACACCTCCAGGCACGGCCACGACCCTCTCACTCAGGTTCGGCCCCATCAGGCTCGTTGCCACGTCACCAGTGGGAATCTTTGTACGGATCGCCGAGCCTGACGCGTGATCCGCCAGGTCAGCAGCGCCGGATTCCAGCACAGCATTGTCTAATGACAGCTCAGCGGTGGCTGCGGCGGTGGCGGCGGTGGCAGCAGCAGTGTCGCCCGCAGCAGCAGCAGCGGTGGCGGTGGCGGCGGCAGCGGCAGCAAGAGAAGCTTCGGTGATCGCGAGGAGCTCGGTGGGGCGAGTGGTTAGCGTGGCAACTCTGGGGTGGGATGGGTTGGGGTGGGGTGGGCAGGGTGTGGAGGGAAGAAGGTGGGTGGGGAGGTAAGACGTATGGAGGAGACAGAAGAAGCTAGGGATGCTTCGGTGGGTGGCAACTCTGAAAGGGAAACATGGGTGGGGTGGGGTGGGGCGGGGAAGATGTGGGTGGGGAGGGAAGAGATGGGTTGGGAGGGGCGAAGGTGGGTAAGACGTATGGATGCGGCAGAGGCAGCAAGTAGGGGTTCCGTGATTGTAAAAATTTCGGTGGGGCGAGTGCTTAGTGTGGCAACTCTGAAAGAGAGTTGCGAGTGGGGTCGGATGGGGAGGGATGGGATGCGGAGGTCAAACCGCGGCTGGTCAAACTTAATCCCACATGGTACTCCACCAGAGGCATTTCAAACTTCACCCCACATCCCACGTGAGGCTGTCAAGCCACACAACAGCCCACCTGAGGCTGTCAACTGATGAGAGAAATTTGGGGACCCTCAATGTTTAACCTGACTGGTTTTGAAGTCGAGGAGCTGTGGGACGGTGTGGGGTTGCTGCTCGACTTCAAAACCAGTCACGTTACACATAGAGGATCCCCAAATTTCATCAGTTGGCCGAATTCGCTTGTTCCCCACAGAACAGCAACACACCTGAGGCTGTCGAGCAGCACGGCCCAGTCCCTTGAAGAGAAGAGTGTCCCCCCGGTTGATGAGCCTCAGCTGAGCGCCCACCGCCATGGCCGCCAGTGACTGGCTGCACTCCCATGCTTGCAAGCTCCCCACGGCGCATTCACTGGCAGGCCAACCCAGAACACACCTGAGACTATCAAGCAGCACGGCCCAGTCACGGGAGGAGAAGAGTGGCGCCCCCTTGTCGATGAGCCTCAGCTGTGCTCCCACCGCTATGGCCGCCAGTGACTGGCCGCAGTCACATCCCCGCACACACAACGACAACCCACCTGAGGCTATCCAGCAGCACGGCCCAGTCTCGAGAGGAGAAGAGTGGCGCCCCCCTGTCGATGAGCCTCAGCTGAGCTCCCACCGCTATGGCCGCCAGTGACTGGTCGGGGCGCGTGGCACAGTCGAGTAGGAGACCAAGCAGGGACGGCAGGATAAAGGCCACGTCCTGAAGGGGTGACGGGAGGAGGGCGGAGGGGTGGGGAGGAGGGAGTAGTTTCCTCAGAGAATGCAGAGCAGGTGCAGGCAGTGGATGGACGTGAATCGCAGCCAGAGATCAGATCAGAGTAGCAGAGAAACTACCAGACTGGCTACACAATAAAGAGCCTGAACCCCAACCAACCCACCTGGTAGAAGTCGCAGAAGAGGTCACAGAGCAGGTGCAGGCAGTGAATGGACGTGTCTCTCAGCCACAGGTCCGTGGGGGGCGGCCTCTCCCCATCCGTGCCGGCGTGCCGCACATAGTCAAAGATGGGGAACAGCACCCTTTCAAACACACTCTCCCAGAACCGTGTCGAGAACTTATGCCCCCGCTCCCGAAGCAGATCAAAGAGAACCTCCACGCCGCAGCTCCGAACCTTCGGGCGAGGGTCGGAAGTCAGCTCGGACAACCCGGCGAGCATCGGGAACCAGTAATATTCCGCCACCTCGTTGTCGCTCATCTTCTCGCCCTCGTTCACGGGGCGCAGGGCGCCTCCCGGGACCCGGCCCTCGGCTAAACGGTCCTCGCAGATTCGGAGGAGTGCAATGGCTTTGAGAGAGATGCGGGGGACGAGGACGTTGTTGGCGAAGGCCATGAGGCAGTTGACGCAGTCCATGAAGCAGTCGCCTATCACCTGCTCGAAATGCTCGAGCACCACTGGTGGGATGGGGGACGAGAGGTATAAAGAGGAGAGTGGGGTGCACAAGATGGGGCAGGGACGTCGAAAGCCATGAGGCAGTTGACGCAGTCCATGAAGCAGTCGCCTATCACCTACTCGAAGTGTTTGAGAACAACTGGGGTGGTGGGATAACAAGGACAGTGGGGAAGAGGAGGGGGTGGGATGGGGCAAGAGGAAGGTGTGATGATGGCGAGAGAGAAAGGAGAATCGCCAGATGGGGAGGAAAGAAGGCCATGAGGCAGTCTCCTATCACTTGCTCAAAGTGCTCCAGCGTTTCTCAATACTCTACTCACCCTCCTTTACTCACCCTACGATGTAGGACCTACATTTACCGAGTCAGCTCACCGTTGCTCTATTCAGCTTGATTGAACTCTTCCAACACTCATTTGCTCATTTTCTCTCAATGCACTCTTCACAATGGGCTCGTGGCTGTCAGTGGCAGCATGCCTCTCAAGCTATACGGGCAGAAACACCCGCAATCAGATTCAGCTCACTTCAACTGCCGCAGCCACACCACACTCACCCTGCTCCACGGTTTCAAACGCGCTCTCCACAATGGGCTCGTGGCTGTCAGTGGCTGGCATGCCTCAGGGCTCAAGCTAAACGAACAGAAACACCCAGCATGAAATCAGCTCACCTAAACTCTCTCCCTCTCGCACTCACCCTGCTCCACAGTTTCAAACGCGCTCTCCACAATGGGCTCGTGGCTGTCGGTAGCAGCAGTGGTAAGCACCATGAACACACTGCGCCACCCGCTCTTGATGCCACCCACCTTCACCTTTATCATCTGTTGGTGGTGCCAGCAAAAAGTGAAAGAGAGGTGTGAGAGGGAGGTGAGTGAGAGGAAAAGTTGAGTGGGAGGTGAGGGGGATGGGCAGAGGACAGGGGATGACCAGCTGAAGGCTCTATGCGGTGGCAGTAGTGAGCACCATGAACACGGTGCAGGGGGGGGGACAAGAGGTTTGAGGTTTGAGAGCAGGGCCAGGTGTGTGGGGGTGGGGTGGTGATGTGCGGCACATCACCATCACCACATCACCACAATGCTTTTCGTTCAGAGCTTTTGATGCCGGCTACCTTCACCCGGATCATCAAAGAGCAATGCCAAGGGGGAAAGAACGGGGGGGTGGGGGAGAGGGAGGGGAGTGAGAGGAAGGACGGGTGGGGGGAAACTTAAGTGTACAGAGGTGACGAGAGTGGGGCAGAGGGAAGGGGATGAGAAGCTCATGGACACAGAACAGCGAGAACAGTTACCTGCATGGCCCACTGCACAATGAACTCCCTAGACCCATCACTCCGGCTCGTGTGCATGAACACCACAAACAGGCGCACACAGAAATGTGACACCCACAACCCAAAAAACCCTTACCTGCACAACACATTGCACAATCAGCTCTCTCGTCTTCTCGCTGCGGCTCGTGCGCATGAGCACCACAAACGGCTTCAGGATGTCGTTCTGGAACGTGAAGCGTGCCAGCTCAGCGCGCTCCAGATATTTCAGTGCCAGCTGGCGGATGGAGTCGACGGCGTACATGGCGACGTGCTCGTCGGGGTTCTGGCCGGCCGTGATGAAATGCACCGCCAGCACTGACCAGATGCGCGCCCACACCTGCACGGAGGGAGGGAGAGAGGGGAGGGGAAAAGGGAAAAAGAGGGGAGTGAGTTGAGACGTCTCAACACAGTTCCAGCAGCAACACCCAGATGTGCGGCCCCACTGCGGGGCACGGGGAAAGGGAAAAGCTTCAGGCTGAAAGAGCTTCAACGGTGCCACTGCAAGACATGCCCTGTCCCCCACACGAGATGACAGACCAATCTGATGCGCGTGACAAGCACCCAACCGCCGAGACACACATCTCTGACGCCCATCCCTCAATGACTTGTAAGTCGGCTCAAAGCGACTTTGAGCCGACTCACAGCGAACCTTGAGTCGACTCCGAAACCCCCCAGCCAGCCAGACACACCATGCTAACGCCCACAAGACTCCAATGGATCTCTCGGGCACCATGCGGGTGCGCATTCACGATCTCCACGATCTTCTGCATTCACGTTCTCACGTGTCCCACCACACGCACCATTCAAACGGCACCTCACTCATACGCACCATGCGAATGCGCGTCATGTTGTAGTAGGAGATCTCCACGATCTTCTGCAGCGAGAAGACCCGCGGGGGCGCTAAGTGGACTCATGTACCTTACCACCCACACGCACTATTCAGAAGCCCCTGAATGGGACCCACCCACCCACACCACACTCACACACCATGCGGATGCGTGTCATGTTGTCTGTTGCAGCGATAACACCCCTGGATACCTTTGAGTGCACTCACGTGTACCTTGTGGGCTACCACCCACACCACACTCACGCACCATGCGAATGCGGGTCATGTTGTAGTAGGAGATCTCCACGATCTTCTGCAGCGAGAAGACCCGCGGGGGCGACTGGCGGAGCTCCTCTGCGGACACGCCACAGAGAGCGATGAAGAACTCGACCACTGCGTCTGAGGGGAGACGAGAGCTCACCACAAAGACCTGCGAAAAAGGTGAGAGAGGGGAGAGAGGAAGTGAATGACAGGTGACTGGCGGAGCTCCTCAGCGGACACGCCGCAGAGAGCGATGAAGAACTCGACCACTGCGTCTGAGGGCAGGCGGGAGCTCACCACAAAGACCTGGGGGTGGAGGGGGTAAGATAGGTGAGGTGATGGGTGGGGGAGGAAATGTTGTAAGGAGACAGAAGGGGAGTTGCGGCATGGCACGCGGTGGTGGTGGCGTAGCATAGCAAGCAAGGGAGAGGGAGAACAGGGCGGGGCGTGGGTGAGAGGTGCGGAGGGCGTTGATATCAACTCTCCCACTGCGTCTTATGGCACCCTAGAGCTCACACTCACGGGGGAGGGTTTTGGGATGATTTGCCATGGCACGGCACATGCCATGACACGTGGCATGGCATGGCATGCAAGGGAGAGGGAGAGAGTTGGGGAGTGAATAAGCGGGGCCATTGCAGGGTTCATGAATGAAGCCCAGCTGGGAACAGCGAGCTCAGCCCACGCCCCATACACCCACCCACCTGCTCCAGCGGTTTCATCACCCCACACACCACTTCCCCCCCGCAACCCCCTGCTGCGACGCCCCATCCAAGCCAAGCCCCACGCACATGCTCCATACGCTTCCCTGCCAGCTCCTCCACGCCTCCCAGCAGCGCCTCCCTCACTGCCACCGGCGCCTTCTAAGCCCCCTCCACCCACCCACCCCAGCGCTTCCCCTTCTCCCCCTCTCACCCCCCACCCCCTTCTCCCCCACCCTCCTTACATGCTCCAGCGGTTTCCCTGCCAGCTCCTCCACGCCTCCCAGCAGCCCCTCCCTCGCTGCCACTGGCGTCTTCTGAGGTGCCCCAAAAGGCTTATTCCTCTACCCACTCCCCACCCACCCGCCCCAGTGCTTTCCCCCCCTTCCCCCCACCCACCTGCTCCAGCGGTTTTCCAGCCAGCTCCTCAACCCCTCCCAGCAGCGCCTCCCTCACGGCTACCGGCGCGGGCGGCGCGCCCAGCACCGCCAGCATGGCAGGTGACGTGGCAACGTGCTCCAGCCTGGACACGCATTCCAGCACAGCATTCCACGTGTCCTGCAGCGCCTCTGGCTCCTGCTCTGCTATCGCCAGCAGGGTCCGGATCGCCTCCAGGTTCTTCACCCGGAGTTCCCTCGGCGCGTGCAGGAAGGTGAAGCGGACGAGCGAGGTCAGGAGGGCGTAGCGGAGAGTCTCCATGCCCAGGAGAAACGCCAGGTGAATCGCACAGCGGAGCCCGTCCATGCACACCACCACCAGGCTCTTCGGCCCCCCACCCCCTGCACCTCCTGCCGCTAGAGCAGCCATTGCAGCAGCACTCTCTCCCGACGGACCTTCCTCCATGGTCACAGCGAATGTGGCTACCAGAGGCCATCCTACCGCCTCCAGCATGGGCCGAGCGAGGTCAGCATGGGCAGCGGAGTGAAACACCCCGCGCTGCACGCGCCCTCTCCTCACAATCGCCTGTGTGCGCTTGATTATATCGTCACTCTCCTTCCGCACATCCACCGTGCTGCGTTTATGCCCCGACGCCAGATTCAGCACCGTTACCAGCTGCCCTTTCTCCTTCCCGCCTGCCCCGCCCGCTCCACCCCCTCCGGCACCCCCCGGACCGCCATCATCCCTTAGTTTAATCTCCTCGGAGACTATTGAGTCATAAATGGCCTCTAGGAGTTCCTTAGGCGCGCTCTCCTCGCCCTCGAGGGACGAGTTGATGCGCACGAAGTCGGCTTTGGTCATCTTGGCGGTCACCACGGGGTTGTGTGCGTCTGTGTTGAGCATGATCACTGCGTAGGCCAACACGTACGCGCTGTCTGCTGTCTTGAATACTCCCGGGTTGTCCTTGCAGTATCTGCGGAAGGGGGTGGAGAGGATGGGGGAGGAATAGAGGGGTTGTGGGCGTCTGTGTTGAGCATGATGACTGCATAGGCCAGCACGTACACGCTGTCTGCTGTTTTGAATACTCCCGGGGTTGTCCTTGCAGTACCTGGAATGGAAAGGTTGGGACGGAATGGGGATGGATGGAGAGGAAAGGTTGTGAGCGTCTGTGTTGAGCATGATCACTGCGTAGGCCAGCACATAGGCACAGCCTGCCGTCTTGAATACCCCGGGGTCGTCCTTGCAGTACCTGGGGAAGGGGGATGGAGAGGAGGGGTTGCTGATGTTGAGCATGATCACTGGGGAGACGGAAGCCCCTTCTTGCCAGGGGCACGCCCTCAAAGCTCTAACTAACTCCTGCACTCATTCTCAACAAGCCGAACTCACTTCTGCCAACCACTTGTCAACCACACTCACTCCCTCATCAGCCACCAAGAATCAGCTCTCTGCAAACTTCTCCATGATGCGATCGATCATCTGCAAGGCGGAAGCCCTTGAGGAAGGTGCTCTTCGACTAGGCAGCAGAACCAATCCGCTAAGCCCTAAACCCCAGACCATGCCAGGAACCAGGACTCACTTCTCTGCAAACTTCTCCATGATGTATTCGATCTTCTGCGCCTCCCCCGGGAGGCGGAAGCCCTAAAGGAAGGAGCTTTTTGAACAAAAAAATCAACCAGCCAGACACACTTATCATCCATACTGCCTCCCTCATCAGCCACCAAAACCCACTTCTACCTACTTTTCTGCAAACTTCTCCATGATTCGGTCGATCTTCTGAGCCTCCCCTGGCAGGCGGAAGCCCTTGAGGAAGAGGCGGATGGCGTGGTCGAAGGAGGTGCTGTGGAAGGGGATGCCGTCCACGTACGCGTGCATCACCGCCAGGTGGTAGTCGTCGTGATGGCCCAGGTAATCGCCTATGGCCGTCTGGAGGGGCAGATGCACGCTCACACAACACACACACAGGAGAGTCAGGGGAAGAGGGGGGATGCCGTGGGTCAGGAGGTGCTTTGGAAGGGAATGCCGTCCACGTAGGCGTGCATCACCGCCAGGTGGTAGTCGTCGTGATGGCCCAGGTAATCGCCTATGGCCGTCTGGAGGGGCAGATGCACGCACACACAACACGCACACAGGAGAGTCAGGGGAAGAGGGGGGATGCCGTGGGTCAGGAGGTGCTTTGGAAGGGAATGCCGTCCACGTAGGCGTGCATCACCTCCAGATGGTAGTCGTCGTGATGGCCCAGGTAGTCCCCTATGGCCGTCTGGAGGGGCAGATGCACGCACATACACACCATACACACATAAAAAATCAAAGGAAGAGGGGGAATGTCGTGAGTGAGGGAGTGGAAGGGAATGCCGTCCACATATGCGTGCATCATCACCGCCTGATGATGGTCGTCGTGATGCCCCAGACCAGATAGTCCCCTATGGCGGTCTGGAAGGAAAGACACGCATGGAGAGGGGAGGGGAGGTGGAGCACAGATGTGTGTGCTTGGCAGTGCCACCCACCAAGGCATGCAGGTGTATTTGAGACGTCTCAAAAACACCCTCTTTTCATGCAGATGTGTGTGCGTGGTATTAGATGCTGGCTGTGCTGTGCGGCATGCATGCCAGTGCCACCCACCAAGGCATGCATGCCAGTGCCACCCACCAAGGCATGCAGGTGTATTTGAGACGTCTCAAAAACACCCTCTTTTCATGCAGATGTGTGTGCGTGGTATTAGATGCTGGCTGTGCTGTGCGGCATGCATGCCAGTGCCACCCACCAAGGCATGCATGCCAGTGCCAACCACCAAGGCATGCATGCTAGTGCCACCCACCAAGGCATGCATGCCAGTGCCACCCACCAAGGCATGCATGCCAGTGCCACCCACCAAGGCATGCAAGAACAAGAAGCTGCTCCTCCTCGCCAGCTGATCAACTCCAACTCAACTTCGCAAGGCAGCTTACCTTATCCACTCCTCTTCATCGTCTGACACTGTTCCACACCGTATCGCACCTTATCGAGCCCAGGAGTGGAGCACAGGAAGTCAGCCGTGGCGGCAGCATCGGCAGCCAGCAGTATCCATGCTACCTCAGGCATGCTGACCTGACATCCACTCCTCCTCTTCAGCATCTGACACCGTTTCACACCGTCTCACACCCACCCTTTCCTACCTTTTCACACCCCCTCTCACCTTATCGAGCCCAGGAGTGGAGCACAGGAACTCAGCTGTGGCAGCAGCGTCGGCAGCCAGCAGCCCTCTCGTCCGCAGAAAGGCCAGCCCACTCACCTACCCCACGTATGCTGACCTGACATCCGCTCCTCTGCACCGTTTCACACCACCTCACACCGTCTCTCACCTTATCGAGCCCAGGGGTGGAGCGCAGGAACTCAGCCGTGGCAGCAGCATCGGCAGCCAACAGCCCTCTCGTCCGCAGGAACGCCAACCCCTTTTCCGGCTTCATGTTGAACTGGGTGGGGGAGAAGGGTGGGGAGTGATGGGAGAGGTGGCGAGGTGTGGTGGCGAGGTGTGGTGGCGAGGTGTGGTGGGGAGTGATGGGAGAGGTGGCGAGGTGTGTGTAAGGGAGAAGGTTGTTGCAGGTGACTTGAAACCATGGGCATGAGCACCATACCGTATGTTGTAACTTGCCGTACCGTATCTTGTAATGGGCATGAGCACCATACCGTACCTTCCTGCTCCTCAAAACAACATTTTTTCACAGCTATTCCCATCACTGCCTTTTGATTCAAATCAGATCACATCTACACCAAACCTTCTCCACGCCTCATTGCTGCTCCCACCTACCTTTTCCACAGCTGTCTCAAATGCTGCCTTCTGCGCTTTGGCCCGCCCAAACTGATCCGCCTGTGACCTAACCATTGCTTTGAAGATTCCCACCCTACCTTTTCCACAGCTGTCTCAAACGCTGCCTTCTGCGCCTTGGCCCGCCCAAACTGATCCGCCTGTGATTCTACCGCCGCCCACTTCGCCACCCGCCCCTCCCTCTCCTCCTCATCCTCATCCTCCTCCTCCTCCTCCACCGCTCCCAACCCATCCGCCTTCCACTCGTCCCCTTCCTCCTCCTTCTCCTCACCCACCACACCCACCGGCACCGGAGGCTTATCCTTCCCATACCACGTATCCAAAGCATGCACCACATTCACCAAGCACTGCAACGCCGCCAGCTTCACCGCCGCTACCAGCGCCGCCCCACCCTCCCCTCCCGCACCCGCCCCCCCCGCCCCTGCCCCTCCACCCGCAATCCCCACCACAGGCATCTGAGCAAGCCGCTCCAGAGACGTCACCATACGCTCAAACAGATTCGACGCGTCCAAATCACAGTCGTAGTTCACAAAGACATCCGCTAGCAGCTGTGGTTCGGCTGTGAGCCGCTCTAACACTCTCAGAAGCCCCAGACGCTGGGTTGGAGAGATATCCGGGGAGTCGAGTGACCGGAGGACGACGAGGGGGAAGAAGAGGCCGATCTCGGCTTTAAGGGATTCGCGGAATCGCTGGATGAGCGTGGCGAAGATGGAGCAGGCGAGGCCGTGGATGCAGTCCGAGGGCGACACGGCGGCGCGCACGAGCGCATAGCAGAGGTACATCTTGATGGAATCGAGGAAGGCAAAGTTGAGCGTGAACTCGCGACTCACTGAGTCCAATAGGCCCTGGGGAAAGGGGGAATGTGGGCAGGGAGTGGGGGAGAGTGGGTATGACTGCACGAGCGCGCGTAGCAGAGGTACATTTTGATGGAGTGGAGGAAGGCGAAGTTGAGAGTGAACTCGCGGCTCACTGACTCCACTAGGCCATGGAAGCAGGAAGGGGTTGGGGGGAGCAGTGGGGAGGAGTGGGGAGGGGTTAAGGGGGAAAGTGGGCACGAGTGCACGAGCGCGTAGCAGAGGTACATCTTGGAAATATCCAGGAAGGCCAATGAGCGTGAACTCGCGACTGCACGCTCATACACTGCACCGCTCGCTCGTACGCTGCACCGCTCCTTCATACGCTGCACCGCTCCCTCGTACGCTGCACCACTCCCTCGTACGCTGCACCGCGCATTCTTACGCTGCACCGCCCGCTCGTACGCTGCACCCGCTCGTACGCTGCACCGCCCGCTCATACGCTGCACCGCACGCTCACACGCTGCACAGCCCGCTCATACGCTGCACCGCACGCTCATACGCTGCACCGCACGCTCATACGCTGCACCGCCCGCTCATACGCTGCACCGCCCGCTCATACGCTGCACCGCCCGCTCATGCGCTGCACCGCTCGCTCATGCGCTGCACCGCACGCTCATACGCTGCACCGCACGCTCATACGCTGCACCGCACGCTCATACGCTGCACCGCACGCTCATACGCTGCACCGCCCGCTTTTACGCTGCACCGCCCGCTCATACGCTGCACCGCTCGCTCATACGCTGCACCGCCCGCTCATACGCTGCACCGCCCGCTCATACGCTGCACCGCCCGCTCATACGCTGCACCGCACGCTCATACGCTGCACCGCCCGCTCATACGCTGCACCGCCCGCTCATACGCTGCACCGCACGCTCATACGCTGCACCGCACGCTCATGCGCTGCACCGCACGCTCATACGCTGCACTGCACGCTCATACGCTGCACCGCACGCGCATACGCTGCACCGCACGCTCATACGCTGCACCGCCCGCTCATACGCTGCACCGCACGCTCATACGCTGCACCGCACGCTCATACGCTGCACCGCCCGCTCATACGCTGCACCGCACGCTCATACGCTGCACCGCACGCGCATACGCTGCACCGCACGCTCATACGCTGCACCGCCCGCTCATACGCTGCACCGCACGCTCATACGCTGCACCGCCCGCTCATACGCTGCACCGCACGCTCATACGCTGCACCGCCCGCTCATACGCTGCACCGCCCGCTCATACGCTGCACCGCCCGCTCATACGCTGCACCGCACGCTCATACGCTGCACTGCACGCGCATACGCTGCACCGCACGCTCATACGCTGCACCGCCCGCTCATACGCTGCACCGCACGCTCATACGCTGCACCGCACGCTCATACGCTGCACCGCCCGCTCATACGCTGCACCGCACGCTCATACGCTGCACCGCACGCTCATACGCTGCACCGCCCGCTCATACGCTGCACCGCACGCTCATACGCTGCACCGCACGCTCATACGCTGGACCGCACGCTCATACGCTGCACCGCACGCTCATACGCTGCACCGCACGCTCATACGCTGCACCGCACGCTCATACGCTGCACCGCACGCTCATACGCTGCACCGCACGCTCATACGCTGCACCGCACGCTCATACGCTGCACCGCACGCTCATACGCTGCACCGCACGCTCATACGCTGCACCGCACGCACATCCGCTGCACCTCCCGCTCATACACTGCACGCCGTCTTGCACGGCATGGCGTGCTGGATGCCTTTTGAGGCGCCTCACATGTCCACTGGTACCCCACTCACCACGTGCTGACCACCGCACCCATCTGCGCCAGTGCGCCCCACCACGCCAGTCAGCTAGGCATGTGTCGACCAGGTGATGGCTTTTGAGGAGCCTCACAGGTCCACTGGTACCCCACTCACCACGTTCTGACCACTGCACCCACCCACCTGCAGCAGCTATGAGACAAGCACGTGGCACAGCAACCCACCTGCAGCAGCTATGAGACAAGCACGTGGCACAGCAACCCATCTGCAGCAGCTATGAGACAAGCACGTGGCACCCATCTGCAGCAGCTATGAGACAAGCACGTGGCACAGCAACCCACCTGCAGCAGCTGGAGAGAGAGAGCCTTGGTGCGCAGAACAAGGTTCTCGGTTCCGTCCTTCATGGCCATCTTGCACAGCGTGGCGAGCTGGAAACCCTTCCAGGTGCCTCACAGGCACACAGGAGCTCGAGGCAAGCCACTCACCTGCAGCAGCTACTGGCAACCCACCCACCTGCAGCAGCTACTGGCAACCCACCCACCTGCAGCAGCTACTGGCAACCCACCCACCTGCAGCAGCTGCTGGCAACCCACCCACCTGCAGCAGCTACTGGCAAGCCACCCACCTGCAGCAACTGCAGCGACAGTGCCTTGGTGCGCAGAACGAGGTCCTCGGTGCCGTCCTTCATGGCCATCTTGCACAGCGTGCGGAACACCAGCAGGGCGTCCCGCTGCGCCAGCGCCAGCAGGCTCAGATCAATGCCCCTGGTGGTGGGGAGGGAGGGGAGGATGATATGGCAGGGTGGGAGGTTGTCAGTCAACTTGGCCAATCGACTTGTTGGGTTGCAAAACGGTAAACACACATACATGCATACTGTCACGACTCCCCATACAATCACGAACCAAACCACATCTCAGCTTCACTTCACTCACTTAGGAGCAGCAGGAGTCGCCCCAGCGCCCTCCTCTCCACCCCCCTCCCCTGCTGACGCAGCACCTCCCTCCCCTTCACCACCCTCACCACCACCACCCCCAGCAACATCCCCCCCTGCACCCCCTCCCTGTGGCCTAAGTGCTTTACTTAGCACAGCATCTAGAGCCTCTATACTGGGTTGCGGTCCCTCCAGGACTTTTAGCTCCTCCTGTACTCCCGCTCTCTCATCCCTCTCCCCGTTCCCCTCAACCTCCCCCTCCTCCTCCCCCTCCCCGCCTCCCTCCTTCCCTTCCGCCCCCTCCACTGCAGCAGCAGCAGACGTACCACCACCATCACCACCAGCAGCAGCGTCACCAGCAACGGCAGCAGGTTGGTCCTCGGAAGGCCCCTCCCCGGAGGGCTTGGTGGGTGTGGGGTAGGCGTGGGGACGCTGAGGGGCACTCTGCACGTGCGGAAGGGAGGGGCAGCGGGATGGGGAATCGGGGAGAGGAATGCGCTTGAGAAGGTGGGATCGCTAGGAGCAGCGTCAACAGCAGCGGCAGGTTGGTCCTCGGAAGGCCCCTCCCCAGAGGGCTTGGTGGGCGTGGGGTAGGCGTGGGGACGCTGAGGGGCACTCTCTAAATGTGGGGGCGCGGGGAGGGTGGATGGGGGTGGCAGGGGGAGTGGGCCACGATGGGAGGTGGAACAAGGGATGCGAGAGGGGAGGAATCACCAGATGGATGAACTTGGAGAGGAAGGGGAAGGAAACATAGGCGCTGGGGAGACTTCATTGGGTATGCTGAATGCATGCTCTGATGATGAGACTCACGGCTAGTTCCGATGCCTCCATGCGTTTGAAGACGATGTTGAGCATCTGAGTGAGCGTGCCCCTGGCTGTTGACAGGTTCACCTGGCTCTTGCTGCGAGGAGGCACGCAGGAGGAAAGAGCGGATCACAGACAGAATCAAGCATGCCCCGCCAAGGAAGTGGGATGTTATTTCCAAGAGAACAAGCATGGAAAGAGTGCTGTGTGATGCCTACGAGTGCTTTCTGCTTGCTTGGTGAAACACTTACAGAAAAAACTTGAGCCGTCCTTACTGTGTTGGGAACACGAATGTTGGTGGGGCAACCTTGATGGGGCAACCTTGATGGGCCAACTTACCTTGTGAGCACTATGTTGTAGCATGTGCGCAGAGCAAGGATCAAGCAGTCCCCATGCACTGCCAGACATGGACGAGGGGAATGGGTTACGGAGAATGGGGAGGCGAATGGGGAGAATATGGGGAATAGGATTGGTTAAATTCAGAGTACGCCGAGGGAGAAGGAATGTCGAGTGAGGGTATTTTGGGGGAGATGAAAGGTGAGGCGACGGCAGGTGAGGAGACGAAGGTGGGAAGACGAAAGGTGCCAAACTGCTTACAGATGAGGGTGAGAAGCTGGGTTGAATGCAAAAAGGTACCTTGGAAAGTGGAGGAGGCGATGGCAGTGAGGATGACTTTGATGACCTGCAGCACCACACTGAGGAGCGGAGGGAAGATCAGAGAAGAAGAGGGGGGAGATGAGGAGATGTGAGTGTTTTTTACCTGCAGCACCACACTGAGGAGCGGAGGAAAGGGAGGGGGGAAAAGAGTTCTCTTCAGGCGCCTCAAAGAGGCGATGGCAGTGAGTGTGTCTCTTATAGCCTGCAGCCTCTGATTGCTCTCGCCATTCTCCAATCCCACAGTGCAACGCGATAATCTGCCCCACCTGTCAAGTGCCGTGTTGAGAGCTGGAAGATCTCTGTGTGCACTTTGTTATTCTCGTCGCCCTCTAGCCCCTCGAGTGACATGCATTGTGTAATCACCTCACCTGTCCAGGTAATCACCAGGTCTTTTACTAGGTAATCACCTCACCTGTCCAGGTAATCACCAGGTCTTTTACTAGGTAATCACCTCACCTGTCCAGGTAATCACCAGGTCTTTTACTAGGTAATCACCTCACCTGTCGAGTGCCGTGTTATCGGCACAGGAGCACACGAGCTGGAATATCTCTGTGTGCACTTTGTTGTTCTTGCCACCCTCCAGCCCGCAGTCGCCCTCCAAGTGACCGTACGATATCAGTTTCTGCCCCGTTACAAGCACATCAGGAGAGGCACAGCAATATCCACGCACAAACGGACGGAGGGGTAGAGACACATGCTTAGGACAAAGGTAATGGGAAGGAACGGTAGGGGGATCTGGCCAGGGGGGCAAGCACTCACGTGCAGGCAGTCAAGCGTCGTCTCCATGAGGCGCCTCTGCTTGCTCTCTATGAGCTCCATCCCTTTCAGACGCCTCCATAAAGGAAGGGAGGTGGGGAGAGAGGGTGAGGCGAGCACTCACGTGCAGGCAGTCGAGCGCCGTTTCCATGAGGCGGCTCTGCTTGCTCTCAATGGCCAGCCGCAGCGGGCACAGGATAAGCTCCGCCTCTACACCTTCCAGCGAATGCCCCGCCTCCGCCATCGCCGCCGCCGCCGTCACATTCGCCGCGTTCGCCGTGTTCGGGTGCGCGCGCCCGCTGCCGTCCCCGCTGCCCGCCGGCTCCAGCGGAATCGTCCCGGCCAGCTGCGCCGGCTGCTGCGGCTGCGGCACGATTTCCGCCGCTCCTGGTTCGTCTGTCTGAGGCAGCCCATAGCGAGGATCAACCCTGGCGGGAAAAGAGTGGCGGATTGGTTTTCATGCGGGGCCAAGACGTACGTTTGGGGGAGATTGTTGCGAGATGTTATTGACTTGATACTTCGAATGGACTACTAGAAAGTGTGCTGCAGTGTGTTCTATCTGGCGGCCAAACTGGGTCGGCTCCGACGACTAAGATTGGTCCGAAAGTGAAGCATTTGAAGGGATCGAGCACATGATAAAATGAAGGAACGAAAACGAGGGGAAGGAGGGGGGTGGGGGGGTGGGGTGTGGTTGCAGGGAATGGAAAGAGAGATCGGCGACTGACCGTGATGCTGATGTGACCAGAACCAAATGCTCCCCTTTTGGTCGATCTGCCGGTCATGAGACGAGCACGGGCGGAAAGGCAAGCACAGAGGGAAGGAGTGGCCTGGATCCCAAATTCAAAATCTTTGAGAAGTGATACCTCTCCCCATTTTCGTCGGAGTTTGAGATGTCTCATAAAATGACGAATACCTTGCTGGAATTGCTATGGTGAGGGAGAATGCGAGCACTTACACAGAAATTGTACCTATCCAAAGATGTTGTAAATGACTGGTCTAACTTCAGAGTTTTCCTTACCTAGATAGGCTTTAAGCGCCTGGTGTAGCTTCTGGAACTTCCGTCCCGTGGATTCTCGCAGAAGCTTCTCGAATGCACGCGTGACGAACGCGCCTTGTGCGTCGGCCATTTCGTCGACCTGCGACGCGGAGTGGTGGATTGACGGAGTGGTCGCACGGAGATTGTAAGGCGTCGCAAGAAGGAAATCGACGCTATAGCCGTCACGTGAAGAGAATCCAAGTACAACCAAGGGTGATCGATTCCTGGGTAGCTTAACTCGAAGAAATGTCGACAGTAACGATGGGAGGAAGGAGATTGACGACGTAAACGGGATAGATTACGAGGAGTGCCCGACATTGATCGAAGAGATTCTGGTTTGGCTAATACATCTCGTTCCTGTTTCAGGCATAGCAACGCTACCTATGATCTCTTTCACGCTCCATACCATACTACTGCTTTCACGCTCGATTCCCTACTATTGATTTCGTTCCAATACCTCTTCCGGCTCTTGTCGCCTCCAGATCCGATCAAGCAGGCCGCGCCATGCCATGTCACCCCACAACTTCCACCATCATGGGAACAATCTCGCTAGTTTTCTACAAGATCCGACGATTTCTGAACGGATGGCTGCTGGGATGACCTAAGCGTGAACTCCTATTGAAAATAATCACAGGAACTGCGTTGAAATTCTGATCCTGACAGGAGAATCTGACAATGCTGGAACTAAACGCAGACTGCGAAACTCAAGTGCAGGACAGATTCTGGCTGGCACGTTAGTCACTACGGTGCGACTAATCAAACTCCGGCTACCATCCACGTAGCGAATAGTGGAACGCGGAAGTTGTATTCAGCTTCAACCAACCAGGCACCAAGGAAGAATGGAGAATGTAGGGAGAACTGGAAGAATCAAGGGAGGACGAGGAAGGTGGATTGATTGAAAGCAAGGCTGCTGCTGTGCAGAAGAGCCGCAGATCTCGAGGGAAGCCAGGCAGACCAAACCAGACGCTTCATTGAAACTGGAGTACTCGATTAGAGAGTCCTCGCTTTTGAACACTGGCTGTACTGAATTCTGACTTGACAGATGCACACAAATGCAACCCCATTGTATTATAAAAAATGGTACCAATATATGTAGCCTAGCATAACTATACATGTGAGCACGGACATGGCCTAGCTGTACGAGAGCGAGCGGCTCCCACCTAGTAATCCTAAATGCATATAACCCATGCAGAGAATGAGATGCTACGAAGCCTTCAAGCGAAAAATAATGCAGCTCTTCTTGTGTGGTATGGTGTCGCCTTCAGAATCCTTGACATTTGAAGAGAAGATGTTGACTATTCCCTCGTCATCTTCAATTTGAGCTGAATTGATGTCCAGACGAACGTATGAGTTTGAGAACGCCCTCTTCATGCTCAGCGGATTGAACTGTCTTACTCGCACAACCTGCACCAATTCCATCCATGAAAGAAGGGTGATTTGTATCAGTAGTAGAAATCATATTGAGGAACCAGAAAATTCAGGAAGAGCAACAGACGCATACCTCCGCATTGGCGTAAAACTGGCTCCTTGTCGCATGGTAAACCTCGTCACGCACATGAACGCAAATCGACCTCCCCTCGCCACTGTTTGCCGCCACCACACGACAAGTCCGGTTACCACGTAGCACCACCAACGCAGGACTGATCACTTCCTCCGCCAAAGCACTGGTAATGTCCAGCGTTGGCACTCTGTCTTTATACCCCACGAACCTGAACACACACCGGATGGGTGACGGGTTACACAGGGGGAAGCTGCTGCCTGGGCCGCTGGGTTGACTCACATTTCCCCCACCAGGACTGGATGGATCTGGGGGAGGTGGTGACTGCGGGGGAAAGGGCGGAGGGTTAGGCGGAGGAGAGGCGAGAAGGACGTTCGGGGGAGGGGGAGGTGGGGGAAACTTGGAAGCTGGAGTGGAGCTCTCAGGGGGAGGAGGCGGGGAGAACGAGTGCGGAGGGGGAGGGGGAGGCGCAGCAACGTATGGCGGCACAGAGTTCAAGGGAACCACAGGGAAGGGCGGCAGGGAGGACGTGAAAAACGGATCCAGGTGTGGGTTCGACGGCTCCCCCATCCCCTCGATCTGTGGCATCGTCGTCTCAAGCCCTAGAAGCTCGGACGTGGGCGGCATACTCGATATAGTCACAGGGGAGTCTTTCCCCGATACCCATATAGTGATGGACTGCCCGTCTGGACGCCGTGCGTAGAGCTTCGCCATGCCCTCGTCGAGGGCTTTAAACTCCTCGAGAGGGTTTTCGATGAAGTCGGCGGGCAGTCGCGGCAAACGCGGGCACCACACGGACGCGACTTCGCCCACTCCGCCCGTGACCGCCGGCGCGGGAGCCGTGGGCGGGCTGGGAAGCGACACGGGCGCGGGCGACGGGCTGTCGCCGCTGTCGCCGGGCGACGGCGCGGGGTTCGGCGGAAAGGGGAAGGAGTCGTCCGGGGAGCCCACGGGGGGTTCCGCGGAGTCTGCGGGGGGCGGATCAGGCGCGTCGGCGCTGGGAACTTCCGGGGGAGGCTGAGGAGGTTCGCTTGACGGAAGATCGACGATTTCCCAGCTGTCGTCGGGAAAGAACTCTGCGACACACTCACATCAGCACATGAGCGAAGAATTGGAAGCGGTGAATCGTAAGCGTGAACACATGAGACGAATTAAACACGTGAACTTGCAGTCAACGAATCGGAGGCACACAATGCGAGAAGCGTGAATGCCGGGAGTTACGCTACGTGGCGTGGCGAGCATACCTAAGGAATTCTCTTCGCCGCCTTCGCCTTGAAGCGACCGTCGTCGCAAAGACGCTGCACCTGGAGTAACAGGCGCCCCGAGCTCTCCATAAACCGAATTTTCTAGGTCACCGTTGTTTAGACCCTCCACGTTCAACCGGGCTGAACCGAGCCGAATATACTCCTGCTCTTCTCGCTGCTGGTTCGCGCCAGGGAGTTTGTCTCCTCGCCACGTGCTGATTTCTTCGCGCCAGACGTTCCGTGAGGCGCCCTGCTGCTTCCGCCAGCCGCCATCGAGAATGCTGGCTGAGCTGAGCGTGCTAAGGGTGTTCAGAGCTACAACGAGAGTAAGGAGGACGAGAAATGGCGGAGTTCGGAATTTACTGTCAAGTGGCTTGGAACAAAAAATGGCGCACATTGTTGCGAGCGACAAGGAATGAGGTTCGCGAAAAAACATTTGAGACAGAGAATGCGAAATGGTCGGCTCGCGACGCATGCGATTCTACTTGGTGTTTCGTTTGGGAGCTGAACGATGCCTCTTCACGTGCCGTTTTGCTAAGCGCTTTTCGCTGATTGTCGTTGCCTCGTTCGCCGTCGGCTGAAGGGGGCTGCAGGTTGCTGCGAAGCGAGCAGCTTAAAAATGGGGTCGCGTGCGACCGACCAGCCACGCTGCGCTTGTCGCTGAAGATAGGAGCTCGCGCATTAGGAGGGTAACACCTGATCATTCGACCAGTTATGGAATGTTTCGTTTGCTGATTATAATCAGCCCGGTTCTGATAGACTTGCAGGCGATACTTTTAAAAAATCAGAGGGCTTCTCATAACGAGACATTCTGTCGCTGCCTCACGTCTTCGATTCACGACACGAGCCGTCCATAAGTTG
This sequence comes from Closterium sp. Naga37s-1, assembly GCA_947471745.1. Taxonomy (NCBI): domain Eukaryota; kingdom Viridiplantae; phylum Streptophyta; class Zygnematophyceae; order Desmidiales; family Closteriaceae; genus Closterium; species Closterium sp. Naga37s-1. The sequence continues at coordinate 1,875,253 of CANJKZ010000354.1, read as the reverse complement.
AGATCATGAAGGCATTTCAGCGCTTGTTTCAGAAATCATCAGGACATCGTTACACAGCTAACATGGAGCTACTTTTTCCGAGCCTGGGACACGAACCCCGAGCCCTGTTTGCTTTAGAGGTTTTGGTTGCGTGACACTCGTTTTGTGTCGTGACGCGAACTCCGAACGCAACAAGTGCCAGCAATAAGAACCAATCGGTGTTTCTGTGGCCGTGGCACAACCAGCACCGCACACGTATGCCACAATAATAACCAGCCTGCCTTCTCTGTTCATCACGATTGATCACAGAATCCACAGACACGGCAACACCTAGGGACTTAGGGAGCTCCTATTCCTTCATAACCATTAACTATCAGTAAGCCAATCAGCATGAACCGTGCACACAACCGTTAGGCGCGAGCATGAACCGTGCACACAACTCTGTCATCTTCTCTGTTCCCAGACTTCGTTCATGCCGTGCGCTTGACGCTCCCTAGATCGCAGCTGAACCGAGTCGCACACGCAATGTACTGCGCCATCGTGTCAGCCTCCGCACCCTGACTTACCTGATCGTCAAATAGCAGTTTTAAGGCCTAGAAGGCTGTCGCGACTCCGCGATCCTTTCGTTGGAAGAAAGTGCACTGATCCGATCTCACCCGTAGCTTCAAACCGATCCGCGACTCTAAGCTGATCAGATTGTGAGCGGATCGTGTCGCTTCCAAGCGGATCCGTGGCCCAAGCGCTCGGTGCTCGATCGCAGCCATGGCAGCGGATTCTGGGTCGGCGCCAAGTCCCCTGATGCGAGTGGGAGTGCTGGCGCTGCAAGGCTCGTTCCGCGAGCACATTGCAGGTGAGTGTCAGTGATCACCGATTGGTTGTTGTGGATCACATTATACGTCTGTTGCTCATTGCTTTGCGAAACTGCTGCCTTGTGTCCGAAAACGCTCTGCAAGGCTTGTTCGTTTTGAGCCTGCTCGTTCGTGCACACCGCAAGTCGCAGATCAATCCCCGTCTTCCAAGTAGGCCACTTTTCGACATGTCAAAGGTCGCCTTTCGACTATAGTCATGTTGGCTATTCATCTCGCAGATCTGTGCAGAGCTCGTAATCACAGCTAGATCTGCGAGATGGCCGCGTCGTTTCGGAAAAGTCGAGGCGTGCTCGCACGCAGAGCTGCGGAGCGTGCACCCTCCTTCCTCCCTCATCACCCGGCCCTCCCTCCTTCCCTCCGGCAGCTCTCCTCAGGTGCGCAACGGCTTTCGATGCGGTAGAGGTCCGTCCTGACGCGACGCCGCGGGCCGTGCAGGCGCTCATCATTCCCGTCCCTCTCCCCTACCTCCCGCCATGTCGCAGCGCTACGCAGGTGCGCGGCGGACATGAACGCAGGCAGCATAGAGCGTGCGTGGTGGAGGCCTGCACGGAACTGCACGGAACTGCACGGAGCTGCGGTCAGTTCAAGCGCTCATCATTCCCGTCCGTCCGTCCGTCCCTCTCCCCAACCTCGCCCAGCGATGCGGACTGGTGAGGTGCTTTGACGCCTTCCCCCTGTGCCTCTGGCCCTTCGCCCCACTATCCCTCGTTCCAATACCTGCCCTCCACGCTATCGTTTTGGCTACCCCCCTTCCCGTCATCATCCCCGGCGGGGAGAGCACCACCATGGCCAACCTCGCCCAGCGATGCGGACTGGTGCGATGCCCTTGAACTCTAATCGTCTGTTCCTCTGTCCTCTTCTCCTCTAACCCTGCAACCTTGGACCCGCCATTCCCGACGGGGGGAGCGAGCACCACATGTAGCACCACATGTAGCACCACATGTAGCCACAGCATCCCATCCTTCCGGGCTGATCATCCCCCTTCCCTGACCCCTTGCGCCTTCTCCCAGCGACTCAAAGAGTTGACTCAAACGTCATGACTGACCACCCAACTTCCCCCCCACCCCTCGCGCCCCTTCTCCCAGCTCGGCGCGCTGCAGGAATTCGCAGCCTCTGGGCGGCCAGTGTGGGGGACGTGCGCCGGACTCATATTCCTGGCTAACAAGGCGCTAGGTGCGTGGGGGGAGAGGGGGGAAGTGGAGGGGGAGGGGGGTACACACGGTGTGGGGGACGTGCTCTGGGCTCATATTCCTGGCTATCAAGGCGCTAGGTGGGTGTGGGGAGAGGTTGTTTGGAGGGAGAGGGAGTGGAGAAGGAGGGTTTGGTTTGGGAGGGGGGAAAATTTTGGGGGAGGGGGGTACACACGGTGTGGGGAATGAGTGCCGGACCCATACTCCTGGTGAACAAGGCACGGGAGGAGAGGGGTAGAGGGAAGGAGGGAGGGGAGAGGAGGGAGAGGGGAGGACTGGACCGTGGCTGGAAAAATGCGCTTAGTTATACATTATGAGGGCGAGCATTGCTTCAGAAAGCTGTCTATACAGCAGGGGAAGCTGTCTATGCATTGCGTGCATTCCCTGGTTCAATGTCTCCCTCCTGAACCTCTTCATCTGTACACGCCCCCTGCTCTCCCCTGTGCTGCAGTCTCTCCCTCCTGAACCTCTTCATCTGTACACGCCCCCTGCTCTCCCCTGTGCAGCATTCTCTCCCTCCTGAACCTCTTCATCTGTACACGCCCCCTGCTCTCCCCTGTGCTGCATTCTCTCCCTCCTGAACCTCTTCATCTGTACACGCCCCCTGCTCTCCCCTGTGCTGCATTCTCTCCCTCCTGAACCTCTTCATCTGTACACGCCCCCTGCTCTCCCCTGTGCTGCATTCTCTCCCTCCTGAACCTCTTCATCTGTACACGCCCCCTGCTCTCCCCTGTGCTGCATTCTCTCCCTCCGGACGGGCCTCTGCTCCGGTCCTGGCAGGTCAGAAGTCAGGAGGGCAGGCGCTGCTTGGGGGACTGGACTGCACCGTGCACCGCAACTTCTTTGGCAGCCAGGTGGATTTCGGAAAGAGGGGGTTGTGTGATGGGTGATGTCCCGTCAGTGCGTGGCTTGCTTGAGTCAACTTTTATTATTTAAAGGCAGGCGCTGCTGGGGGGACTGGACTGCACCGTGCACCGCAACTTCTTCGGCAGCCAGGAGGGATGGAGGCTTGTCCAGGGGAGTTTGGGGGATTGTCAGGTTTTGAGAGGTGTGTGATGGGGGATGTCCCGTCAGTGGCTCTAGGCAGGCGCTGCTGGGGGGACTGGACTGCACCGTGCATCGCAACTTCTTTGGCAGCCAGGTGGGTTTCGGAAAGAGGGGGTTGTGTGATGGGGGATGTCCCGTCAGTGAGTGGCTTGCTTGAGTCAACTTTTATTATTTAAAGGCAGGCGCTGCTGGGCGGACGGGACTGCACCGTGCACTGTAACTTATTTGGCAGCCAGGTGAAGTGTAGGGGTGCCAGGTACAGGGCGCTGTCCCATCAGTGAGTGACTCGTTAGAGGTGTGGCTTGAGTTTGCATTAAAGGCAGGCGTTGCAAGGGGGGCGGGACTGCACCATGCATCGCAACCTTGTTAGGCAGTCAGGTGGGTGTTGGGGTTGGGCGGGGCTGTTTTGACAGTGAGTGACTCGTTAAAAGTGTGGCTTGAGTTGACATCAATAGGAGGTGCTGCTGCACTGCACCTGCTCACCATCGTTGCAAGGGGGGCTGTACTGTGCACCACGTCGTTTCCATCTATGCACACCGATGTGTGTATGGGTATGTGCTCATACGTACTCGTGCTAATCCAAGTCCCTCTCCCCCACCCTCTTTCCCATGCAGATCAACAGCTTTGAGACTCTCCTTCCCTTCCCGCACCACACCCTTCAATCCACCTCTTCAGCAGCACCACCATCAGAACCATCGGCATCAACAGCAGCAGCGCCAGCAGCACCACCCACACCTTCCCAGTCTCCCGCTTCCCCCTTTCGGGCTGTCTTCATCCGAGCCCCTGCCATCATCCACACCGGCCCTGCTGTTGAGGTGCTGGCGGAGTACCCTCTTCCCAACCGTGCCTCTGCCGTCGCCGCACCTGCTGCCCCGGTCGCACCTGCAGGCGCTGGTTTGGCCGAGCCCGCAGCTGCTGCTTCGGCCGTGCCTGACCAGAGTGGCCAGGAGCTTTCCGAAGAAGAAATTCTAGCTAAGGTGAGAATTTGAAAATGAGGTATTCAAATGCCCCACGTGCCTCCTAAGGGGCCCTCATTGCTTTTCTAACGGGGACAGTTCCACTCTCCTTCTCTCCTCCTCCATGACCTATGCCGCCTGTTTTTTCTCCTCTCATTCCCGTTTTGAATCGTCGCAAGCTTATGTGTCACATGTTTTTCTCTCTCCCCCTTGTGTGTTCACCCTGTTGACTTGTGCCATGTTGACATCTGTTAATGTTTTCCCATCTGTTGACTCGTCTGCCAGTTGGATCGGGTGGCAGTGGCGGTGAGGCAGGGCAGGCTGTTGGCCACGGCATTCCACCCAGAGCTCACAGCCGACCTCAGATGGTGAGAGCTCACAGCCCACCTCAGATGGTGAGAGCTCACAGCCCACCTCAGATGGTGAAAGGCAGATGCTCACATCTTGTCGGTTGTAAAGTCATTCCTATTCTAGACCAGCCTCTTTAAGCCCATCTCATCCCTCTCTGCCACATTTTCTCACCTGCTCTTCGATACCCATCTGCACCCATTCGTCTCTGCACACATCGTTACCCATCCCTCGTTAGAATTCAGCAATCTGTTCATGCCATTCACCTTTCCCCATGTGTGCCAGGCACCGCTTGTTCCTTCATATGATTCCTTCCCCATGTGTGACCCATCCCCCTGTGTCCGTGCCGTCTACCTTTCCCCATGTGTGCTTGAACAGGCACCGCCTGTTCCTTCAGATGATTCTCGACGCACTCCAGTCCTCTCCAGACCTGGCTGCCGTACCTGCGGCCCAAGCCACTTCTGCAGGTTCGGCAGGCAACCCCGGTGCCAGCAGTGTGCCAAATGTGGACCCAGGGGACCTGCCAGTATTTGGTTCGGCACCGGACCTAAAGATTGAGCTCAAGCCTGTACCTCAATTGTAGGTATGGCAAGAGGTCGGTCGCGGACAGCTTATTTTCGGTTTTTTTTTACTCTGATTTTCAGGGTTGTTTTTTTGGTAATTCTGAAAACCAGGGTTCATCTTGAGCGTAACCCTGGGCAGTCAGTGTTACCTTTTTAGATACTCTGCTGAATGTTAGATACGGTACTCTGATCTGAATGTCCTCTCCCGTATTGAACCCGGGCCTCCCGCGCATGAACAAAGCTCTCTCTCTTTGCTCACTGGAATTGGAATGACTTTCACAGGCACCATTTCTAGTGCGGACATGCACACTTACAGGTAGACACATTAGACAAGAGATGGCCAGATCCTAATGCATATCCACCCCACAGTGATCACTGCACTACATGAGAGTCACAACCATTGCATTGCACTGGCACTTGCACCTGGTAAGTGCTTCTTATGGGTATGCCACCTTTTTAGCAACCTTCCCACAGAGAGCGTGCGTGTTCCCTTGGCGTCCCACAACCACATTCTTTCCACCTCGCGCCGACTCCGTAAGAGCGAGAAAACCAGCCTCTGTGATCGTGAATTGGTTGACCACGTATCGAAAGCTGTAAGGCTTGTGGCGAGAATCGGGTCTCGTAATGTTAGCAAAACCACCAGGCATTTGGCTGGATCCTGAGGCGCAGGAATCCTTGTAATCAAAGCTGGGATCACTTCCCGACTTGAGATTCAACGCAAGTATCCTAGTGGCTATGGTGTATGACGTTGCAGAGAACCTGTTAACAGTGGGCAAGACAAGGCAGATGAGAAAGCGAAGGCAAACCATCACTGTCTTACTGCCTTCGATTCGGCGCAAACGCTTCAAGACAGCACCCCATGCAGACTCCGTCTAAAAAGGGACGGGCCATCTGCAAGACCCTCGGTCTTAGTGATTCTGATTCCATGGGACTCGTTTCAACGGCGCCAGCTAATTCCTCCATAAATGAAATTTTCTTGAAGTAGCATGGATGATGAATGGATGGTACCATGCTGCCGAGCAACTTTTAAAGCCAAGATCATCAACAGCGGAACCAACTGTGCTGGAAAAAAAAAAAAACAAGAACTGGTGCGAGTGGAAGAAGAGGGGACGGCGGCGTACCTCACTGCCTTGATCATAAATCTTCCCGAAGCTCCTGCGTCACCGACTACTTTCCCGTTGACCTTGGTAGGACGCAGTTTGGTCACGTATTTCACTAAAAACGGGAACGGAGGGATCGGGAAGGCGAACATAGTTGGTAGCTGCTAATAATGGGTTGACGTCATCATCGTATAGAACGTGAATGCAAAGGATCGGGAGGGGCACTTACTGATTGTCTTTCCCTTATAGACCAGGGGCCTGGCAAGAGCGGGAGAAGCGGTAGAGGCGGTAGAACCGACGTGGTGAGAGAGGAGCGGCGGGAGCAACGATGTGGCAGACGCGCCGTAGGCCGTGCAGACCGCCGCACCTGCAAAGGAGACAGAGAGGAAGGCACGCAGGCAGCACAATCTTCGAGGCGTGATGTGGGTCACGACAGCTTGGAACTGTCCAACGACGTGACGCGGATCAGCATCTAATCCGACCGATCATCAGTCTCAGTGACATATAATACTGCAAACCGCAGCCCCAGAGACAGAGACAGTGTCCATCGTGCGAAATTGAAGCCTGCCGCAACAGCGCGGCTCTCAGAACTGACTCGTCGACTCAAAAGTCGCAGCAGAGGGCTTACGGAGCAGCAGGGCTTACAGAGAAGCAGGCGGCAGAGGAGAGATGATAACGCGCGGCGCTCCATGATGCTGATGTCGAATGCTCGTCCGCTAGAGCATAGACTTTCGAACACGAGATTCGACATAACCACTACTGAGGAACCATGAGGTTCGTGGTAGCATTATGTGATGTCTATTGGGTTGCCGAGTTCCTATAACGAGTGCCTATAACCGGCCTGCGTGCACGAATGTATGCGCTGCACAAGGGTGTGACACGTAGGCGAATTGTAGGCCGATTTCACCACTCCGCGAGCGACACCTAACAACTTCGATACCCAGTGAAGATAAGCCCGTCAAGACACTACAGTCTATTCAACACTGAGCGCAAGGACAAATCGCTGCACCACACTTCCCTTTCCATGGCAGCAAAGCTGAGGCTAGCTTGCCCGCACGCCGTGCGGGCCCTAACAAGGCGACGAACATGCCGCTGGCGGCACAAACCGCAAGATCACGGCTGATCCTTCGATAATAAGCTGCACGTGACGAAAGTCAAGCGTGAACAGTGATTTTCGACCGCCCGACAAAGGCTGTGAAGGAAATCAACAAGGAGAAAATAAAGAGGACAACCGAATACAGCCTTGAATGGCCATTCATCGTCAGCGTGTCTCATCTCTTGAACGGCCAACTTGTGGCACGCTGGAGGGGTTCTGTAGGCATGCAATGGGGAAAGTTCCGAGATAAGCTCATTTGTCGTTTCGCTTATATCCTGACGGCAATTTGATAAGCCTTTAAGGTTCAATACGGTACTTAATTATCCTACCAGATTCTCGCAACTTAAGCAATACCGTACTTTTAACCTGGTTTTTCTACCAATTGGCGCATACTGAACATCAATTTTGGCGTTGAACGGTGCTTGCTCTGCGTGCGTGGCAGAGGGGCTCCCACAATCACACCTCCCTGCGTCCCCCTCTCTCTCCTTTACCCCAGTACTACCGAGAAAATAGGTGACACCAAAGCTGCCATTGGGTTTACCAAGAGCTCACAGTGCTATGTTGACAATAGGAAGAAGATACCGGTACTTTTTCCAACACCTTAGGATGTTGTGTTAGCATTGGGCACATAAGTATCATATATACGTAGTCTGAGAGAATAGAGGAAGGGGATGTGAGAAGGAGAAACTGGGACTGAATTGGCACAAGAATACCTGCATTCACATTTCTTGTGTGCGTAAAGATGAGAAATTTTAATAAAAAAATAGCAATTTTAGAAAGCTTGCTTTCTTGTTGTAGCAATGGCATCGTCTCACTTCAAATGGCATAGTACAGACATGTCCAAGCTAGCATGCAATTATTCTAGGGGACATTCCGCTGTAGAATATGTCCCAATCGTTGTGTCCCAATCGATTGAGACGCGTACGTACAGCATATGCTGTCAGGTGTCGGAATGCCGTGCCGCCCGTAGTTGTCGCCGACTGTATTTATCATTGGGTGGCGTGTATCACGGAACAATCGCCAGCTAATTACAACACACCCATCCAATCGCACGCGGCCCCAAATGTCCTATCATGCAGCATGTATCTGGACGACATTTTTGGGCCCACTCTATCCCCATCAACGCGTACACAGCGTGCCCATTGGTCGAAACGACCTTTCCAGAATTATTGACAGGGACGCGCACCCCCCCGGCATTGCGCCTTTCCCCAGTTCCAATGCACCTCCCCCACAACTCCTCCGCCTCCCCATCCCTTGCTAGGTCAAGTTTGTGCAACAGCTGCAAAGTACCAATCTGTGATTCTCTCACAGCCTCCGCTCCCTCTAGATCTAGATCTAGACACCTTCTACCCGCCAGCATGGCTCGTAAGCGTAAGGGGCAGGCCCTTAACGACTGCCCCTCGGATCTAAACGACATTCCGTACATCCGCTGGATGAACCAGCAGATCGCCAACGATCGCCATTCTAGGGGATTATCCGCGCCGCCCGTGCTTGACGGCCAGGGATCCACTGCACAGTCGCCCACAGCGGCCCCGTCACGTGTGCGCCGTCAGCCTGCAAGGACGGCAGCAACGCACCGGCCAGTCGTGGAGCAATACGACGACGACCCTGACGACGACGACCGCGAAGAAGGGGGTGACTCCGATGACGAGGTGGAGGAGCCCGAAGACCAGGGAATGTCGCCCAGCGACGAAGACGAAGACGACGACGACGATGAGGATGCCGAGGAGGACGTCCCGGAGGAAGCACAGCCTGTCGCTCAGCCGCTGAAACGGAGCGCCGCACGCAAACAAGGGTATGGCAAGGGCAAAGGCAAGGCTGCGCAACCTGCAGCGCACCCGGAGCCGCGGAAGAAACGGGCGGCAGCACCTGTCGAGCGCGGCTTATGGTCTGACAAGGAGAGCACCATTTTCGCCGCGGCGAATTGGTTCATGAAAGATGAGCTCGAGCCACTCAAAGGGAAACAGGGGACGCAATACTGGGCCCGGCTGCTTGCACACATCAAGGAGTCGAATCCCGGATGGTGCAGGGGAATTAACGCACTGCAGAAGCAGTGGCGTAACTTGACGCTCCTTTGGCGGGAGTACAAGCGTGCCGACGGGGGGTCGGGCAACGGCTCGGTGGAGAAACCACTATGGTATCCGTACCTGGAGCTGCACAACCAAGACACCGCCGCAGCCGCACCGCATGCGGTGGTCGGTGGCGGCGCGACCAACGTCAACGTGCCGGCCGGCATGGAGGTTCCAATTTCGTCCCAGCCAGGCACGTCAACGCCATGTTTTACGGGTGAGACATGATCCCGGTTCCATGTTGTTTGGTTCGCATGCTTGCCATACAAGTCTGAGTATGAAACTGCTGTAAAGACTATAGACTAACATGCACGATACATCGTCATTGTGTGCACCTACTTATCTAACCTACTATCTTCCCGTCTTCTCTTGTTTCACAGCTCCGCCGCCGACGAACACTGCCACACCCAAGCGCGCCCGGGTGCATAAGACGGCTACCATGCAAGCGGCGAAGTTGGTGTCCGACACCATCAAGGACTGCCACGGTGATGCGATGAGAGTCGTTGAAGGCCTCGTCCGAGAATGGATGGCGCAAGACCTGCGACTTGCCCGCGAGCGCATGACTGAATCGGCTCCCCCGGATGTGCACCGTGCGCCGCCGGATTTCTCCCCTCCACCGCCACGCGGGGAGTCCGCGCCACCCCCCGAAGCTGCACAGCCGCGGGAAGATGTGGGCGACGTCAACACCGTCACTCCGGCTGATGAGGATGTGGAGATATGGGTGCGCGGCGCCGACGATTAGAGTAAGAGTCCTGGAGTGCCTCTCCCAGCCGTTTCCGCCTCTCCCTCAGTGCCTGTTGTGTTGGTGGGACACACGGTTCCCACGTGTGTGTCGCAATAGCTCCCCGCGTCCACCATGGATCGCGGTTGCGGGGAAGGTTCTCCCAGGCCATGTTTTTGCGCCTCACCTCCTGCATCTCTTCACACATGTTGTGCAGGATCACACAACACGCGGCCCCAGCGAGAATGCGCCACAACCTGCAGTCGTTGCGCTGGCCGAAGATGCGCCATCTCCCTTTGAAGGCGCCGATGCACCTCTCCACCGCCATCCGTGTGGCGCTCTGACAGTAGTTGAAACATTGTGCCCAGTCGTCCATGAGGTCCTCTCCTCGTGGGGCATGCAGGGGTGTTAGGCAGTATTCTCGTAGAGGGTAGGCCGCGTCACCGACAATTTGGTATGGGGCTATGTCACCGTTGTGTAACCTCTCAAGTAGTGCAGAATCTTTGAAAACCCGCATGTCGTGCGCGCTACCGGGATAGCCGATCGGGTAATCCCATATCCTGCCTCGCGCATCACACGTGAGCTGGAGTTGTACGGCATAGGCGGACTTCCTTGTCCAGTACTCCGCTCTGTGCCCTTCCATCCCTTTCATGTGGATATGAGTGCTGTCCACAGCCCCCACCACAGCAGGCACACCTCTGATGGCGGCAAATTCGCGTGCCATCTCGGGAAGCTCTTCGAGTGTGGGGAAGCGCACCCAGGCGGCCTTGAAGATAGAGGGGAACTGAGTGAGGAACACGTCGACAACCTCGTGGCAAAGTGTCTTGGAGACGCCGAACAGGTACGACATGTCGACGTTGGAGATTCCTGACGCCAGGTACCTGATAGGGATGAGCACCGCGGTGTCCATTGTGAGTATTGACCGGTATACTATTGGCTCCAGATAGTGTTGCATACCGGTTTTGATATGCTCAAGTATGGCGCGGTTTATCCTGAAAAGGTCTTGGAAATCGTTCTCCCGCATGTGCTGCAGGTCTTCAACCCACACTGCATGACGTCGCCGCCGTACTCTCGCTCTGTGTCGGCGGTTCTCCCCGTAATCGTCCCCGAGCGATGAGGACTGCTCGTTATCGTCCTCGAACACTCCCGACTCTATCAGGCCTACGAAGGACTTCGCGACGTTTTCGTAGAAAACGGTGTAGTAGTAGGTGACCCATGCGACGAGGAGGCGTAGGATGAAGGGTATGGTTTTTGGCTCTGCCATGTTGTGTGGGTTGTGAATGCGTAGTTATGTTGTATGTGCATACTTGGATTAAACATACTGACTGCGTAGGATAGTAGTGAACGTAATTGCCATTTTGGCAATTATTGGTAGCGCGGAGATGTACTGTACTGTCCGCGCCCTCCCCGTACATAACCAGATCCCTTCCGCGGGTCTGGATCGCCGGTGTTTGAGCTTTTGGTGTTGGTACGTGCCAGATTGGACATTGACCAATCACAATGTGTCGTATATAATTGTCGCGTTGATGCCCAGAGTCGCAATACATCAGTCGATTGGGACATGCAGGATCGAGAAATTTGGGCGCGACTCGGCAAAAAAGGGATTGGGACACATCGATTGGGACACATTCCACAGCGGAATGTACCCTAAAACAATCGACTATCCATAATTGGTCCCAGTTCTACGGGGTGGGTGGGCGGGAAACTAGGCTAATAAGCCGTTTGAAAATGAAAGACGTGGGTGGAGGGAAATGACCTCCAGCCCACGTTTTGTACTCCAAAACGGGCGTTTAGCGCGGTTCGCCGATGACCATTGCTACATTACAAGCCGCTTCGCTTTCAAAATACTAAAATTTGAAAAGCGGTACAGCTTTTAAAAATATTCATATTCTAGCTATGACGATTGCACTGCACACTCCTCTGAAAGTCTGTCACAATCTGAATGTTTTGTTGAGCTCGAGGAAAACTGAAAGTGATGACTCACCTAGTGCGGCAGGACTAGAATTCAGAGTGTACCACGTCTCATTGTAAGCCCTTAGGCAAGTGTTGCAGCTATATTTACACACCCACGTTCTTCAACTAGTGGGGAAGGACTCGAATCGAATGCAAAGCACCGATCAGACTACCGCATCTCGTTTCCAACTCTAAGGCAGGTGTTCCTGCAACCAGCCTATGAGGGCAGGGCAATAGGCAAGAATGCTGTCTGGAGTCCACTGTGGTTCTGCCTGCTGCAAGCTAGAGTCAGAGCAAGATTCCGCCGTGTAGCTTGGGGGTGGTGGCTTGCTGGGTAGGGAGGAAGGAGAAGGAGAAGTGGCTGTGCTGTCACTTGCCTCTTGTTTTGCCTGCACAGTTGCAGCGGGAATGACACCGACCAAGGAAAACAAAAACAGAAGGCAAGTGGGTGGAGAAATCAGCGAGAATGCTATTTGGAATCCACTGTGGTGCTGCCTGCTGCAACTAGAACGAATTCCTGGGTAATGAGGAAAGGAAAAGACGTGGCAGTTTTGACACTTGCAGCCTGCTTTGCATGCACAGTGGCAGCAGGTATGGCAATGAACGAGGGAGGCACACAACAAAACGATCGAGAAAAACATCAAAACAAAACAAATCAAACAAACAAAAAGAACCATTCTTGTTGCACAACAAAACCAGCAGAGTCGTTTCCTGTATTCCCACAGTACCAGGCAGAACCCCAATCCTTTGGTGAGGCGCCCTCTAAGCACTCAGACATCTTGCCAGGCCAGCAGTGTCTCACCTTCATGATGTCTCGCCACGCCGGCAGGAAGAACTCTGCTTCGTTGGTGAGGCGCCCTCCCCTATGATTGTACTACAACCCGTTCACTTACGAAAGCCGCACCTGAGCATAGTACTCACACCGCTTGCTGCATGTGTGTGCGCATAAGCAAGCAGCCCTCACTCCTTGTTCCAGTGGTGACTAATTACTGCCTCAATCATGCTGTCACATGTGCAGCCCCCATTTCTCGACCAGCAGCCCCAGCGAACTGCGAATGCCAATCCCCTGCAGCACTTGCAAGCAAGTCACTCCTTGTTCCAGTGGTGACTGATAACCTCCTCCACAGCATCATGCGGCCACATGTGCAGCCCCCACCGCTTCGCCAGCAGCCCCAGCGCGGATTGGTCGTGCCGGTGGTCCATGAAGCAGGCATGGTTCGGCCGACCCAGCTGGTTCGGCAGGTCCGTTGACACGCGCGGGTCCTCCATGTACCCCAGCCACTGGCCGGCGAACTGGATTGACTGCCGCCCGCGTCGCCACACCGAGAATCCCGCATCGACCTAACAGGTGCAGGGGGAAGGTGTGGGAGCGGGGGAGGGGGAAGGTGTCTGAGTGGGGGAGGGGGAAGCTGTGTGGGAGCGGGGGAAGGGAAGTTGTTGGAGCAGGGGAGGGGAAGGATGAAAGTAGGGTGAGCAGGGAAGTTGGGAGAGGAAAGGGAGGAGAGGGAGGAAGGGAGAGTGGGGAGATAGGAACTGGATTTCACCATACAATGCAATGTAGCAATCAGTCCAATTCCTCCTCCCACCCCACACCCACCCTCCCCCCGTTCCCCCTTCTCCCCTCTCCTGACCCTTACCCGTCATAAGCTCACCTGGCCGGAATTCATGCAGATGCTCTCATTAGTGCAGTTGAGCAGAAGAAAAGCGTCCATCTTAGTCCAGCATGCTTCCGCGAAATTGGCCGGGAATTGAAATAAATAAACCTCCTGCTTACTAAAAGACCATTTAATGATATTGTTAACGGCGCCGTCTGAGTCATCCCCTTCGAGTAACGCCATCCTCGATACAAGCCTGTCCACTATCCCACCAGAAGTATAGCTTTCCCCGTCACCAGCTGCAAGGCCGTATAACGAGGATAGGTCGCCGTTCGTGGTGCTATCCGCGTCTGCGTACAGTAGCAAATCCCCATCCTCCATTTCCTCTAGAAGCGTCTTCAGTATAAGGTACGGTTTCCACACCCAGTGTCCCACGCCACGAGGAAGAGATAAGTTTTTTTTGTTTCGAGAGGTGAAATCGGGATCCAACGAGGTCTGATTGTATTGAATGCAACGATCCGCTCCGTGCTGTAACGCGGCCTGACACGAAGTCCGCTGGCCCACGTGGCAGCAATTGTGTGCGTAGTTAATAAACAGGCGCTTCGGTATTTTCGTGGAATTGGAAAACCCAGCGGGAGGATCGGAGGATGGCGGACCCCGCGAGCTCGCGAAATAGTTGCACGACGTGCGAAGCAACTGTAACATGCCAATGACGACGATCCACAGCGCGGAAATCGAGAGCAGTTTCACTATCGTCGACTTCGATCGAATCGCCATGGCAGCTTGCTGTGTCAGCGAGACGAGGACTAGAGGGAGTCAAATGAGCGGAAATCCATGATCGATTATTGACAAAGCTGGATTCCTGCTGGATAATCGCCATAACCAGGATGTGGTGCGAAGTCTAGGGAGTGTCGGCAATCAATTCAGAACGCTCTAAAACGCACAGAAACTCACTGAACCGTTGCTGGCCGTGTTAAAAACTGGAACCGTGCACTCACCTTCCTTGTCTGGACTCGGCACAGTCACTCGCTCAACCAGATCTACATTCCTCAGAACATGTCAATCCGGTAACTATCTGCAATTTCGCAAAAGTTATGCGACCTCCCCAAAGCATCGTGAAAATTCAAAATTGAGCATTTTGCGAAAGCGTTCCGTGGAAGAATCATTTCGCCGAGGAAGGAACGTCGTCAGCGCCAAGCTTCTTGATTTCCATACGTTCTAGATTCTACCTAAAGAATACTGAGGGATACCATATTCGCGCTGCGCTACATCTTGAACGTTGCACACCCGCCAAGGCCACGTTGTGGACATCGTTCTCTTAGGCTGCAAGCTTAGACACGTCCGTGATCTCCCGGTCGCCAAGATCGCCGAGATTGCCGAGATCTTCGCAATTCTGTCGCCATGGCAGCAGCGAGTCCCGCAGAGTAAGCGTCGCTACTTCCCGTCGGCGAATCAGCTATGCGCAGGGCCTGTCGTTGGTGCCAGTCGTTGACCCCTGTCGTTGAACCCTGTCGTTGACCCCTGTCGCTGACCCCTGTCGCTGACCCCTGTCGCTGACCCCTGTCGCTGACCCCTGTCGTTGACGCCTGTCGTTTACTCCTTAAACCGCCGAGTAGAAGCGTGTTCTTTCTAAGCATGCAGTGTGGTTTATAATATCTCTCACGCGTGCTGCAATACTCTCACTACGTCTACAGGTGGTACAATTCCCTTTCTGAGGCGCCTTAATTGATACAGTTAATCTCATCCCCGCCTCGTATACATCTCAGGTGGTACAACTCCCTCCCGCCAGTCAGCAAGGCATGGGGAACGGCGCTATTCGCCACCGCATGCGCCATGCAGCTCAAAGTGCTGCCAGTGCAGCTCATCTTCCTCGACTACGCCTCCATATTCCAGAAATTCCAGGTTCTATCCCCCGTTCTTACCGTTGCTCCGTTCTCTGTTTCTTTGCATGGAGATTGCTATCTTCCCATGCGTAGATTGGCATATATGTTCATGATTGACCGTACATAACAGGAAGTTTACTAGGCTACCTCATTTTCTGACACGCCCCTTCGTGAACTGTGTGCATGCATCCTTCATATATGCATGCTTGTCTTGTGACGTTCAGATATGGCGTCTCGTTACAAACATCTTCTTTGCAGGAGGATTCAGCATGAGATTCGCCTTCACTCTCCTTATGATGTACGAAGACTTCCCCCCTTTTCTCTAGCTTATGTTCCTCCCCCCCCCCCCCCCCCTTTTTCCTTCCTCATTCTTTCTCCAGCTTTCCTTCAACCTCCTATTAATTCCTGCTGTCCATTATCCTCTTCCCCTGCCCCTTCATACTCCCTCTCCACGCTCGACCACTGCACCTTAATACCTCCTCGTTCTCTTGCTCATTTAATTTCACATGATCAGAAAGCGCAAACCGAAGTCTCATACATGACATCTTTTTCTGGCTCTTTAACTGCCATCCTCGTTATTGCAGAGCCCGCTACTGTGTACAGATGGAGACATCAGCTTTCGCCGGAAGAACAGCGGACTTTCTCTACATGCTCATGATCAACACGCTCAGCCTGCTGCTCATCGCCCTCCTCATCCCCTTTAAGATCTTCTTCCTTAGTGAGCCGCTGCTGCTCTCGGTCATCTACCTGTGGAGCCGGGAGAATCCCAACGGCGTCGTCAACTTCATGGGTCTTCTATCCATGCCCGTGAGTCCCCTCTCTATGGCGCCCCTTGTATTCCTCTTCCTGTTTATCCCCTTTAAGTGCCTCTTCCTTAGGGAGCCTCTGCTCCTCTCAGTCGTCTACATGTGGATCCGGGAGAATTCCAACGGTGTTGTCAATTTCATGGGTCTACCTGCCCTGGGCATAACTATTCGTGGGCCTGCATATTGGAATGAGCATCGCTGAATCTCTCGCTCTGCACTAGATCCGTTTCACCATCTTCCGCTCCTCTCCCCTCCCATCCACTCTCACCAACAGGCGTTCTACCTGCCATGGGCATACCTCTTCATGGATCTGCTCTTTGGAATGAGCGTGGTTGACTCGCTAGCCGGCATAGTGGCGGGTCACATCTACTACTTCCTCACGGCCGTGTATCCGCGCACAGGGGGGGCTCAGCTCATCCGCACGCCACTCTGGGTGTAAGTCCCTCCTCATGTTCTTTTTAAGTTGACGTTTTGTTCATTCTGGCTCTCTAATACGCTCTAGCTTACAAGCTTTCCAGGCTCTTTCATTTTTTCATTTCGTGGAGTTTGCTTCGTCGTCCTAAGAAACAGTTTAAGTTGATGGACATAAGACATCCACAGCCCACCTGTTTACCACAGACAACGCCACTCTGGGTGTAAGTCCCTCCTCATGTTCTTTTTTTTCCCTATGGAGATGTCTTTTAGAGGGGCAGGCCAAGAGGTCACATCTACTACTTCATCATCCCCGTGTATGCACGCACAGGAGGCTTGTAGTGCAGTGGGCAGCTGCACGCACAACATGGTGCAACCCCAGGCAAACGCAGTTTTCCACCCATCCCATTCTGTTCCACCCTTTGCATTCTCTTCTCCCTCCACCCTCCAGCCGCCCGCTTGTAGCGCAGTGGCCGGCTGTAGCACATGATGCAACCCCAGCTGGCATAGTTGCTCGTGTGTGCAACAACACTTTCCACTCACCCCTTTCCTCCCCACCCTCTACACACCCATCCCCTTCATCCCCTCCATCCTCCAGCCATCGGCTTGTAGCACAGTGGGCGGCTGTAGCACCCAACATGGTGCAGCCCCAGGCACCCCCGCGGCCCACTCCGGCCCGCGGCCCTGTAGCAGGGGGAGGAGGAGGAGCGGCAGGAGGGGCTGCTGGAGGAGTAGCTGCGGCAGGGGTGGGTGGTGGCTCTGGTGGTGCTGTGTTCAGGGGGCGAGCGTACCGGTTGGATCGGGATTAGGAAGGTGTAGTTGCTTGCGCGAATTGTGAAGAGGATGCTTGAAATACAGGGATTGGGAAAGAAATGCGTACTTCAGGAATTGGGAAAGCAGGCAAGATGCCTAAAATGTAGGAATTCAAGAAGCCATGCAGGAAATGTGTGCTGTATGTAAATTGAAGTTCCAACTCACAACCTAATGGCGTCCAAATTCTATGTTCAGGTAAACTTAGTGAGTGGGAAGGCAACAAAATATTGTTGAATACCCATATTTTGATGGACTGAAATCAGGGCCTCAGGTTCGATTTGGCCTAGGCTGAAAAATCAGAGTCGGTACAAAATGATAATTTTTGAAAGTGTAATGAAATGTAACACTTTCTAAAATTTTGTATTGTGAAAAGGGGTACGTGACCAACACAGCAAAGGTAGCGCCGAAGCGCTACTCACCCTCTTTTGCCTACAAAAGAGGGACGTGGGGACATTCGTCCCCACCCACGTTTTCATTTTCAAAATTGTAGTTCTACTTTCGTTCTTGTCCACAATGGCGAAGACTCGGTCGCTTCCGCGCTTCACTGCCCCGTCAACGCTCCTTAACGACATCCTTAAGCGCAACCTCGCAACGATGGCTCCGGTCAACCCGGCACTTAACCGCGACAACTCGAATATTTCTAGCCCCGGTAACGCGGCGGAAACCTCGACCCCGGCCGGGACAACGGATCGTCGCGGCGGAAAACGTCCCGCCGAAGAAATTTCAAGCGAGGGACCCTCGGCGGTCGACCTCCTGCTCGGAGGCACCCTTCGGACCCCCCCTGAGGAACGCACGACTGTTGTACAGTCGCGCGTGGCTGCTGCTGAAGAGCGCGTGCCTGGCAGGCACGCGCGTGCTGCGCAGAAGACGACGACCGCCGCTGACGCGGCGGCCGTCTTGACCGGCGCTGACGCGGGTCCATCCGGGCCCACGACCCAGAAACGCCAGCGCGCGGCACCCTCCGCTGACGTCACCCCAGTCAACGCACCCCCCCCTTTGACTGCGCAGCAGCTGCAGGCGCTGCTCTCGTTATTGCAGCAGCACGCACCATCGACAGCAGCTACATCAACCGAAGAAATTTCAGCTTCCGCTAAAATCGAAAAGCAGAAGGAACCTGTCGCGGCCCCCCGCTCCACCAAAATCGCTCGCACCAACAACGCTGCTCCTGCTCCCGCCCCGGCTCCGGCACCAACCCAAGCCCGTATCCCTGACGACAGCGACGACTCAGAAAATGAAGACGGTGAGGCCCCCGACAACCTTGCTCGTCGTCGCATTCTCGCACCCGCACCTCCCCTTCCCCCCCTCAACCCCACACCCGCAGCTACTACCTTCATGCGCAAGGGAGTGCGTGACCAGGCGGAGGTGTTCTCTGCAATTCAAGCTCACCTGAGGCACGTCGAGTTCAAGCTCCAACACGGCGACGTCGAGGGCGCGCTCTCCAACGTGGAGCAAGTCGAAACGTTGAACAACAAACGTTTTGAGGTGCTCTTGGTGGCGGATGAGGCCGGTTTCGAAGCGGCGGATCGGTTCCAGCTGTACCAAGCCAAGAGCGTGCTCACGTCCCGCTCCTACAAGCTTGCGGTAGCCGACGTGGCGGCCCTCAAGCGTGCACGTACCGGCTTCGCCCGCGGAGGCCGCCTTCCCCCTCGAGACGGCGAACCGGAAAGCAAAGGCATGCCGCCCGCGGGCTGCCACGAGCCCCGCTTCAAGGGGGTGTGTCTCCGTTGCGGCCAGCCCGGCCATATGGCAAACAATTGCCCTATGGGAGGGCGTGGCGCACAAGGTCCCGCACCCGTGGTGTGAGAGGACCTATGGGGCGGCGCCCCTTGCCACTATGGCCAAGGGTGAATGACGAAGCAAGGACCGAGAGAAGCACAAAGAAGGAGACAAAAAAAAAAAAAAAAAAAACCATGGAATGAGGGAGAGGCTAAAGAGAGAGGAAGGGAGAGCAAGAGAGAGGGGGAGAGAGGGAGAGAGAGAGAGAGAGAGAGAGAGAGAGAGAGAGAGAGAGAGAGAGAGAGAGAGAGAGAGAGAGTGAGAGAGCGAGGGAGAGCGAGTGCGAGAGGGAGTGCGAGAGAGAGAGAGAGAGAGAGAGAGAGAGAGAGAGAGAGAGAGAGAGAGAGAGAGAGAGAGAGCGAGAGAGAGAGAGAGAGAGAGAGAGACACACAGAGAGAGAGAGAGAGAGAGAGAGAGAGAGAGAGAGAGAGAGAGAGAGAGAGAGAGAGAGAGAGAGAGAAGGCACGAAGAGATCGTGATGAACAAGGTCATGGGACCTAG
Organism: Closterium sp. Naga37s-1; assembly: GCA_947471745.1. NCBI lineage: Eukaryota > Viridiplantae > Streptophyta > Zygnematophyceae > Desmidiales > Closteriaceae > Closterium > Closterium sp. Naga37s-1. Next base: position 1,855,577 of record CANJKZ010000354.1, on the reverse strand, counting down.
TGACGCACATGCGCCGATCTCGTTGTAAGGCAATTAAAAAAAAAAAAAAAAAAAAAAAAAAAAAAAAAAGCAAAGCCCCTTTGCAAGGGTGTCAAAGCTGATGAGTGCTCAAGGGAAGTGTTAGAAAAAAAAAAAAAAAAAAAAAAAAAAAAACCGAGGGTGCGGGGAGGCGCGAAGGCGGTAGAAGATGAGCGACATAGTTTACCCCGCAAAGCGTCTCGCGATATCTCGCGGCTAATCTACCTTGATCCTCGTTCCCCCCCCACAACCTCGGTTGCCCACCAATTGCAGAAGTGGAAGGAGAGTGGCAGAGTGCTCACTGGAACCCATACGAGCACGCAATAACGGACAACATGGTGTCCATCATGCGAATGCGATTGCGCAACAGCCTCCACTGGTGGCTATCATGGTGCGACAGCAGTCTTATCCTTTCCATCATTGCCAAAGGATACTGGCTACCATGGAAGGGCACGGAGCCTCTCCCCTTCGAAGCTCCTAATCACGCAGGGGTTCAAGCACACATGTCATTCACCCAAGACGCTGTCAGCGACCTCATCGCGTCAGGCGCCGCGATGTATGTCTCGTCGAAAGCCGCACTTACGTGCATCAGCCCGCTCAACGTTGTGGAGCAACGAGACAAATGTCGGCTTATCCTTGACCTGCGGAAGGTCAACGCTCACCTCCAAGTTCCCAAGTTCAAGTACGAGGGCTTGAGTCGGGTCGCGGAGATCATTCGCCCAAACGACTGGATGTTCACAATCGATCTCAAGTCAGGCTACCACCACGTCGATATCCACCCGTCGTGCTGGAAGTTTTTGGGCTTTCAATTGGGTGGAAAGTTCTATTGCTTCACATCCTTATCTTTCAGCCTGGCAACAGCCCCGTTCGTCTTCACCCAGCTTATTAAGCAACTAGCCAAGAGATGGCGCGCGCGCGGAGTGCGCGTAATACCATACGTGGACGATCTACTATTCCTCTGCGACTCCGAGGCGCAAGCCCGTTCGACGTGCATCGAAGTTCTCCACGACCTGAAGACCGGCAGGATTCGTGATAAATTCTAAAAAATCACACCTGCATCCCGCACACCACTTGCGCTTTTTGGGGATGGAGCTTGACACGGAACGAGGGATGTTTCTCGTCGGAAAAGATCGGCGCGAACAACTACTGCATGAGCTCCACCTACTTATACAAAAAGGGCAATCGGGTCGCCACGTGCCGATTCGCAAGTTAGCCCGGATCACTGGATTTCTCAGCTCCATGTCGCTCGCGCTGGGCACGACGGCGCGTGCCTTCAACCATGAGCTGCTGCACTTGATCGAATCCGCGTGGTCATGGAACTCAACGGTTCTATTGTCACCAGGAGCGACAGAAGAGCTGTTGTTTTGGACAATGCACTTCGATCGTTTCAATGGCGCCCCATTCCACCAGAGTCAGCGTTTTGATGCCGTGATACACGTCGACGCAAGCGCACACAGCTGGGGTGCCACCTTGGCCAAGTTCCCAAGTACATCATGCGAAGCAAGCGAGTGCATGCCACGAGGGCTTCTCACCACATCCAGTACGCGGCGAGAGCTCGAGGGAGTGCTCTGGGCACTGCGGACGTTCGCGACTCGGATCGTGGGTGCTCACGTCCTCGTCCGCGTGGACAACCAGGCAGTCATGTTTATCTTGCGCAAGGGGGGATCCCGTCAGGCGGATCTTACGTTGACATGCCAAGCGATCATCCAGTTCCTGCCTCGGCAACACAACACGCCTCGCGATCGAATGGATTCCGAGAGAGCTCAACGTCCATGCGGGTGACCTATCCAAGATGCAAGTTTCGATGACTACTCCCTACACGCACCTTGGTTTCGCCTCTTGGAACGCCGCTGGGGGCCCCACACAATTGATCTCTTTGCTAACGTTCGGAACAATCACGTTCAGCGCTTCTGCTCTAAGATACCGCACCCGGACGCGTTCGCTGTCGACGCATTTTCCATCTCGTGGAAAGGCGAGCGATGCTTTGCCTTCCCGCCTCCACACTTAATTCCCGCTACACTCCGCCATGCGGAACTGACGCAGACAGAACTCACGCTCGTCGTTCCCCAGTGGACCGGAGCGTCATGGTGGCCGCTTCTCCAACCGTCCACTCAATCGTAGGCTCCGGCAGTAGTAGAGCACCTTTCCCTTGCCCAAGGCAGTCAATGCCTTCGGGCAGGTTCACACACCACTGCATTCTCTGGTCTCGGATTGCCTCATAGCCCAATCATTGCTTTGCGTGTAAACTATGCGGTCTAATCAAAATTTCTCAATGTGTCATGTCAGGACTTTTGGCCAAACTACAACAACAATTGATGCACGTAATTAGCCACGTTCGCGCACCATCTACAATCGAGACGTACCAACCTTATTGGCAGAGATTTCGCACCTTCTGTACCCAAGTTAAGCTCGAGTTCCTGCCGGCAACCGACCTGACGCTAGCGCTGTATCTCATCCATGCGCTCAACAACAAATCAACTCTCTCCGCGATCAACCTCACGTGTTCGGCAGTTGCCTTCGCCCACCGCATGACCGGTGAAACCTCCCCTACCGCCGGCCCATTCACCCTGCAAGTGCGGGAGTTCGCCAAGAGACATGGTCCCCGGCCTACAAGGACCAAAGAGCCCATATCTCTCCATCAAGTGCACAACATGGCTCGTCCCTTCCTGGAATCATCAATTCCTGCGGAATACCAGAAAGGATTGATTCCTCTTCTCATGTTTTCGGCATTCTTGCGCTACTCCGACCTCGTCTCGCTCCAATGGAATGATGTACAGTTCGAGAAGAAGGCAATGTGGCTGCTCATCCCGCACTCCAAGACGGACCAGGAAGGGAGGGGTGTCTGGATCCCAGTGGCGGCAATTCCAGGCCCATACTGCCCGGTGAGGTGCACACGCAAATTCATACACATCGCAGGCCTCACAAAGGTGCCACATGGACCGCTGATAAGGGTTTTCCCGAAGAACTCGCAAGCCACACCTCACGACAAATCGCCATCCTACGTTACGATCAGAAACTGGTGCCTCGAGGCCGGCAGGCAAGCTGGACTGGATGTCGCGCACATCGGAACCCACTCATTCCGCAAAGGCGCAGCTACTGCGGCGGCAAGCCTCGGAGTTCCTGACCGGCTCTTCAAACGCATGGGCCGATGGCGCAGCGACAGCGCGAAGGAGATGTACGTTACAATCGCGCAAGATCAGCTCATCTCCCTCTCCACGAAATTGCAGGATCCTTCGACGGCTCCCTCACCCGCTACGCATCAGCGATCAATCGAACGGCACCGCCAGCCCCGACTGCACTTGCCTCAGAAGACCCATATGAAATGATAACGCTGCCTTTGCAAGTCAGCCTAAGTACACTTTCACAATATGATAATTTTTGAAAGTGTAATGAAATGTAACACTTTCTAAAATTTTGTATTGTGAAAAGGGGTACGTGGCCAACACAGCAAAGGTAGCGCCGAAGCGCTACTCACCCTCTTTTGCCTACAAAAGAGGGACGTGGGGACCAGGCCCTATTTTATCAGGGTAAATCACCCTCATACCCTGATTATCAGGGTGGTTTTTGGGTGTAACACTGATGCCGTAGGGTAATTTTTTTGGGACCTTGATTTTCCCTGATGTGCCAGGGTTTACGAATAAGGCACACTGTCGCCTCAGTGTTCCCGATTCTTTTAGCGAGTTTTACCCTGAAGCGAGTACCAGCCACCCCCCGCTCCCCCCCCCCCTCCTCCCCCCCCCCTCCCCCCCCCTTTTCCCTAACCCCCCTACCCCGTAACCCGGGATTCCCGATTGCCAACTGTCGAAGCTGTAAATTTGTTATTGTGTGCTCTGTTAATGACAATTTCAGCAGGGTTCGAGAACATTGTACACTGATGCCTCAGGGTTGAATATTCAAACTAAGCAGAAACCCTGATGAATCAGTTTTCCCACAAGGGGTCACACTGATAATCAGGGTTTTGAACATGTGCAACACTGATCGTAAGGGTTGGCAAAAACCAAAAATTAGCCCTGGTGGGGACATTCGTCCCCACCCACGTTTTCATTTTCAAAATTGTAGTTCTACTTTCCCACCCGCCCACCCATTTGTGTATGATGTTATGTAGACATATATAAGACGAGAACGATGTACTACTACCCATATGAAATGATAACGCTGCCTTTGCAAGTCAGCCTAAGTACACTTTCACAATACTTTCTGCTGAGTATCTTTACAACAAATTGCTGAAAAATCAGCCTCAGTTCTAGAAAAGGTCTGAAATCTCAGCCTTTTTAACCTAAATCAGCCTTTTTTCGCTGACTTCTGAGGCCCTGACTGAAATGCAAAAGAAAATGTTAAACACCATTCTGATTGACTGAAATGCAAAAAGATCAATTGAGCTTGGACTAGGTTGGATCTTGGTTCCTACTTTTGTCACTATCTAGAATAACATCCATATAATCACTCTCTTTTAATTCATCTAGTGCTGAACCTATTTCCTCCACCTCCCAGGACCTTGCAGACACCCTCCTTTTAGTCTGATCCGCTATCACCCTCAAAACACTCACCACCTCACTCATGTTATACCTCAGCTCCGAATCCTTGGTCCCATTTCCAAACACCAGGTAGTAGTTCTGTTGCGTAGCCATGGTTAGGTGGTGGTAGCAGGGGTTGGGGTAATCCCTGGGTCGGATTTCGAAGACGGAGGAATTGGAGGGCATGAAGATCATGTTGGAGAGGCCTGCTCCGTGCAAGCCCACATAGACCGCTGCTCGGTTGAAGAGGAGTTTGGCTGGGGGCGGGAGGGGAGAGAGAGTTACGGGCAGGGATGAGGGTGGCAGGGGGGTTCGAGGGCATGAAGATCATGCAGGATACACCTGCACCGTGCAATCCCCACAAAGACGGCTGCTCTGTTGCCAGAGAAGCTTGGCTGGTTCATGAAGGGGGTGGGATGTAGAACGAGAAGAGACGGCAGAGAGGGGTGATTGGATGGCATGAAGATCATGTTGGAGAGGCCTGCTCCGTGCAAGCCCACATAGACCGCTGCTCGGTTGAAGAGCAGTGTGGCTGGGGGCGGGAGGGGAGAGAGAGTTACGGGAAGGGATAAGGGTGGCAGGGGGGTTCGAGGGCATGAAGATCATGCTGGATACACCTGCACCGTGCAATCCCCACAAAGACGGCTGCTCTGTTGCCAGAGAAGCTTGGCTGGTTCATGAAGGGGGTGGGATGTAGAACGAGAAGAGACGGCAGAGAGGGGTGATTGGATGGCATGAAGATCATGTTGGAGAGGCCTGCTCCGTGCAAGCCCACATAGACCGCTGCTCGGTTGAAGAGCAGTTTGGCTGGGGGCGGGAGGGGAGAGAGAGTTACGGGCAGGGATGAGGGTGGCAGGGGGGTTCGAGGGCATGAAGATCATGCTGGATACACCTGCACCGTGCAATCCCCACAAAGACGGCTGCTCTGTTGCCAGAGAAGCTTGGCTGGTTCATGAAGGGGGTGGGATGTAGAACGAGAAGAGACGGCAGAGAGGGGTGATTGGATGGCATGAAGATCATGTTGGAGAGGCCTGCTCCGTGCAAGACCACATAGACCGCTGCTCGGTTGAAGAGCAGTTTGGCTGGGGGCGGGAGGGGAGAGAGAGTTACGGGCAGGGATGAGGGTGGCAGGGGGGTTCGAGGGCATGAAGATCATGCTGGATACACCTGCACCGTGCAATCCCCACAAAGACGGCTGCTCTGTTGCCAGAGAAGCTTGGCTGGTTCATGAAGGGGGTGGGATGTAGAACGAGAAGAGATGGCAGAGAGGGGTGATTGGATGGCATGAAGATCATGTTGGAGAGGCCTGCTCCGTGCAAGCCCACGTATACTGCTGCTCGGTTGAAGAGCAGCTTGGCTGGGAGGGAGAAAAACAGTCAGTAACAGGAGGGAGGGGCGGGGGAGATTAGAGGGCATGATGATCATGTTGGACAGGCCTGCTCCGTGCAGATCTACATAGACCGCTGCTCGGTTGAAGAGGAGTTTGGCTGGGGGCGGAGGAGAGCATGAGAGCCAACAACGAAAGGAGATGGGGAAGGGGAAGGGGATGGGCGGGCATTGCTATTATGTTGGAGAGGAGAGGCCTGCTGCTTGCGGTGGGAACACTGTGCAAGATGGCAGGTAGGGATTGATCCCCATCAGATATCAGCATTATTCACTCAAATTGCAGAACAACAGACCAGACCCCGCCTTGCAGCACAGCACAGCATATGCACCTTGCAGTATGGGATGGGTCGACTTTTGAGGCGCCTAAAAAATCACAGCATACGCACCTTGCAGGATGGGCAGGTCCCCTTCGAACACAAACACCCTCTGCGGGGGGAACACTGTGCGCAACACCGGCAGGTAGAACCGAGACTGATAAGATCTCAACATAACCCACCCATACACCTTGCACTGCAGCACAGCATACGCACCTCGCAGGATGGGCAGGTCCCCTTCGAACACAAACACCCGCTGCGGGGGGAACACTGTGTGCAATGACAGCAGGTAGAAATTGAGGTTTACAATTTCTCAACGAAACCCACCCACATTGCAGATCAGCGCACCACACGCACCTTGCAGGATGGGCAGGTCCCCTTCGAACACAAACACCCGCTGCGGCGGAAAAACTCGCTTCATCTCCGCCACGAGCGAATCAAACGCCGCCAGGTGGCGCATCGCGCCGCGCCGGTGCGCAATCACGGCGCGCCAGCTGTACGGCAGCCGGGCGGTCTGCGCGTCAGACCACAGGGGCACATCCGTCTCGCTGATGTCACCAGCCCTAACAGGGATGCTGCTGTCAGCACTGGTGGAGGTGGTGGTGGCTGGTGAATCAGCAGTAGGTGGGAGAAAGTGGGTGTGGTTGTGGCGTGGGACTAGGCCAGGGCGGAAGAGGGGCAGGCCGGCAGGGGGCAGCAGGAAGCGGCGGCGCAGCTCGCCCCACATGGCAGGTGCGGAGCGACCACACGCCTGGTACACTGGCTGGGTGGTGGGGAAGGGGAGTTTATGGAAAGAGAGGGCGAAGGGAAGGAGGGGCAGGGGTTGTGAAGGGGACAGTGGGGCAGCAGGAAGCGGTGGCGCAGCTCCCCCCACATGGCGGGCGCAGAGCGACCACTGGCCAGGCTTGGTACACTGGCTGAGGAAAGGAACCCACTGGCAGAGCGGGATGGAAAAGAGGTGTCACGGGAGGTCGTGGAGTGGAGTGCATCTCCCCCCACAAGGGAAGGGCGAGGCGACCACAGGGCAGTGGCCTGGTACACTGGCTAGGGGGAAACGAGCGCAGGGGGGGATGGAAAAGGGGTGTCAAGCTCAGGGAACGGGGTGGGGCAGAGGAGAATACATTGGTAACAAGAGATCTGACACGGGAATTACCTGGTACAAGACATCCACGTGGACGAGCAGATTGACATCAGCGTGTCGGTTGGGGATGACAGCGAGGTTGAGAGCGGTGGCTGGGATGCCCAGGAAGGGCACCAGGAGACTGCTGAACGCCTTCACCTGACCGACAGCAGACACACTCACATTGCACACGAGGAACCAGGGGGGGAGAAAGGACGCACGCACACAAAGGATCAAGGAACGATTTAGAAGAGACTCCAAGGCAGTGACGCCAAGGTATTGCTCTCCAGGAGAGTCCACGGGGGCAATCCCAAGTGATGGGGATGGTGATGGGCGGAAATGGGCGTGATAGGGATAGGGATGGGGATGGGAATGGTTTTGGCCAACCTTTAAAGCCCAACGTACCCGGTGGGAGGCGATGGCGATGGGGATGATTGTCGGGCAGCAGAGGGAGAACACGAAGAGGAGAGGCAACGGGGATGGCGGGCGATGGTAATGGGGATGGGAGGGGAGATAACAACCAACGTACCTGGTGCGAGGCGATGGCGATGGGGATGGAGGGGTTGTCTCGCAGCAGTGGGGAGAGCACAAAGAGGTGGGGCACGAGCTCGATGAGCACGTGATAGAATGCGATGCCCAGTGGGTACATGAGGGAGACGAGACGGTCGTAGTGACGGACCTTGGCCTTGCCTGGCTCGAATGAGAACTGGTCAGGGGGGAACAGGGGGGTGGGGGGAAAGGGTCAGGTCACCTCACGAGCTCTATGAGCACGTGGTGGAATGCGGTGCCCAGGGGGTACATGAGGGAGACCAGACGGTCGTAGTGACGCACTCTGGCCTTGCCTGGCTCGAAGGAGAACTGTTGCCAGGTGGGTGGGAGGTGCACAGGGGAGGAGTAGAGGACGGGGAGAGGGGAAGGTGATGAGCTTGAGTCACCTCACACGTGGTGGAATGTGATGCCCAGGGGGTACACGAGTTAGACTAAACGGTCATAATGATGGACCTTGGCCTAGCCTGACTCGAAGGAGAACTGGTCAGGGGGGAACAGGGGGTTGTGAGGAACAGGGGGTTGGGGGGAACAGGGGGTTGTGAGGAACAGGGGGTTGGGGGGAACAGGGGGTTGTGAGGAACAGGGGGTTGTGGGGGGAACAGGGGGTTGGGGGGAACAGGGGGTTGGGGGGAACAGGGGGTTGGGGGGAACAGGGGGTTGGGGGGAACAGGGGGTTGTGAGGAACAGGGGGTTGGGGGGAACAGGGGGTTGTGAGGAACAGGAGGTTGGGGGGAACAGGGGGTTGGGGGGAACAGGGGGTTGGGGGGAACAGGGGGTTGGGGGGAACAGGGGGTTGGGGGGAACAGGGGGTTGGGGGGAACAGGGGGTTGAGGGGAAAGGGTGAGGCACAAGCTCTAGGAGCACGTGGTAGAATGCGATGCCGAGGGGGTACATGAGGGACACCAGACGGCCGTAGTGACGGACCTTGGCCTTTCCGGGTTCAAAGGAGAACTGCGTAGGGGGGGACAAGAGGAACAGAGTGGGATGGTTGAAGACAGCTCACGAGCTCTACGAGCACGTGGTAGAATGCGATGCCCAGCCGAGGGGGTACATGAGGCGGGTACATGAGGCGGGTACATGAGGCGGTCGTAGTGACGAGCTCTAAGATGCCCAGCTGAGGGGGTACATGAGGCGGGTACATGAGGCATGGTAGAATGCGATGCCCAGCCGAGGGGGTACATGAGGGACACCAGGCGGTCGTAGTGACGGACCTTGGCCTTCCCTGGCTCGAAGGAGAACTGCACAGAGAGTGGGACACAAGGGGGGATGGGAAGGCCAATCAAAGAACACCGTTCTGTTAAACACAAGGCCATCCCCATCCCCATCCAGGTAGACGACCTGCAACTCGTAATACCGGGAAAAAAACATATCCAGCCGCAAGCTATCCGCAAAACCACCCTGAAAATCTCAGAAGCGAACATCCACTCACATTCCCTTTGTCAGCACAGCTGTGTCGATCAAAGAAAACCGCCTGGTTAAACACCAAGCCATCTCCATCCAAATACACGTCCCGCAGCTCGTAATACTGAGGCAGGAACATGTCCAGCTGCAAGTCATCCCCAAAAGCACCCTAAGACTTCCCACGAGACGCCCATGAACTCACATTCCCCTTGTCGGCACAGCTGTGACGATCAAAGAAGACCGTCTCGTTAAACACCAAGCCATCCCCATCCAAGTACACGTCTCGCAGCTCGTAATACTGAGGCAGAAACATGTCCAGCCGCAAGTCATCCCCCTTATGAGTGCACCTCGTATCCGACACCTCCCTTCCCCCTTCCACACTCATATCCATAACTTTCGGGCAGTTTATAGGCTGGTCCGGGAATAGGTACTCCGCGTCGACCAGGTTCGGCCAGTAGCAGGCGCGCAGGTTCGGGAACTCCGGGCCACAGGAGCCTAGGTTCGGGCAAGGCTCGCCGGAGCACTGTAGCTTGAGCTCTCCTTCCCGGAAATGGTGGTGGTATTCTAGAAAGGTCTTGTTCAGATCTACCCTGCGAATGGTTCGGTTCAGGGATGTGACTGTAAAGAGGGGCTCTAAGGCAGGAGGAGAGGGGGGAGGTGGGTGTGAGGGAGGAGGAGAGGGGGGTGGTGGGTGTGAGGGGGTGGGAGTCGTAGGTAAGTGGGGACTAGTCTCTCTCTCCTGGACCTTGCCCTTTTCTAATTCCTCTCCTCCGGCTTCCCTCTTCCCCTCCTCTGCACTAGTCCCTGCAAGCTGCAGCATCAGCTGTTCCTCTATCGCGGCCACTCTCCCTATAAGCACCTCGTCAGCGCCTGCCGTGCCTCCTAAACTCCCTGCTTCGCCTTGAGATTGAGGTGAGATGAGCGACGTGGGACGGAGGGGCGGTGGAGGGGGGAAGGGAGGAGAGGGGACGACTGGAGGGGGGACGGGAGGAGGGAAGGGTGGCGATTGCTGTGGGGAGACGAGAAGGGGAGAGAGCGGAGGGGAGGGAGGAAGGAGTAGCGCCTGCTGATCAAGAATGGCTCCCTGGGACTGCTGCAGCGCCTGCTCCTCCTGCATCTGACGGCTGAGCTCCGCTGCTATCTCCGCCACTCGACCCAGAAGCACCTCGTCCGTCGATTGTACTGCCGGCTGGCCGGCTGGATCGGCTGGTTCTGGTGCTGCTGGCGCCAATGGCGCTGATACCGCTGGTGGCGCTAATTCGGGTTGCGCTTGAACTGGAGGGAAAACGGATGAGAGGGAGAGGGAGAGGGGATGAAGTGGAGAGAGAGATAAGCAGGAAAGGAGCAGACAAGGATCATGGCTTAGTTTACTTTTGAGGCGCCTCAAAAGTAGACGAGAAGAGGAGAGCGGACGAACTTTCATTCCGGTTGCAGCATGATTGCAGCAGCCACTCTGTCTCGTTGTAATCAGTTGCGTTACACTTCAGAATCCTTGGCCTTGTATCGGCTCACCTTGTGTCGCGTACGAAACGGAGAGCAGGCAGACAACAAGGAGTGCCGTTGGAAAGAACGCTCTTGAATCTGCATTTCTGCGGCCCCATTTTCGAATCGCCTTGACCATTGCGTTTCGAGACGTCTCAAGAATCGCCTCATAAATTGGCTTTCTCAAAAGCAAAACCTGATCTGAGTCAGGAATCGACGCGAGCGTCCCCTAGACACTAAAGAAGCCGAGCTACTATCGCACGGATTGAGGGAAAGCGTCCCGTCTGCGACAGGCTTTGAGCTTCTCGGAATGCACTGTACCGAGGATGCACGGGGATTGGCGCTGACCCCGCCACGGATTCGCGCAGTGTTATCGTCAGCCTGTCGCCATTTTCAGCCCCATTTTTCACCTTGAAATCATCCGCTTCTTCATAACGAAATCTGGCCAGGTAAATGATGTAAAGACGGACAACAATCCCAAGGCTGCACCCTCAGCTGTTTCACTCCTGATGTTATTGACGCGCCATAGAGTGCTACAGTTACAATACACCAGAAACTTTTTGTTTTGGTCACCAAAATGGTTGATAGGAACGCTTTACAATACATGGCTATACTATCTAGCGAGACAACCGCATGTTAAAAACAATAGCTTAGACAGTGTTGCCTCGACTGCTTGCTCGATACCTTGCATGCATCTCTATTTCTTCTCTGCGCCCCCATTTTCCTTCGAAGAACCTCCGAAACCCAATGGCTTCTTCGCCTCACTCCCAACCGGAACCTCAGCCTCCTTAGCCTCGCTGTCTTTGGATCCCACTGTATCTGCATCACTCCCACTCCTAGTAACGGGGCTGTCTTTAGGGGAGTCAATGCCGAGCGCCAATTGAAAGGCATAGAGCGTGAGGCCTAGGGAGTTGAGAGCAAAGATGAATGTGGCCAGCCATACGAGGCCTGATACTATGGTCCTGTAGGTAAGAGGAGGGAGAGAGGGAAGGACGAGAGGTGAGGTAAAGAGAGGAGCAGGGAGAGGAGACGGGATGAGCAAGACAGTGAGGCCAGGGGAATTGAGAGCAGAGATGAATGTGGTCAGCCATACGAGGCCCGATACTATGGTCCTGTGGAAAATCAAGGATGAAATGGAAGATGAAGGGAGAGAGAGGGGAGAGAAGGGAGAAGAAAGGAACAGGGATGACAAAAGGGATGTGGGAGGATAAAAAGGGAGCTATTGCAATGAAAACAGCATGAAGTGGTGTGAGTTGTGGGAATCGACGAATAATATTTTTTATAATTACAGAAGGTAAAGCAATAATGGAGTGTACCTGACAGCAATGGAAAGGTTCCGAACCTGTAGATAGGGGGGCAGGGAGAGAATGGGGGCCAACAAGTGAGGAGGGAAGGGGGGGGTTGTGGAAGGTGAGAAAGAGGGGAGAGGAGGGGAGGAGATGAGGAGAAATATGCATGGGCACTTAAGCACGCGGATTGCGGTAACAAAAAAATGGAACACATCTCATGTCGGTCAAGGGAACAGCCTGATGGGTCACCTGTAACATGTACGTTGTAAGCGCGTACTGTAAGTCATGGCAAAACGAAACAGGCACTCACAGTGTAAGTGGTTGACAAGGTCTGTTCAGCGAACACATCATCAACGGATGTCGCAAACTTGCAGAGCACGATTGCAATCAACCCTACCATGCCACCAGTGCTATCGCAATGCACGTCAATAACAGTTACTCACAGTGTAAGTGGTTGAGAGGGTCTGCCCCGCAAACACATCATCAACGGACGTCGCAAACTTGTACAGCACAATCGCAATCGACCCCGCCACCAGTGCGCCGCCCAGCGTGTTCAGCACCGTGGGCGGCGGTCGCTTGGCTGCTTCTGCCGCCTCCTCTGCCGCCCGGCGCTTCCGCTCCTCCACCACCGGATTGGACGACAGCTTCTCGACTGAGTCTGACCGGAATCGCTGGGAGGGGGAGAAGGGGCACGAGACACAGGAGCGATCATTTTGCAGTTTGTGCAATGTGCGGGTTTTGGAGGTTTGAAAGACGTTTCACTGTGCAACGTGCTTTCTCTCCTCCCCGACCATCTGCCACTGGTCTGCCTGACAGCTTCTCAACTGAGTCCGCTGTCATCCAGTCCGGCCAGACGCTCTGGCAGGGAAAGAAGAGAACTGGATTGTACCTGAAAGAAAGAAGAGAAGCTGTAAGTCCTGCAAAGGCCTTTGATGTTGTGGGGGCTTTGCAGGGCTTTCAGGTTCTGGAGACTGGAGGTATTTGAGTATCTTTAGAGAATTCACTGTGCACTAAGTAGGCTTCCCCCAACTCTCGCTCACAGATTCTGTGAAGTTGCTGACTTGTCTCGTGATAACCCAAAACAGCAGCACACCATTCGTCCAAGTCAAAGGGATACTGGCGAAGGACTGCACAAGGGAATGCACCCACCCCAATCTCACTCACTAAACCACTCTTAACCGCACTGCACTGCACCCAATCTCTGGCCTCCACTCACTGATTCTGTGACCTTGCTCGCTCGTCTCTTGATAGCCCGAAACATCAGCACACCAATCGTACCCGTTAGCAGAATGCTGGCAAAGGATTGCAACGGATAGACCTCGGGAATAGCCCACAGGTCTTCCAGGTAAGCGGGAACGCCTGCACCCACCACACCCACCGCACTCCACCATCCTTAACCGTTGCTTACCGATTCTGTGACCTTGCTCGCTCGTCTCTTGATAGCTCGGAACAGCAGCACACCAATCGTCCCGGTCAGCAGAATACTGGCAAAGGATTGCAACGGAGAGACCTCGGGAATAGCCCACGGGTCTTCCAGGTAAGCGGGGGGCAATTTTATTGGTCCGTCCGATGCCGGCGTGGCAGCTGTGTTGAGCGTGGCGAGCACGAGGTGACTCGTCCAATCAGCAGCTGACACCTGACGCGAGGGCAGGGGTGACAGGAGTAGGGGGACGGGCAGAGGGGAGAGAGGGGTGACAGGAGGGCATGCGATGGTAAGAGGAGGGGAAGGAGAGTAGGAGAAGGAGTGCAAGCACGTGTGAGTGCTGGCGGGGAAGGGGAGGTTCGAGACAACAATGTGGAGCGAGCGTCTATTCTCGAGAGGAGAGTTCAAGTGAAAGAGAGCGAGCGTCTATTCTCGAGAGGAGAGTTCAAGTGAAAGAGAGCGAGCGTCTATTCTCGAGAGGAGAGTTCAAGTGAAAGAGAGCGAGCGTCTATTCTCACCATGGTCGCAGCTCCGCTCTCCACAATCGCAGTCACGGTTTCAGGCGGCGCAGCCAGCGCAACGACAGCCCCACCCCTCCTCCCCGCGCAGCTCCAGCCGCCATTGCTACAGCCGCGCTTCTCCCGCCCTCCTATCCGCAGCGACGTTTCTCTGGCTGCTGGCGAAGCGCGCCTATGCGACGGCGGGAAAGCCGGCAGCGCAGCCGCCGCAGCGGCGGAGACGGCTCGCACGGCAAGCGCAGCCATTGGAGCGCGCGCGGGACGACGCTGACAGCGGAATCGCGGAAAGCGCGGGGGGCGCAAAATGCTAATATGGCGCAAGGAGATAAAAAATGCGGGTCTGGGAAAAAAGGAATGAATTGGCGGACTGTGCGGGGGGAAAGGATACGAGTGGTCAGTACGCGATAAAGTGGTGTGCCTTGAAGGCACAATCACAACTTTAAAACGGAGAAGGTTCTCGAAGTAACTATCTGCTTTAAAGTTAATATTTTTGCATTCTCTATTCAGATACAGTATGCATACAAAACGAAACATTTTTAGATAGCTACGCTTTCTCCGAGCACATTAAAATACGTTCCTCATTTTTAGCACCCTCCTGCCTAGTCATGATCGTTTCCCCAACAATCACCACGCCACATCCGTGCCGTCATACGCGATAAACCGCCCGTTGTCACTCGGACTCAACCCATCAATGACACCCAATAGCTGCTCGGCAGCAAAATCAGGCGTGAAGATCTTATCGGCCGGCAAGTGCGCAGTGAACGGGCGGGTAAGGTCGGTGTCTACAGTGCCGGGGTGTAGCAGCACGGCCACCACTGGGCTCTTCTGGGCGGCCAACTCCACTGCTGCCGTCTTGGTGACTGGGGGAGGAGGAGGGATAGGCAAGGCAAGGGTAATGTGGGGGAGAAGAGGGGGGAGCGAGGGTGAGAGAAGTTAGATGGTCACTGCTGCATGAACCAGGAATAAAGGTGTAAGCAGCACAGCCACCACTGGGCTCTTCTGTGCGGCCAACTCCACTGCTGCCGTCTTGGTGACTGGGGGAGGAAGGGAATGAGTTGGGCGAGGGTGGCAAAAGTGGGGGGGAGAGGGGAAGAGGGCAAGAGAAGGGTGAATGCAATAGGGTAGAGGGACAAAGGACTAGGGTGTAGCAGCACAGACAGCCACAGGACTCTTCTGGGCTGCCAACTCCACTGCTGCCGTCTTGGTGACTGGGGGAGGAAGGGAATGAGTTGGGCGAGGGTGGCAAAAGTGGGGGGGAGAGGGGAAGAGGGCAAGAGAAGGGTGAATGCAATAGGGTAGAGGGACAAAGGACTAGGGTGTAGCAGCACAGACAGCCACAGGACTCTTCTGGGCTGCCAACTCCACTGCTGCCGTCTTGGTGACTGGGGGAGGAAGGGAATGAGTTGGGCGAGGGTGGCAAAAGGGGGTAGGAGAGGGGAAGAGGGTAAGAGAAGGGTGAATGCAATAGGGTAGAGGGACAAAGGACTAGGGTGTAGCAGCACAGACAGCCACATGACTCTTCTGGGCTGCCAACTCTCACTGCAGCTGTCTTGGTGACTGGGGGAGACGGGAGAGTAATTAGTGACGGGGAAAGGAGTGAAGGGCTTGGGGGGAAGGAGTGACGGCAACTGAGGCTACACTGATACATGTAACCCAATATGAAACAGCACTGATCTGTTTGAAAGCAGCTTGGGATGCTTAATAAGAATACCATCCCCCAATATGGTTATTGGAGATGGACCCGGTGCGAGAGCCCATGTTGGCCACTACTGAGGTTACATGGATACATGTTACATGGTAATGAACTCACATTGGTTGAGAGCAGCTTTGGAGGCGCGATACGAGTACCACCCCCCGATGTGGTTATCAGAGATGGATCCGGTGCGCGAGCTCATGTTGGCCACTATGGAGTAGGGACGGTTGGGATTGGTGTGACCACCCGTCACCAGCAGCGGCATCATGTGCTGCAGAGGGTGGGGAAGAGGAGAGAGTGGGGATGGAAAGAAACTTTGGTGCTGGGATTTTGGTGTGGCTGCCCGTTACCAGCAGTGGCATCATGCGCTGCTAGGGGAGGGGAAACGGGGGACGAGGGAGGGAAGGAGGAAAAGAGATGATGCTGTGGTTTTGGTGTGAACTCGTGGTTTCAGCAGCGGCATCATGTGGCGACGAAGGTGGGCAGAGGAGAGCGGAAGGGGATGAGGAGGAGAGATGGAACGAAATGATGGCGGCGATGGCGCTACGACCTGATGCAAGCGTGGGGTGGGAAGGGGAAGGAGGGAAGGGGAGATGGAATTGCAGACTGAGAATTCTAGGCTATTTTAATGCCGCAGAGGCATTATGTACTGTGGGAGTAGGGAGAGATGGAATGTAGCGGTGATGATAGTTCTACATTGTTTCTTAATCGATGAACAGACCGTACTGTATTGCCTTGCACCCATATGTTTCCATCCAAGACCATGCCAAGCCATCCCAGCCCACCTCACCAGCTGTCACCATCATCATGTCGTTGACTCTCGTTGACTTGTCAGACCAGCGCGCCGTTGACTCACCTGGAGCACCAGCACGGGCCTCATGACATTGACTCTCGTTGACTTTCCTTCAGCACCCCATGGCGTTGACTCGCGTTGACTCACCTTGAGCACGAGCATGTGCCCCATGGCGTTGACTCGTGTTGTCTTACCTTGTGCTCTCCATGGATTTGACTCGCTTTGGCTCGCATTGACTCGCGTTGACTCCCGTTGACTCACCTTGAGCACGAGCATGGGCCCCATGGCGTTGACTCGGTAAGCCAGCAACATCGCGTCCTGGCACAGCCAGTGCAGACTGCTCTCTGGGGAGGGGAGGAGGAGGGAGGCGAAGAGGGGGGGGGGCGGGCCAGGAACGGGGAAGAAGGGATTTGATTGCTTTCACTGCCCGCCCAGCAACATCGCGTCCAGGCACAGCCGGTGCAGACTGCTCTCTGGGGTGGGGAGGGAGGGAGTGGCAAGGGAGAGGGAAGCGGAAGAGGGAGGGACGGGGGTGAGGAAGGAAGGAGAAGACGGATGAAGGGGAAGAGGGGAATCGGAATGGTTTCACTACCTGCAAGAAGCATGGCGTTGTAGCACAGCCGGCAGCATGGCGTCATGTCTCAGCCAGTGCGGGCTGCTCTGTGTACCGATACAAGTACATTAAACACAGTATACCGTCCATCCGGGCTGTAGTAAGCACTCATACCAGGCTGTAGCGGCATACTCAACGGTAGGAGCAGCATACCCAGCCGGCTGCATCAGCAAACCTGGCTGCAGCAACAAACCCGGCTGCAGCAGCAAACCCGGCTGCAGCAGCAAACCCGGCTGCAGCAGCAAACCCAGTTGTAGCAGCAAACCTGGCTGTAGCAGCAAGCGGCTGTGGCAGCAAACTGGGCTGTAGCATCAAACCCGTCTGTAGCAGCAAGCAGCTGTAGCACCAAACCCGGCTGTAGCAGCAAGCCTGACTGTAGCCGCAAACCCGGCTGTAGCAGCAAACCCGGCTGTAACCCGGCTGTAGCAGCAGCATACTCAGTTGTAGCTTTCTGGGGCTGTCAGTACACCCAGCAGTAGCTGTAACAGCCTTTTCAGTTGTAGCAGCACTCTCGGCTCTAGCAACGAATCTGACTGTAGCATAGCAGCATACCCGGCTGTAGCTCGTTGGGGCGATGCAGCACACCCGCCACGTTGAGCAGCAGGTCCAGCTTGCCGTACTTCTGCCGCACGGCCGCTGCTACAGCCTGGGATCGTAGGGGAAGAATGAAAGGGGTGCGGGGGGTTGCAGGAAGCATGGAGGAAAGGGAGAGAAGAGCGGGGGGGAGGGAGGCGATAAGCAGCAGGTTCAGCTTGCTGGTGGGGAGGAGGGCGTGTGAGGGAAGGGTGGAACGGGAAGGAGAGGGGAAGGAAGCGTGTCGAGATGCAGGAGAGCGACAGGAGAAAAAGGGAGAACCGCGAGAAAATGGGCGGGAAGGAAGGAGGGGGTGAGAAAATCTCTGGTTGACGTTGGGACGCGGCATGAATGACAGTATGCCATACACTCTCAGGTCTAAAACCCCAAGACTGCTAAGTGGTCGGTTGTGTGGTCTGAATCATTCGTCATTACACACTTGTGTAGTCGTCCGTGTTTCGCACTGTGATAAACCTTAAGACCCTCGTTATAGACACATCCAGAAGCTGACTGTGACTCTTTAAGCCTCTGCGCGTGCCCGTCCCTCGATGGTATCCTCTAAAATCACATCCAGTTGCATCACACGCGTCTCATAAGTACCCCCCCTTACCTCGATGGTATCCTCTTTAGTCACATCCAGTTGCATCACATCCAGCCGTCCACCGCTCTGGTCGTGAAGTGCGTCCAGGTGCTGAGCGCCCATCGGATCTCGACACGTGGCAATGACGCGGCCGGTTGGCTGCCGCTTCAGCAGCTGCTCCACCTGTCCACGTGACAATCGAGGAAGAAAAGCCGGGGGGAGAGGACAGCGCGTGAAACAGTGTGAGAGGGAAACAATAGAGAGTGGAAACGCGAAAGAAGATGAAGGAGGATCGGAAGGGAATCGATCGACTGGAGTAGAAAGAATAGGAGAGCTAAAGAACCACGTCCACAGCGTTGCTGGGATCACAAGTGTACAAGGAAAGAGAAGGAGGGAAAGAAAGAATGAGAAATGACAATGCAGATGACCTAGAATGCGAAGTTCGAATTCGAAGATGAGGTCTTTACGAAACGCGAGGGCTCGACCACACTATATGACGCTTTAAGGAACGACACTGTTCCAATGAATAAATAGTTGGTCTTAATAAAATCGCGTCCTAAGCAGCTTACAAAAGCGAGTCCAATGCCTTTATCGGACGCCTGAACGAGCGACACCGTCTCTTCCGTCACGGACGGCCCAGACGACTGCGACAAGTCCGACGCGGGACACGCGGACGAGTGGAATCCCGCCATTGTATTGCGAAGCCCGGCAGCGGCTGCGCCGGCTGCGGCGGCGGAGGAGGAGCAAGAGCTGGTGAGGTGCTGCCTCGCGGCGACGGAGAGCGCGCCTCCGTAAAGACCGGCGAGGATCGGTCTGGCGGCTCGCCGGAGCAATGAGACGGACGCGGAAGCCATGGATGGATAGAGGCGCAGCGAGCAGGCTCTAGTGTTAGGTGCGTTTTCGTGTGTGTTCTTCAGGCGTCAAGAAGTAGCCGAGAGAAAAAAAACGTCTCGGTTTCCGATGCTACCACAATGCGTGCTTGTCCGCAAGGCAAATGCGAGAGGATCAGAACTAGGAGCAACGACGACACAATGGGGAAAATCACAAGAGCGACGACAAGAACCAACCGTCTGTGGTGGAGAAACGGCGGTCAGCAGCGATGGCCACTGACATGTGAAAACAATGCGCTGAAACCGAGTGACTGAAAAGGATTCTAGGAAATGGTTTCTATGCAAGTGACTGAAAAGGAGTGAAAGGTGAAATTCAAGAAAGCTGAAGGTCCACAAGGAAGCGGAGGGAGCTGCAAAGGTCAACGATCCGTTCGGTTTAGATGTTTTCTGCATGGTTTTGCGGAGCACTTGGCTGCAGAATTCTGAATGTGCCAGCGTTGACATTCGGACCGAGAATCCAGGAGGATTGGGTATCGCCAGCTCAATATCTGGCACTCCCACGTCGTTCACGCTGAGCTTTGATTTCGGCTCTACGTTGATTGGTGCATTGAGCAGCCAGATGCTTGCGCCGCCTCAATACTGATTGGCTTGTAAGCCGCCCCCTGCCATTCTCGATACAAGAGTTCAGCTCCGAATTAGAAAAGCATGAAACAGTGATTCATAAGCACCTTAATGGCATTACAAAGCTGCATATACGGTACAGTATCCAGCTTTCACTCACCTAAGAAGAGCTACATTATCGAAGCTCCCTGTACAGCAACATACCAAAAGCAGCCTCCAAAGCAGCATACAATAAAACCATCACATCCAATCCTACAGCTACCGCGCGTACAGCCAGCACATTCACAAACCACACGGTTCAAGTTCAACCATCATTCAGTCACCACCCACCCAGACCCCATATATGAACCCTACCCTGACGAAGCAGCCAATTCCTCCTCGCCGTCACCTCCCCCACTCCTCTTCTGCAGCGCAAGCGTCCCACTCAGCGCGCAGTAAAACCTGATCCAGGTGAACCTACTAACCATCGCCAGAAACACCGCTCCTTCTGCCAACAGCTGCTGAAACGACGGCAAACCAGGCCCGCCAGACCCCTCCAAAGGAGACGCTGAAGAAGAAACTGACTGGGAGACTCTGCACGAGCACGAAATGGTGGGGGTGGTCTGTGCCCCTGACAGACGCAGCAGCTCCATAACCGTCAACGGCTGATACTTCGGCGGGTCGCTCATCACGATATTATCCACCTTGTGCGAGTAGATCTTCCCAGAACTGTCGAGTTTGTACTCCGAGGTGCCATCGAAGCGGCCGTGGGCCTCCCAGGGGAGGCGGGGGATGCCGCGGACGGACCAGCGGATCTGGATGGTGCGCTCGTTGGGCTGCCACACGCGCAGCACGTCCACACACAGCGCCTTGAAGAAGATCTTTCCGTGGAAGCGCAGCGCTTTGAAGATGAGGCGGTAGTTGTCCACGCCCTTGAATGTGTTCATCGGGTCCTGGAAGGTTATGTCCTCCCTGATGGGCGAGCACCAGCAGTATATTGAAGTGTACGAAGCACAGATGGGAGGGACAGATGGGACTGTGAGCGCGTCAGTGGTGGAACTCGATGCCTTTTGTAATGGGCGAGCGTCAGGCAATGCGGATGGAGGGGTAGAACAGGGGGGACAAGGAAGACAGGAAGAAATGAAAAACTGACTTGAAGACAGGGAGAAGGGCAAACCCAACAAATGCCCTCAAAACACGCGCACACACATGTCATGTCCCAAACACACACCTGTAGATGTCGTATGTCATGTCCCGGTAAAAGAGAGTTGGCAGCTCCTCCCGAAGTGTTCTGATGGCGTACCCCACATTCACATAGTAGTCGTCCCTCAGCTCACTATCCTTCTTCGGCTGCAGGCAGAACATGCACACAGAGAGAACAGAGCAGAGAAGGATGCAAAGGGACGGATAGTTGGACGAGTGGTATGGGAGGACCGGAATCAACTGAGAGACGAACGAAAGAAATTACCCCGACATGACTGAGACAGAATCAGGCTCAAAGAACTTGCATGTCATTGCATGTCTGCTCGGACTTGAATTGAGTGACGGTACCTCTAGGTTGGTCTGGAGCTGAGTGCTTCCAGGTGGGTCAGAGGTGGCAACTCCCAGTACATGCTGGTGGGGGAACTGCAGGGAAGATAAGAACCGCGTGCACCAGGCGGGAAGGTGGGGAAAGGACGAAGAATGAGAGGGAGAAAGCAAAAACGATGAGAAGTAAACAGCAGCAGCAAGCGAGTATGAAATGACTTATAACGTGAAAGAGCAGGAGAGGGGGCACCCTTCCAAAGATGGGTAGATGGTGACCGCAGGGAGGATACGGACAGAAAAGGACAGCACAAAGTACACTGCAGCTTCAGCATGTGCACAAAATTCACATACCTTTCTGCCGTTAACTTGTTCTGCATCCATCCTTGTCTCTTCTCCCGTCATGGAAACTGCGAAACACAATGAGACAAGTGAAGCGGTAACATAGAAAAGTTTAGCGGGAGTGAAATAGGTTGGTTGGACTGCAAGGAGACAGACAGGTAATCGGAGCGGGCTTATAACGAGAGATATGGCGAGAAATATCAACATTGTCCATGATAAACAAAAGAACACAGCGGAACTGGATGCATATGCCTCACACCTCTCACCTAGGGGAAGCAGGCCGCCATCCCTTACATGATGAGTGCCCTGCAGGCTGTGGGGAGGGATTGAACGGAGTGGTAAAGGCGAGTTATTGAACAGGACGCAGGAAAACACAAACGGTTCACCAAGGAGCAAGGTCAGAACTCACCCTTCACCCTCCGCACTGAAATGACCAGGAACCTCCACCGTCTCAAATTGACCTGAAATCCCTGCGTGACCAGACCTAGGAATCTCCACCGCCTCTTCTGCTAACCCGTTAGCGTGAAAAAGCGTGCTGAACACGAGACGCCATCTGGCCATGTCTCCCAGGTCGGAAGATTCCTGCTCTGGCATTGACGCTAGCTGCACGCGTTCTGGACTCTGTTGAGTGGATGCTTGGCGATGTGACAATGGTTTATGAGGCTGATAGAGCGTCAGGGAAGAAAAAATATTGGGAAAAATCCAGGGTTGGGACGATGTGATGAGGAGGTAACACAGAAAAAAACCTTTATTGCCTAGGAACGGGAAGCGGTGACCTAACGAGCGATTGCAGGGGAACGAACGACGAACTGGCAGGGAGCATTGGAAACCGAGGGAGTGGTGATGGCGAAAGAAAGAAAGCTGTACTTCATCAGCAAGAAACTTCTCGATGATACGGGAGGCCGGACTGAAGTCCATCTGAAATATATTTTAGAGTAATAACCTACCTTAAGAGGTAAGACTGGCGTGGCTACTCGAGCGGAAGAGCCTGAGCGAGACACAGCCACCACGGCACCGGCTGGTGCAGAAGGTCTGACCGCCATTTCTGCTGTAAGATTGTCGAAGATGAACCCCGAGAAACAATAATAAGACTTATGTTTGAAAAATAGGAGAACCTCAGACGCTGAAACTGGATAACTGTTTTTGAATCTATATCAACTAGTTACCTGCAAGGCTCATCATCGCAGCTGCCATTGCGGTGCGGTCAGAGAATACACACTCTGAGACAGCAAGAAAAAAAGATGGAGGAATCTAGATGAAACCCGACGGCCGAACGGCAGCTGGGTCTAGAGTTCAATACGTGATATCGTCAAATGGATGAGCGCTTATATTAAAAATTCCTTCCACGAGCCACTTCTCCACACTATCCAAGGAACCTGACGATCAAATGGACTTGAAGGAATGACACCGTGTAATGTTTGTATACTCCTGAGAGATGTCTAGAAAAACACCGGAATGGCCTTCGCTTTACTCCTCACTAAAAAGAAAATATCAACTAACAAATATCTGTTTCTGGAAATACTGTGCGAATAGAGCTGGGCCTCTTTAGATCCTACATATATATATTAAAAAAAAACGTTCCTCTTTAGCTCAAGCGCCTTAGTGGAGCTTCAACGAGTTATTCAACTAAGGACGGATTCCTGATTCTGATCTCCTTCAATCTCCTAAAGTTCCTAAAATTGCTCCTGAAAAGCCTCAAAGTTGCTGATGCTCCTCAAGCATGTTTCTGGCTGCAAGCCCTTCTCCCTAGTTCCTGGAACCATGAGTTCCCGAGGTTCAAACAGTGCAGCGTGTACGAGAGGATAATCCCGATGCCTGACAGTCGGAATATCCGAGCTGACGGTGGAACCTCGACTTGACGGCCGACGTGCAAGGTGACGGGAAGGCGCAACTTTACAGGCTGACGACGAGATGGATAACGAATGTGGCGACTATCGCCAATGGGCTCGCATCTCCGCTCGCTTGGGCGGGGCCTTCTCGAAGGCACACAAGATTGCGTCACAAGCAAGGTCGTTATAAGGACATTTCTATAATTGTCTGCTGCAAGACGTGGCATGATTCGTGACCACGTCACTTTACAGTGTCTCTGCTGATGGTTGTGCGGCTTGGCGGGCTGCCACGTCATCTGGAAGAAACGCAACCGTCAGATGGCATAGGCAGCAACAAAGGTAGGAAAGCAAATGCCTACAGCTCTATAACGACTAAAATATAAAACAATAACACATCCGCAACACAAGACTACAACACATACCGTAAAAGCTTGCACTTAAGCATAGTGGAGTTAACTAGCCTCTAGTGGACGCTCGCTGAAGCTCCGGCTCGTCGCCGTCACTGCCACCAGTCTCTTTGGGAGAAGCCTTTGCCAAAGCCTCACCATTTCTACCACCACTACTTGCTGGCCTCCTGCCTCCACTGCTACTTGGCCGCTTCACCACTGGCAACGGCCTTTCAAACCCAAACGGAATTCTACTGTCTGCGCTCCCACTGACGCTACCACCGCTGGAATTATAATTTATGTTGCTACTTGTAGCACTGTATGTGCTTCCCCCACCCGTGCTTCCAACGCCATAGATTCCACCTCCGCTACTCTCCCCGCCGCCCACACTATTCCTTCCCCCACTCCGTATACTACCCTCGCCGGTTACACTTTTGTTACGAAACCCACTAGCAGCTTTACCGGCAGCAGGACCACCAGAACCACCACTAGGGCCAGCAACAGCAGCAGCGATGGCAGCAGTAGCTGCACCACTAGCAGCAGCAGCAGCAGCAGCACCACTGCTGCCACCACCAGTACCACTGCTAACACCAGCACCACTACCACCCTCGCCACCGCCACCACCACCACCATCTCTGCCACCACCACCAAGGCCACTCCCTTGCCCTCCTCTCAAACTCCCCCGCCCGCCAAAACTCCCAGCCCCACTCCCGCTGCTCATACTCAAATTACTTCCCCTCAAGCTACTATGCCTGCCCCTCTCCTGCTCGCTCATTCCCCGCTGCAGCACCCGCAGTGCCCCTCCAATGCTCCGACTCAGCGAATTCCCCCTCGACCTAGGGGGAGTTGCCCCGCCCCCCGCCCCATCCCTCAGGCTTCGCCCGTCCCCCTCCCTGTCCCGCTCCCCGTCCCACTCCTCATCGTCATCATCCCTCTCGATCCACACGTTCCGAAGCCTGTCTCTCCGCAACCCCAGCCCGGTGCGGCACTCACACGTGACGGCATCGGAAGGGCGGCTGGACATGACAGATCCAGAGGAGACACTGGAGGAAGAGCCGAGCATGGGAGGCGTGGTGGGGCGAGAGGAGGTGCCTAGCAGGAAGGGCAGAGAGGTTTTTAAGGGAGGGGTGATGGGGCGGGAGGAGGGGGTGGTGGGGCGGGATGAGGGGGTGGTGGGGCGAGAGGAGGAAGAGGGAGCAGTGGAGGGGCGAGGGCTTGACGAGGAGGTGGGTTGGAAAACGGGAAGTGGGGAGGAGGGCGAGGGGGAGAGAGGGAGGTGCGAAGAAGCAGAAGCAGAAGCAGGAGCGGTGGTGGGAGGAGTCTTGGGAGATTCAGACAAAGCAGACCGGCTTCCTTGGCCGATAGACCTGTCCAAAGAAAACGACACCTGAGCCTGCAGCCGTGCAACCGCCTGTGCCTGCACATCTGCTTCTGCCTCTTCCTGTGCTTTCACAGCCCGTGCTTGTGCTTTCAGGGCCTGAGCTTTCAAGGCGTGTGCTTTCACAACCTCTGCCTGTGTGTGCATGGCTTGTGCGTTCAATGCCTGTGCTTTCAGGGCCTCTGCCTCTGCCTCAGCCTGTGCCTCGGCCTGTGCCTGTGCCTGAGCTTTCAGGGCCTCTGCCTGTGCCTGTGCCAGCAGCCCCTCCGTGGTGACAAACGGCTCGTCCCGCGTCTCCTTCCTTGCATTCAGCCGCTGCAAGCTCGCCACAGGCGCCGGGGACTTGGGAGTGGCATCGTAGATCACACAGGTGGGCGACAGGAGGGCGGGGGGCACGGGCGCTCGGAACGTGGATGACACTCGGCTGTGAGACGGTGGTATGATTGTAATGGAGGGCGTGGAGCGATGTGATTGGCCGAGAGGGCTCACAGAGCGGTTGGCATGGCTGCTGTCTGTGGCGTTGCTGTTGGGGGGGGTGCTAGGGCTGAGTCTAGAAAGGCCGTGGGGTGATGCTGGGCTAGATGAGCCGTCCCTAGTTCCACCTTCCCTGAAACCCCCTGCCGCTGCCACTGCTGCAGCGGCTCCAGGTGCTGCTGCTTCTTCTCTGTCCCCACTGCCGCTACCACTGCTGCTGCCGCTGCTGCTGGTCTCACCGCCCAAACCAGCAGGAGCATCAGCAAAACGCACATAAGCACGGGGCGATCTAGGCGGCCCATCCGCATACCCAGCCCCCGTCTCTCCCCCAGCCCCTGCTGAACCCCCTGTTGCCTCGGCCCCAGCCCGAACAAACCCCCTGGGAGATCTCGGGTTGTCACCTCCCCCAGTTAAGTCTACGCTATTAGCAGCAGAGCCACGGAAAGGGGGGCGCACGGGCGGCTGTGAGGGAGGGCGCGGTTTCAGAGGGCTTTTGGGTGAGCCGAGGGCATCAGGTGGGGTGGAGAGAGTCTCAGAAGGGGGAGGAGACAGAGGAGGAATGGGTTCGAGTGAAGCTAACTGAGAGGATGGTAGGGATGAGGTGGAGAGCAGAGATTGAGCGAGGAGAGAGGGGGGGAGCGGAGCTGTGGTTTGGCCTGGGCCGGACGCAGGTGCTGCTGGTAGTGCAGGGAGAGGCCGGGGGGTTTTCAGAGTCAAGTCAGATGACCTGTAGGCACCAGCAGAAGCACCAGCAACAGAAACAGATGCCGACGTGGGAAACCTTGTCCGGGCAGAGGCCGCACCAGCAGCAGCAGCAGCAGCAGCAGAAACAGGAGAGACCGACCTGGGAGCTGAAACCGACCCAGATTTCACCAGAAAACTCGCAGCAGGCTCAGCAGCAGACGCCCCAGTGGGAGACAGAGGCACAGCAGCCCTCGGCGACAGCTCCGGTGCTTTCCCCTTCTCCGTCACCTTCCCCACCTCAGTCGCCGGCTCAAACACCATAGGCAGCGGCGCGCCGTGCACGATCCCTGCGGCTGCTCGCTTGGGCTTGAAGATCCCCGATATCATGACCGCGCGGGGCTTCTTGGAATCTGCGGAGGTTTTGTCGAGCTTTTTCCGGGCCTCAGCAGCCATGGCCTCCATCTTGCGGGAGTTGAGCTGCGTGAGGTTGGAGGCATCGGAGGCGACGAGGCGGGATACCCCTTCCAGGGCGTCCAGGAGGGATGCATCAATCACTGCCTTCTGCGCGTGGTACAACGTCTGGGGGGGGGGGAGGAGAGGGGGGCAGGGAGAGGGGAGTAGGGGAAAGGGGAGACCGGATGTATGGGTAGTGAGTCCTTGACGGGGTGCCAGAGCAGCCATGGCTTCCATCTTGCAGGAGTTGAGCTGTGTGAGGTTGGAGGCATCAGAGGCAACGAGGCGAGACAAGCCCTCCAGGGCGTCGAGGAGAGAGGCATCGATCACTGCCTTCTGTGCATGGTACAGTGTCTGGAGGGGGGGGAAAGGGGCGGAGGGGAAACGGATGCGGATGTTGGGTGGGTGGATGGGTGTGCAGTGTTGAAGTGCGCCCCTCGAGACCAGGGCGTCGAGGAGAGAAGCTTCAAAGACAGCCTTGTGCGCGTGGTACAGAACAGAACCTGGGGAGCGGGAAGGGGGAAAGTGATGCAACAAACAGCAGTGTGTCGCCTTGCGGATCGAAGACCGCTTCACAGTTCCATTGCAACCAATCGTGTGCTTTGCGCCAGCAGAGGCAGAAAGCTCAACCTTACTCTCGAGGCGTCTCAAAAACTGTTTGTCTCCTCACCTGCACTCGTAGCAAACGTGTTGCCTTCCGGTTCGACGATGGCTTCACAGTGATGGCATCGTTCCGAGCGATTGTGTGCTGCGCCAGCAGAGGCAGCAGACCTGTCTCCTCAAGAACTGTTTCCTCACCTGAACTCTCAGCAGGCGAGTGGCCTTGCGGTTCGACGACGGCTTCACAGTGATGGCATCGTTCCATGCAATCGTGTGCTGCGCCAGCAGAGGCAGCAGACTCAACGATTTCCGCATCCGCCTCTCCCACTCCTCCATATCTTCGTCGTCCTCCTCCTCCCCGTCCTTCCCCGCTCCTCCTTTCCCACCCAGACCGCGCGGGTCATTTAACGGACTAGGTTTCTTTAACCATGTAAACCCATCATCATCATCATCATCATCATCGTCATCCTCCTCATCCTCATCTCCATCCTTCTTCTTTTCCCCTTTCTTGCCAGCGCCCTTCCCTGTTTGCGTGTCGGCGGTTTCTTCTGCCTTGGGGTCTTTGCTCTTGGAGGAGGTAACAGGCCGGGAGAGCCGCAAAGCGAGGTCTTTCTTGGTGCTGTAAGTCAGGAGGCCGTACAGCTCGTCTCTGGATGGGGAGACACAAGAGTAAGAAAAGCAGGAGGGGAAACAAGCAGCGACGCTAAAGCTGGGATGGGATAGCCGCAGGGCGAGGTCCTTCTTGGTGCTGTAGGTCAGGAGGCCGTACAGCTCGTCCCTGGATGGGGGGAGACAGAATACGGGGAGGGGGAGAGGGAGCTAAAGCCAGGATAATACCCTTCTTGGTCCTTCTTTGTGCTGTAGGTCAGCAGGCCGTACAGCTCGTCTCTGGACACAGGGAAATAGGGAAAAAGGGGGTAGTGAGGGGGGAGGGGAAAGCAGAGCAGCTGTTATGTTTGAGGCCATAGGGCAGCTGTCATGTTTGAGGCCATGGGGCAGCTGTTATGTTTGAGGCCATGGGGCAGCTTATCTTTAGGAGTGGGAGGAAAAGACGTGGAAGGGGTTGAGTGGGAAAAGGGAATCTTTGGAGTATCCCAAGTTGCTACACGATCTGGCATCAGCCCTTAACCTGCTGCCTTCTCGAAACGCCATCATCTAACCACGCCATTACCATCATTCTCCCCCCATTCATAAGCAATATTTATTACGTAAAATCCGTGTGCAGGCTGCCACACAGACTATTGGGGGACCTGTGGCCTGATAGTGGCGCCTTGAGGAAGTGTCAGGTGAAGTGGGGATGCCAGGTCATGTAATAGCTTGGGGTATATCCACACGTTGATGACCTTGGCGTAGCACAGCGCCAGCCCACTGCTACTGTGCTTGCTACAATCACTCAGGCTGTATGCACTCAACCCATGTACACTTTGCACCCACCGTGTGCTGCCAGCAGCCATGAACGGGTACTTCATGAGCTTCTCTGCCAGATTAATGACCTTGGCGTAGCGCAGCGCCAGCCCAGCGCGGCCCAGGGAGCCCTCGCGAGTCAAGGCGTCGGAGGAGCGCGCGTTGATGGCAAAGACTGATATGATTCTGTCCCTCAGGAGGATGATCGCCAGCACCAACAGCTGGTGGGGGTGGGCGGGGTCGGATGGTATGGTGGGATGCAGAATCACAAGATCAACTCAGTACGGATGCCTGGCACTCTGCCTACTGCATTCTTGACTCAAGCTCACTGCATGGTCCATTCCATTCTCGTCCCATGAGATGTGTTTTGCTGCTCTATCCATGAATGCCCACACAGACTGCACTCACCCGCACAACATGGTCCAGCTCAACAGACCACAGGCACCGGCTCTGCAGCTCTGATATCGTTGCCGTCTGCATGGGAAAATTCGGGAATAAAACGGGTGGAAAGGGGTGAAAAGGGGGTGGAAAGAGATGTGGAGGATGAAGTGAGGACTAACTAATCAGAGGCATTCAGCAAAAATGGAACACAGGCTGCTATGAGCATCAATGAGCCGATAGTTCAAGATGCTGCACGGGCAGACGGTAACGAGGTAACCGTACCAGTTTGAGAATCTCTTCGGCTCCAGGCAAGTCGCAGCGAGGCATCCATGCGGACGAGTCACCCTCCTTCTCTGCCTCCTCCCTCCTTGGCCCCCCTCTCCCCCCCCACCCCACCAACCCAGTGACCTACCAGTTTGAGAATCTCCTCTGCTCCTGGCAGGTCGCAGCGAGGCATCCACGCGGACGAGTCTCCCTCCTTCTCTGACTCCTCCTTGCCCTCGCCATCGCCCAGGGCGTCACTTTTGTGCATCGTGATGGGTGTCGGGGAGGGGGGAAGAGGGGGACGGAGGGGGGGGAAGGGGATAGGGGATTCGGTTGGATTGGTGGGAGGTATATGACAGCCAAGAGGACGAGTCCCACTCCTTCTCTGACTCCTCCTTGCCCTCGCCATCGGCCAACGCATCTCTGTTGTTGAGTAGATAGGGATGGGAAGGTGTGGCGGCGTGTGGTGGGAGGGGGGATAATGAGGGGGGCATGTGAGGGGTATGGAGTAGTGGGGGTTTGGCTTCTTCAGAGGACGAGTC
Source organism: Closterium sp. Naga37s-1 (assembly GCA_947471745.1). Taxonomy (NCBI): domain Eukaryota; kingdom Viridiplantae; phylum Streptophyta; class Zygnematophyceae; order Desmidiales; family Closteriaceae; genus Closterium; species Closterium sp. Naga37s-1. Next base: position 1,825,620 of record CANJKZ010000354.1, on the reverse strand, counting down.
ACCCTCCTTCTCTGCCTCCTTGCCCTCGCCATCGCTCAGAGCATCCCTGTTGTGCATAGGGATGGGAAGGTGAGGTGGTGGGTGAGTGGGTGTGTTGGAGAGAAGGGGGGGAGGAGGATAGAAGCAGTGTTGGAGAGTGTGCGAAAGAACAGCAACAGGACGGAGGAGGGACGGAGGAGAGCGCAGTAGAGGCGTGAGTGACAGTGGGACTGCACAGCGAGACGCACATCAAGACCTAGTAACCCACGAAGGAACACACCCAATGAACGGGAAGCAAAGGGAGGCACAGAGACGTACGCTGAGGCGGCCTGCAGCTCAGACAGAAGACTAGTGGCCGGTGCAGGCTTCTTCTTCCTGTGGGAAGCGAAGAGAAAGCAAGGATTTCACGGCAAGGGTGAGAGGAACGGCAAGGGCATGGCATGGCATGGCATGGCAAGGACATCTCATTGCAAGGTTGCGGCATGGCAACGCTGTGCATGGTACACGTTCTCAGCTTCCACCCCCACCTGAGCAACGAGCGCAGAGTGTTGAGTCGCTCCATGGAACTGCGCACGTCCCCCAGCTTCTCCACCTCCTCCTGCATGAAGCTGCACGCATGGGGAAGGGGGAGTGGGGAAGGGATTTGCGGACAAGGCATTCCAGACGTGGACACAGCGGCGACCACTGCAATTCAAACACCATGCAGCTGCGTGCGCATCTCCCCTTGCTTGCTTCTACACCTCCTCCAGCACAAAGCTGCAAAAGGACACAGGGGGAGGCGGAACGGAACAGTGGCGGGGCTACGAGCAGGGCTGGTTGTGGAATGGTATTAGACACTTGTAACAGAGTTCTGCTGACCACCACAGCACGTACATACATACATTACGGATAGAGCGACTGACCAGAAGAGTGTCTCCTCCTGCTCCTGAGCGTCGAGCCTGAAGTGGGAAAAGAAGATTGTATCATGCTCCTTTGTTGGGTGCCTGAGAATTGGCCCCTCCCTCACACATGCAGCATAAACCTGTTCTGCAGTCCTCGGCATAGAGCATCTCACCAGAACGGCGTCTCATGAAAATAGCGTCTCACCAGAAGAGCGTCTCCTGCTCGTGCGCGTCGAGTCTGAAGTGGGAGAAGACGGTTTCGGGGTGCCGCATCTCCCCAAACACGTTCGCCAGCTGGTGCAGCCGCCTCTCCCCGCACTTGAGCCCCATCGCCGCCACGCGCTCGCCCATCCTCTCTAAGACCTCCATCAGCTCCAAGCCTGAAGGTGGTGTTGAGGCAATTAGGATTCAGGAATGACAGGGGGATATCTGCACTCGACTATTGTACACTTGAGGCCCATGGCCGCCACACTCATCCTTTCCAGAATCCCCATCACCTGGAGATTCTGGAGAGGATTTCAGAATCTCACAACGCACTCATGAGCTCCAAGCCTGATGGGGGTGTTGAGGCAATGCGGGATGATGGGGGCAATGAGGAACGGGGATGGCAATTAGGGGGAAAAGGGTTGATTATTAGGAGGGAAAAATGGCATTCGCGGAATCAGGGGTCGCATTTAAGAGATGTCATTCAGGGGGGGCGTGGGTGGCATTCAGGGGTAACGGGAACAGCTGGGCGTTTGGGGGGGAAGTGGCGGCATTCGCCGGTTGGGGGGTGGAGAGGGGGGGGAAGGCGGGGGTGAGGAGTAAGATTTGATGCAACGTAACTATGATGGGAGAGGCACGCCTGGATCATTCCTGAAGCGTACCTGCTAGGGTCCACAGGTGCGCGGGGTCAGGGCAGACGTACGTGAGCACAGCCTTGTCCTCCTGAGATGGGTGTGTGAGGGACGCACGGGCGTGCGGGGGTGAGGGAGGGAAAGGGGGAGAGAGGGGGGTAAGTGGAGACGGGGAGAGTAAGCGGAGTGGGTGCGAGTGGGGTTGGGGGAAAAGGACGAACGTACATGAACACAACCTTGTACTACTGGAGAGGGTGTGACGTACGCACGGGCGCGCGGGAAAGGGTTTGTGGGGGAGAGGGGAGAGTGGGGGGAGAGCGGGGAGAAGGGGGAGAGAGAGGGTAGGGAGTGGAATGAGTGCGGGGTGGGGTTGGGGGGGGGGGGGGGGGGAGGGTGAGGGGACGTGATAAGATGCGTAAAGTCAAGGCATGAAAGTGAATGTGATTGGGTGAGTTACGGCATTAAGGGGTGCTGTTGACATCATTGATGCACGCACGCACACGCAAATGAGTGGATTTGCTTACAGGTGCATGGATGGACGCATGAAAGAGTGCATTCTCGACGAATATGTGTGACCATCATGGGTGCATTGATGGACGCGTGCGTATCCTTTATCGCGGATACATTGGCGCATTCAGACACACATTCCTACACCCATTCAGCGGGAACGAACCATAAACCATGAATGCGCATTCGCCAGTCCACAAGTGCGTGATTCAATCCTTGACAGCAGCAGCTCCCGCCAAATATGAAATTGATTGTCATCCAGATTCTTCACTTCGCTTGATGTACGTGTTAATGCGCGAAGATGCAGAGGAAATAGAAACCTCAAACATGAATGGGTTGCCTGACACATGGCTACGCGTCCTGTATTCGCATACCTGGAGACTCGTCCGCAGCCGTTCGATCTGTTCAGGGCTGATCGTGGACCACAGCCACAGCAGCTTCCGCATGACGGCAGCAGCCTCAATCGACAGGAACTTGGCTTCTTCGACGAATCGATTAGGTTTCGTCGGCGGAAACCCCAGCTGGTCTTTCTTGGTCTTCTTCCGTCTACCGATCGTTCCGGTGCCGCTCCGGCCGATGGTTCCGCCGCCGGTCAAGCTAAGCGATGCGGGAATGGTGTTATAATACACTCTTTTCGCGAGCTCGAGAACTGGTTCTGGTAACCCGCCTGGTTTGTTCTCTTTGTCGTTGACGGCGTTTGTGACCGTTGACGATTTCATCAACGGAATCCCGCCAAGGCCGAAGATTAAGCTGTGGTGGTAAGCCATGATAGCTGAATGCGCGTCGCGACGGGTAGCTTTTCCTCTTTCGGTATCGCGATTCAGACTAGTAACCTGCTGTGATTGCAAGGTGCGTAACCTTACCAGAAAGATATAGCTCCGTTATGCGACGTGCATCTCTACACAACATAGACGTAACTGCAAGACTAGAAAAAATCCTGCCATCTGGATAGCTAATGGCAATGGCGAGTAGCCAAAGAGTCTCCGCAACACTCTGCTTTTCAACCACGCAAGTAGCATTGAGGAACGTCTCACGCAGAACCTATAAGCGATACAACGAATTTCACGAATTCAGCTATGCGTAATGCCAGGATAATAAAAATGGTGGTTGAATGGCAAGGCTGTGAATAGTTTGTCCAATGGCGGGGCTTAGCAGTCCATGGCAAACGCCGTTGGGCTATCTCACTGTCTGTCTCTCTGTCTGTCTGTTGGTCCCTTGGTATTGTCGAACACTGCCACAACAGATAGATCTCCAGGATGGCAGCAGGCTGCTGGACGGGCGACGGAGACGTTGACGGAACGGAAGAATGGCGGCAGCAGGTCTCCGTGACCCCGTCTGCCCTGAGAAATGGTTGAGCTGCTCGAGGGAAGTTGGAGGGTGAGTTGAGCAGGAGGACCGTCCAATGGAACGGCCAGGCAAGCGGATTTGACTGCAGCGGAAATATGCTGCCTGCCCAGAGTGAATTGTAGCGATTTGATTGGGGGTTGGGCCTTACGTTGGTTGGTGATGGATGAATGGGTGGGAGGAGAAGGGGGAGACGCCAACCAGGTTAGGTGCAACCACACCAAGGGCAGCAGATTGGGAGGGAGGGAGGGACGCACAGCCAAATGGCCAGCAAGGCGAAATCGAAGCTTGATGCGGTGCTGGACAGGCAGTCATTGTCTACATAAGCACTGTAGTGTACTGCCTTGCTGGTATACACTTCAGAAGTTCATGATTTACCAAATTGATAATGTCATACGATTTTGTTTTATTATTACTTCATGAATAAATTAAAGGCATAATTTTTCCAAAAACAAATCAAATCAATCAACATTGGTCGAAAAACTCGCGCATTAGTATTAGTGTATAAGAGATTGTTACGAAGCAGTACACTTAACATTCCTTGTATTTTACTCACCACACGGAACCTCCCACACCCCCGAAACAACCGATCTGCGTGGAAACCTTTTCAGGAAGGTCGGGATTCGGGAAGCGGGGGTGGGTGGAGAGCGGAGGAAAGCCATTTCTTTTCAGCCGACGGCTGGCTGTTTCTCCAGATTTCACAACCAGCAGAAGCACTGCTTCTGAAGCAGCGGCAGGATAGCAGCCATTAATTTCTCTAGTGAAACGGTTTTCTTCAAAACATCACCGACCGGCAATGCTGGAACGCTTGTACATACAGTATCTTACTGAATTTCTCGCATAGTTCTTCTCACCTAAGTTTGCTGATCCGTTTTCGTTTTTTTTTTGTGGATTTTGATTAGTTCCACGTGAAGGTTCGCCCTGCGTTGATGCAGCAGCTGCCATGTCGGAGGATCTGTTTTCGGAAATCGAACAGCTTGCTCCTCAATTTGCCGATGGAAAACTTGAATCTTTAGATCCGTTGCAGCGAGTAATTTCTGATCTCCTATTAAAATCCAAGGACCGGACATGGCTGGAGAGTGACGCAGACGTCGCCGGCGGGATTGCCGTTACGCGATTGATTAACCTTCTTCCTGATTTTTCTCGGCATTGTCCCGAGCTTTACGGTCTTCAACGATCCAGCGACGTATCTGGACCGTCGGCTGTGGACGGATGTCACGGATCTGCATCTTCAAGCTTCATTGACCGGCTTTCCACTGAGTGGTCTATTTCCGCAGATCCAGATCTACATGAGCCGTCAGCATCAACATCAGCGGCTACTATTGCTGCATCCGAGCTTATCGATGCTCCAGGATCCAGTGGTATCGCTGCTGCACAACCAGCAATCCGACCGTTGGTGCAAGTTCTTCGAGTTATTCGGAACCTGCTCGCCGGCCTCGCCACGAATCAAAACGCGTTTTTACAATGCGGTGCTCTGGACGCTGTAGCTACTATCGCGGACCGGCTTGTATCGAGTCACATCGTCCTCCAAACCCCGCTGCCAGGCACCACTCCTTCCGGCGGAAATCTCGCTGCAGCAAGCGGTACCGCCAATGTCTCTGCAGCACCTGCTGCTGATCAACCAGCATCGGGACCTGACACTTCTCAACATGCAAGTGAAGACTCGACCCAAGTGGCTTCCCAGCTTGCAAGGCTGAAAGTGGGTAGCGGAGCTGCTTCTGCCGCAGCGTCTTCTGTCAGCACATCTGACGAACTTTCGTCTTCAAAACCCGCATCTGCTTCCGCTTCCGCTTCCGCCACCAGTTCCTCTTCCGCGCCTTCCGCGCGCATGCTCAACCGTCCTCCCGCTTTAGCCACTTCTGCGGGGGGAGCTAACGCAGCCCATAGGCGGAAACGGTCCATCAACAGGAAGGGCACCGGAACGCTCTCTTTACCCCTCCTCTCCCCTTCCGCCGCGTCGTTCGGCGCTCTCCCCGGCGCGGCTTCCCCCGCGGGCGGCGCAGCGGCTCTCGCGCAAGGCTCGCCGATGGCGGGAGGAGGATCGGGTAACCCGATGACCCCCATGTCGCCCATGTTTTATTCGTCGCTGCTGCCGCCTGCGTCGCCGTCCGTGCTGCACCTGGCGCTGCAGATCGACCTGCCTCGAGACCACGTGGATGCCTTGAAGGCAGTGCTCCAGGTGAGGGCCTGTACTTTTCGACGCTCTTCTCTGCTCCCTTACTTGCCCCACTCCTTTCCCCCTCCCCGCCCCACCCCCCGTCCCCCGTCCTCCTTCCCCTTCCTCTCCCTCTCCTCAGTTCACTTCAGGCTGATTCATGTTGTTGGGTGATTTCTTCTCGTTTTCTCTTTTTTTTTTTCTTGATCGTTGTCGCGATGCATCTGACTAAAGCGGCTGGCTCGTCTCATGCCACGCACGCCTATACGCGGATGCTAAATTGAATCCAAGTGGACCCATTGGCACGAACGGGTGCTTACTTATTCGTGCACCTGACTTCTTTGACTAAGGGGCCTCACATCCACGCTACTCCGCCTCCATTTCCGTTTTTCTCGTCCCTTCTCTCTCCCGTGCCTTCTTCTCACCTGAGATCCCCCTGTCTTGTACCGACCCCCCCTCATGTCCTATCCGCACCCGTCCGCGTGTGTCCGCATCCGCAGGTCATCGGCAACTTTGCCAACGCGGGCGAGCTCCATCAGACGGCAGTGTGGGACCGCTGCTTCCCCGGCACTTTCTCGCGCCTCGCCACAGTGCGCTCCCCCGCGGTGCAGCGCCCGCTCTGCATGGTGCTCTTCACGTGCTGCCGCGCCGTGCCCAAGCACGTCGACGGGTTGGGGGGATCGATGGACGGGGTCGCGCTGCTCGCGGGCGCGCTCAGGGCGCAAGGGGAGGCGCTCGTTGCGCGCGCGGAGGGGCGGGATGGCGGCAGCGGTGGGGCTGTTTTCTCAGGTATGTCTTGTCGTGTGCTGCTGAGAATCTCTCCCGTCCGTCTCCACACAGCTCTTTATTGAAACTGGCAGAAATCCCCTATCTCCGCGCCCCTCGTTTCCTTATTCTCCTCTTTTCTCTCCATCCTTGCCTCTGCTCGTCCCTGTTCCTCTGTGCACCTGTCTTGTTGCGCTCCTGTTCATACAATTTTGGCGTCCGTCTTGTGTACTCATTACCTCCCTCTTTACCTTCTTTGCGCCCATTCCACGCCCCTCTTGCGCAGCTCTCCCGGACGCTGCCTCCAACGGAATGGACGAGTGGTTGGGTCTGTTAATTGAGAGGCTCTGCCTGCGCGCGCGGTACTTCGAGCCAGTCTTCAAGAACCTTCCCAACTTCTCGCCGCGCCCTGCCCTCGGGCAGGTCCGAGGGCTTTTCTGCCCGGAACAAGCTGCCTTGCTGTGGGTCCTATGGGGCGCTCTTCACGCCACTGCAAAAGCGAGGGGGATCCCAGTCATCGACCTGCCTTCTGCTTCTAACGAGGATGATGGGAACTCCAAGGGCGATAATGCATCAGAGGAGCCTGCGGCGCCTGGGTCAAGGTGGCAGGTGCATGGGCTGCCTGATATAGGACCGGGGACTCTCAAGTTCCTTCTGACGGCATGCAGAAACGCAGCAGTGGGTCTGGGCAAGGCCCGGGAGGAGGCTGGCAGCAAGGCGCTCACGTCCTCCTCCACGTCCTTCACGTGTCTGCAGCTCGTGCTCTGCTTCTCCCTCCGCTGCCTCCGCGTTCTTGCTGCCCAAGAGCCCTCCACCACCTCCCATCCAGTAGCCTCAGACGCCACCCCTGCAGAAACCTCAGCAGCAGCAGGAGGAGGACAAGCTGCAGACTCAAAATCAACGGCCGAGGATGCTTTTGTTGCGATCGGAGGGTCCGAGATCATCCCGATGCTGCTGGATCTCCTCCAGGGTGTGAGTCTGCCTGGAGGTTCAAGTGGGCAGAGTAAGGAGGAAGCATATCCAGGATATCGATCTGATTTGGTGTCGGTGCTTGCAAACGCGTGTCACCGCCGACCAGCGTATCAAGACGCTGTCAGAATGTATAAATGTACAGGGGAAAGAACAGATGGGGATGTCTCTGGTCTTGTGCTGGTTCTGAGACAGATAATTGCAGAGCCTGGTGGGGGTAGTGGTGGTATTAAGGAATGGGTGGGTTATGCTGCGAGGTGTCTGGTGGAAGGGAATGAGAGCAACAGGAGGGAGCTTGCAGCAGCAGTGCAGGCAGGTTCAGTTTCTCGAGAGACGTTGGAAGCTGCTGGTGTGAAGTGCTAGGCACTGTAGAAGTGGCCTCATCATGAATAAATAACAGTAATACGTGTCAACCATCTGTCGGTTACAATTAACAGATTCTCAAGAGATGTTGGAAGCAGCTGGTGAGGAGAGCTAGATCCGTGGAATGTGTCTACCTACTGTCAGTCAGAAAAGCAACATTGACCTACCAGGACAGTTGAAAAGTATAGGTAGACAATCCTGAAGACAATTTAGATGTAGAGCCTGAAAAACACAGACGGAAACCCTATACCGGGGATGGGTCAGAAACTCGATTCCGAATCGCGGCTAGCAGCATTCTGTTCTGTTCAGTGTGGCATGCCTGCTGAACTCCGCCATAGACGGCCTACCCTCCTCTGCTTCTCAATCACCTATCTGTACGTCTCCCCGTCCTCCACCATCCCCTCCGTCCGATTTCATTGGGACGCAAGAGCCTCCCTCTCTCGCCTCTCACCATGCCGTACGTCCCTCCGCATCGCCGAGCCGCCGCGAGCAGCTCCGCAGCCGAACCTGCTGCTCCGTCGGCGGCGGCGCCAAACCTAGGTTATCGAAGCTCGGGAGTAGGTTCGGAGAACAGGTTCGGGGGAAGAGGTCGAGGCAGAGGTCGCACGTATCCGGCAGGAGGCCGAGGCAATGAACCCGCCATAAAGAAGATCTCGATAAAGAACTCTCCTGATGCTGTTTGCTGCACCCTAGTTGACGATTTCGCCGAGCGAAGTTCATCTGTAACGGGAGGCCTCTGCAGTGCCGAATGTGCTTGTAACGGGGGCCAGTCTCGGTGTAACTGGCGGATGGTTCTCAGATTCCAGCAGTTTCACAATAGTTCTCAACAGCGCGACTGGGATCAAAATCTCGCTATTCTAGCACGGGTTCCGCGTGACGATATCGAATCAGCTGCAGACTCTGCTACCTCTTACCCCGAATCAAATCCCACCTCTGATCCGCCCTCTGATTCGCCATCTGATTCCCGGACCTTTAATCCAACCAGCTCCTCCTCACCCCTCTCCACCGCTCCTCCAACCTCCTTATCCGACACCCTAGTAGGCCTTCTGGCCAGGGCACTAGAGGCCGCTCACAGGGATATACAGCTCGTGCCAGAGCTAGGAAGGAGAAGGGCGAGAGTGGTGGAGCGGTGCAAGCTGATGGTGAAGCTGGGGAAGCTGCTGCTGTCCCCGTCTTGGAAGGCCTCAGTACCCGTGTAAGTCTCTGGATGTGAAGATCAAGGAAGGGTGTTCTTTCCTCGGGTACTTGATGTGAAGATCAATCAAAGATTTCCACTTCTCAGGTCCGTGACTCGAAGATTTCAGGCATGGGTCAGCCTTGGGATGCGGGCCTTGAGTGAGAGTACTCAGAGGCAGTGAATTTCGAAGGCACCTCAATAGCAACTCATGGGTTAGCATTGGGATGCAAGGCCTTGGGTTTCCTCAGACCCCGTGTGGGTGGCACGAGAAAGCTGATGTTTATTTCTATTGAAGCAAGCTCTTCTAGCAGCTTTTCCCGGTCGGCTTATCCTTCTCTCTTGCCGGTGGGTAGCCGATATCCTTCTCCGATATTTATTCGCATTTCACTCCTGTTGCAAGGCTAATTCATCAACGATCTCTCTCCATAATTCTACCACCCCCTATTCAACTCCACTTTCGCGCCTCTCCCCCCTTCCCGCCCTCCTTTTTTTCGTTCCCCCACCATGCTTCCTCCTGATCAGCTCCCTCCCTTTTCTACCCATCACACGTCAGCATCCACCCACCGCCTCTCTTCTACCGCCCCCTCACCCCACCCTCATTCCCTATGCTCCTCTCTCCTCCCGTCAGCCCCCTCCCCAGCCTCCCGCCCTTCACAGCAGGCGCATTTGAGTCGCACGTCAACAGGCACGCGTCCCGCCTTCCCGTGCCTGTCTTCCGTTCATATGACACGGGCCTGCCTCAGCCCCTCTTTGATGCACTGACACGGATGATGAACGCTCAATACAAGGATCGGCCTCTCTGCCTTGTTTGGGTAATCCAATCCCCATGCTCCCCTTTCCCCCCACCGTCCCTTCCACCCACCAGATCCCTTCCGAGCCTCCCGCCCTTCACAGCAGGCGCATTTGAGTCGCACGTCAACAGGCACGCGTCCCGCCTTCCCGTGCCTGTCTTCCGTTCATATGACACGGGCCTGCCAGAGACCCTCTTTGATGCACTGGAAGGGATGGCCACAGAGGGAGGCGCAGGGAATATTCGATACAAGGGTCGATCGCGCTATCACATCTGGGTAATGTCATAGACAGGAGTGCAAGAGGGGGGCTGGTCTGGCCGGACACCACCCTGGGTCGATCGCGCTATCACATCTGGGTAATGCCTGGGTAGAGGTGGACTGTTGAGTCGACACAAAAGTCACCTCTTTGTATTTTCTTGCCCTTGTCTGCAGCACCCAAGTTTGCTTGACAGTTTCCTCCCCCCTTGTGAGAAACAGTGATTGACACTGTACACAAATATGAAATATGATCTGAAACGCAATTTGCCCTTTTTTTTCTGCCGTTTGTTCGCAACAGATAGCAGACACCGAGTTGGACATCGAGTACAAGCTAATCTGTGTTCCTAACCCTGACAACTCTGGAATTATCCTCACTAAGGTGCGCCTCAGTGATATGCTTACCACTCGTCACTGTTATGTCAACAGTCAAAGCTCTGTCTTTTTTCCTTCTCACATCACTCCATCACTCCAAAGCCTCCATGTCATCCCTAAAGCTCTCCATGTTTGAGGTTTTCTCTTGTGAGCTGAATCTTTTCCCTTTTTCCCACCAGGTGAAGCACAACTCGGTGCGCTACGCTGTCATTGACATCGCTCGCCCCTCCAGCGCCATTGACTTCCGCCTGCTGCTGCGTCAAGGCTTTGTTCCCTCGATGTGTGTTTGCCCTCTTGCCCTTATGGTGCTTCATGCATGTACTCTCTTGATGCATTGACTTCCGCCTGCTACTGCTGAGAGATTCACGGCTCTGCTCCCTCGATGTGCGTATGTCTGGCCCAGCATGTCCCTCGATTGTGCCGGTGGTGACTTTTAAGGCAATTAAAAGTCGCCTGCTACTGCTGAAAGAGTCGATGTTCTGCTCCCTCCATGTGCATGTGACGTGTGTGTGATAGATGTAGCGTTCCTTTCCCTCCTCCCTGCATTACATCCCTTTCTCTCCTCACATCCCAATTTCTGCTCACATCCCTCCTCTTCACATCTCTCCTCTTCACATCCCTCCTCTTCACATCTCTCCTCTTCACATCCCTCCTTTTCACATCCCTCCTCTTCACATCCCTCCTCTTCACATCCGTCCTCTCACATACCTCCTCCTTACATCCCTCCTCCCTTTCCTCTCTCCTATTCCTTTCTCCACCCCCCTCCTATCAACCAGGACGCCACTCGATCTGCCTGTGAGAGCATAGCATTCACAGCAGTCATCAACCGGACTGAAAGAGGGGGCCTGCTGGCCAGACACCACCACTGACTGAAATGTCACTCTCCCCGTCCCACTGCTCCCCCGCCCCACTGCTCCCCGCCCCACTGCTCCCCTTCCCCCTTCCCTCCTCCTCAGGACGCCACCCAGTCCGCCTGTGAGAGCGTAGCATCGACAGCAGGCATCGACAGGAGTGCAAGAGGAACCTCCAGGCAGGCATCACAGCCCTGGCCTGGCCATGCACCTCCACTGGTTCCCCTCCTCCCCCCTCTCACCTTCCCCCGTTCTGCTTTCCCCAGGACGCCACCCGGTCCTCCAGGCAGGCATCACAGCCCTGGCCTGGCCATGCACCTCCACTGGTTCCCCTCCTCCCCCCTCTCACCTTCCCCCGTTCTGCTTTCCCCAGGACGCCACCCGGTCCTCCAGGCAGGCATCACAGCCCTGGCCTGGCCATGCACCTCCACTGGTTCCCCTCCTCCCCCCTCTCACCTTCCCCCGTTCTGCTTTCCCCAGGACGCCACCCGGTCCTCCAGGCAGGCATCACAGCCCTGGCCTGGCCATGCACCTCCACTCCACTGGCTTTGATCTCACCCTTCCCCTCCTCTGCCCCCTTCACCCCTCCTCAGGATGCCACTCGATCTGCCTGTGAGAGCATAGCATCGACAGCAGGCATCGACAGGAGTGTAAGAGGGGGGCTTCTCTGGCCAGACACCACCCTTGGCTTCGATACCACCCTTCTCTCCTCCTCCTCAACGTCAGCATCATCACCATCACCACCATCAGCAGCAGCAACAGCACCCACTTCCCCTCCTGCTCCTTCCTCCCAATCAGTCTCATCCTCGCCATCCAGTCGCTTCAGAGTCATGGGCTGTTGGCATTTGGACAAGTCCCGGGCGGAGTCGGGCGGACGTTTGTGGAAGCTGGCTCGGATAAACGGGTTGGTGGCAGGGCAGGTTGGGAGCAGCTTGAAGCACCAGATCGACCTGTGCCCCTTGGCATGGCGGGAAACAACCAAGGTAAACGGTACATTCCTTTAGTTGCGCTGGTTGAGCGGTTCTGCGTGGTGCACATGACTGGTGTCGGGATTTAATATAGTGCAGTGCGGTGGAGGTTGGCTCGGATAAACGAGTTGGTGGCGGGGCAGGTTGGGAGCAGCCTGAAGCACCAGATCGACCTGTGCCCCTTGGCATGGCGAGGGACAACCAAGGTGAGAGAGTTTTGACGAGGGTGAAACTAGACGGCACATTCCTTTGATTGCGCTGGTTGAGCGGTTCTGCATGGTGTATGTGTCTGGTGTCGAGGGTTAATGCAGTGCAGTGCGGTGGAGGTTGACACGGATAAACGGGCTGGTAGCGGGGCAGGTTGGGAGCAGCCTCAAGCACCAGATTGACCTTTGCCCCGTGGCATGGCGGGAGACAACCAATGTGAGATGGTGGGAGTGAAGGTACACTCCTTTTTAGTACATGGCGTCTCAGAAATGGCTAGCAGCCTCAAGCACCAGATTGACCAGTGCCCCGTGGCATGGCGGGAAACAACCAAGGTAAGAAGTGGGGGGCAGAGTAATCAATACAGTCCTATCATAGTGTCGTGGCTGAGAGGGTTTGCATGGTGCGCGTGTCTGCTGACGAGGTTTAGTGTGGTGCAGCGTGGTGGAAGCTGGCTCGGATCAACGGGTAGGTTGGTTGGGAGCAGCCTGAAGCACCAGATTGATCTCAGCCCTGTGTTATGGCGAGAGACAACCAAGGTGGAATGTGTGGGAGTGATGTGTGGGATTGAGTCTGTTCTAAAGCTCTCAGGCTGTTAGGCCCTTCATACTCTCAGCACAGAGCTACTGGGCTGGTACCTGATACGTGTCTTTTGATGCCAATGAGTTTCCTGGTGTTTTTTTCTCCTCCCTCTTGACGTTTGCTTGTGTTGTTGAATGCAGGGCCATGTACGCCCACGCAACAGCACGAGTAGCTCACCCGTAGCTTACTCCGCGGAATCTTGCTTTGACTCGAGCTTGCAGCAAGCAGTACCGCAGTGGACCCCAGACAGCATTCTTGCTGATTGCCCCACCCTCATACACTGGCTGCAGGAGCACCTGCCATGAGTAAAACTTGGTGGATGTGAGTCTATGGTAGTGTGCTATTGTGATAGTGCATACTCCAGACAGCATTCTTGCTGATCGCCCCGCTCTCATACACCGGCTGCAGCAACATTTGCATTCCTGCAATATGTGGTGGATGTGGGTTTAGTTTTGAGGCACCTCAAAACCCACCTGCCTTGATATGTGGTGGATGTAAGTTTGTGCTGATGTGGTTCTGTAGACTCTACGGGGGTGTAGGATGAGTAAGTGCGCTTCAGTTCAGTGTAGCGATTCACATCTATTGTTGTTTTTTTTTTTTCCGTTGGGTGAAAGGTTCGGGGCGTCATTACAGCGTGTGAACAATCTTGTGCAGAATCTGCTATGGGGATGGTGTAAGGCACAAGTTGTTCTCCCACACAGTAGCGAATCTGGTTCAGGGGCATCAGCGGGATGACTTCAAGTGGGCCTGCTCCAATCAAATCAAAAGTCTTGCCTGCAAACATTGCCTATACCCCTTTCCCATATGTGTGTCCATCGTAATTCCTGCATTCCCCCATCCCTCCATTCCTTCATTCAGACATTCTCGCATTTCCTCATTCATGCATTCCAGCATTTTCTCAATCAGGCATTCCCGCATTCCCTCATTCAGGCGTCACTGCATTCCCACATTCATCATGCAATCCCTTTTAAAGGCATATCCATCAAGCAATCCCATCATGTAATTCCTTGTTCAGGCATATCCATCATGCGATCCAATTGTTCAAGCAGGCGTACCATCATGCAATCACATTGTTCAAGCATTTCCATCATGCCAATCCTTGTTCAGGTATATCCATCGGCAATCCAAACCGAGGGAGATCATCTGCTCGCTGCGACCATCATCGAATCAGAGAGACGTTGCACCGTGAAATATGAATAACGTGTACATGCATACGTTATTCATATTTCACTGTGCACCGTCTCTCTGATTCGATGATGGTCGCAGCGAGCAGATGATCCTCCTCGGTTTGGATTGCACGATGGATATTCCTGAACAAGGGATTGCATAATGGAAATGCATGAACAAGGGATTGCATAATGGAAATGCATGAACAAGGGATTGCATGATGGATATGCCTGAACAATGGATTGCTTGATGGATTAAACAGAAGGGAGTGCAGGGAAGTGGTGACGGGATACGGGGAGGAAGTAGCTTCCACCCATCCCTTCCCCTTCACCCATCCCTTCTCCCCCACCCATCTCCCCAACCTCCCCCATCCGTTCTCCCCCTCCATTTTTCTCTTCCCCCCCACGCACCTAACGCCTTGTTGGCCAGGAAAATTAGTCCAGCGCACGTCCCCCACACCGGCCGCCCAGAGGCTGCGAACTCCTGCAGCGCGCCGAGCTGGATGAAGGGACGGGAGTGAGGGGAAGGGGGAGCAAGGGGGACGGAGAGGAAGGAGGGGCGCGGGAAATGGTTAGTTGACTTGAAAAAGAGACAATGTGCTCTCTGTACGAACGAGCCTTGAACGAGAGTTGCAGCGCCACCAATGAGTTGCAGACAGGAACGCCGTTCACCACAAGCGATCGCGAGCTGGCACTGACCTGCTGTGTGTTCGCGAAAGGAGCCTTGCAGCACCGGCACTCCAATTCGAGTCAAACGACCCGACGCCGACCCGGAATCCGCTGCCATGGCAGCCGAATAAAGGCAGCGGATCTGTGCGATCGAAAGTGGAGTAGCGGACGGGTCACGGATCAGCGCTGACTCACGAATCCACTTGAACTTGCCGATCCGTTGAGAGGTCTGCTTAGGCCACGATCAGCATGAAGTCACAGATCAGCTTTAAGGGGATCGGTCAGCTTTCTTCAAATCATGGTTAAGCCTAAAGTCACGGCTTAGAATCACTGTTCAGCTTTAGAGCTACGGCGATTGGATCGATTTTGTTCAAATCAATGGTTGGCTCCAAGAATTGACTGAACGAATCACGCATAGGCGACAACGCTGCTCATTCGCGACATTTGCGACAGCTCGATCAGTATCCAGCGAGCAGAGAGACTCGCACAACGCTACTAGGCCAGTCCTTGTTTGGCGTCTTTTCAAGGCAATGCTTTGCGTCGGACTAAGGTTTTCTTTTACCCAATTTGCTAGCTCGTATCGTTTGGATGTAGGCCATGAAGGCCCGAGTGGCGGCACGAGTAGCTCACCCGTAGCCTACTCAGGGGTATCTTGCCGTGGGTCGAGCTTGCAGCAGGAAGCACCAGTGAGGGGGGTCATTCTTCCTGATTGCCCCAAAAGCTCCCATGGAAAGGCAGCAATTGTTATTTCTTCAACAAAACAAATATCAAGCCCGTACAGTAGCGAATCTTTTCAAAGAGAATCAGCTCGATGACTTCAAGGTGACTCTTTCCCTGATCCAATCAGGACCCTTACCGCCAAACAAGTATTTTTCCGTGCAACCTGGGAGACCTCGATCTCCGCTGCACTTCGCCTCGATCCTTGTCACCATCTCATCCCATCCCCATCCCACGCCATCTCTGCTGGGTAGTTGTTTGTTGAACTTGTGTCGGTGAATTTGTCACTCGGACCGACCCTTCACTTCCTCTGCATGTCTCCCACTGCCCACTGCCGACCAGAAAAGATCAGAGCTCGACTTAGGAGATGCTTATTCACTAAATCGCTCTCCCGAATCCCACTTTCTCTTTTCAAAAACTCGTATTAGGAGATGCCTTATGTACCTCCTCATATGCGAGCCGGTGCAACGGTTTCCGGTTCCGAACCTCCTCCGGGAAGGTCGCCAGCAGCTTCGGGTCGAGGCCATGGCAGCCGTGGTCAGGCGGGTGGCAGAGGCAAAATTCGGTCCATAAAAAATGCTGGCAATGCTGTGCTGATCACGTTGATCGACGATTATGCTGAAAGAGAATCATCCGTTATTGGAGCATCTTGCAGCAGCAACTGTGCTTGCAACGGGGGGAAATGTCGCTGCAGCCGGATGATGCTCAGATTTCAACCGTTCAAAGGGGAGAGTTACGTCCACCTACAGAATCAGAACCTCTCTCTTTTGACCAAAGTTCCAGATTCCGACATCGAGAATATAGGCGCACCTGATATCGAAGCCACACAGCCGCCTGAAGATTCTCCTTCTGAATTCTGTGCAACCCCTTCTATGGTTTCTCATTCAGATGCTTCAGCCTCTGCAGATACTCCCTTCTCCTTTCCTTCTCCCATCGTGACCCCAACCTCCTTATCCGACGCCATAGTTGGGCCGCTTCGCAAGGGGCTGGGAGGGGTGCACAGCAAGATGGAGTATGCCGTCCAGTCGCAGCTAGGGCGGTGCGTTTCGGACCGATGCAAGCTTGTGGTGCGCCTCGGGAAATTGCTCTTCGCGCGTCCGTCTGGATCACGGGGGTGAGTTGAGGGGAGAGGCAAAGGGGGGGAGACAGGGGAGGGAAGACAGGAGGAGGAGCCATGGGAATGAACACTGTGCAAGGGATGCAATATGCAAGCTCGTGGTGCTCTTGGAAAAGCATATTTGCCTCTGTGTCCCTCCCTTCCACATCTCCTCCAGTCGCATATCTCCCTTAATGGTGTCCGCACCACTTTGCACGTCTCTGCACCTCTCTGCATCGCTCCGCACCTCTCTGCACATCCCTTCACCAGGGACTTCCTGCCCAGCCTGCCACCCTTCACAGCGGGCGCATTGGAGTCGAGCCTCAGTAACCTGCCAGGCTGCTCACCGCACTTGCCGAAAAAGGCCCAGCGGTCGCTGGAAACAGGCATGCCGGAGTCGCTATTCCAGGCCATGGAGAGCATGGTTCTGTGGAGGGTTGGCGCGAGCGAATGCATGAGAGAGACCTACCATATACGGGTACGAGTCATTCACCATGTGAGGGGAGTTGCAACGTGAGAGTATGTGTCATGTGCCAGCCATGCCACATGGGTACTCTGTATTTGACAGGTCAGCAGCTAGATACAGTTGGGAAGGGGACCAACAAAATTTCTACAGGATTGCAGATAGGCTTAGTGAGAATAGGTAGCTGTGAATAGGTATCATCACCACACCCTTGTCTCTGCCGTCGTCATTGTCTATGGCGCTTTTCTTCTGCACCCTTCGTTCCCCATATTGCTGATCTGTAACAGGTTATAGACACAAAACCGAAGGAGTCAGAGTATAGGCTGATATGCAAGCCTAATCCGGATGGCTCAGGGGTTATCCTCGTAAAGGTATGCTTCTTTCTTGGTGTGCTTCATGCTCATAAGCATCTTCTGTGTGCATGCTTATTAATTTCTCACATTACCTCATAAGCGTGGTGTCTATCATGTGTGCTTACATTATTACCTCCTTATAAACCTCTTCTGCACGAATGGTCAATACTTTCTCTCATTACCTCCTTGCACGTATCGTTCCAATCACTTTCTCGTTCTCCTAAGTGCTTTCATGTACCACTGTACTGGACCTTGTATCGATTGGATGCTATTGGAATTGACAGATCACAATCGCCTGCGTTTAGTAGTTTTTTTTTTTTTTTTTTTTTTTTTTTTTGGTTCCCTCTCTCTCTCTCTCTCTCTCTCTCTCTCTCTCTCTCTCTCTCTCTCTCTCTCTCTCTCTCTCTCTCTCTCTTGCGTTGCTTTTCTTTTTCACCCAAACTTGAGCATTCCCCCTCTCCGCCCATCCATCCCACTTCTGCACTGCCTTGCTTTGCAACCCTCGTCAGGTGAAGCTCAATCCTGTGCGCTATGCAGTCATTGACGTGGCTCGCCCCTCCAAGGAGATTGACTTCCGCCTCATGCTTTCCACAGAGATCCGCATTGGCTCGCTTGACGTGCGTCTGCGGCATATGGATGTGCTTGAGACACATTCGCTTGTGCTGACACATGCTCTTGTGCTGACACATGCTCTTGTGCTGACACATGCATTTGTGCTGACACATGCTCTTGTGCTGACACATGCTCTTGTGCTGACACATGCTCTTGTGCAGACACATGCTCTTTTGCTGACAATTAGTTTTGTGACACACGTGCTTCTGACACATGTGCTTGTGGCACATGTGCTTGTGATACGTACCTCCTTTTTCTCTTCTCCTTGTGCATGGCATTGCAGTCTTTCAATTCACACTGTCTTCTTCATTTCAGGTTCTCTCGTTCTCTATCCAGCTGTATATAAACCCTTGCCCCTTTCTGGAAGCGCCTCCTAGCTTTCCTAACTCTCTCATTGCCTGTAAACTTTCTTTCCTTTCCTCGTCCTCTTCCTTTCTTACCCAGGAGGCCATTCAATCTGCGTTTGAGCGCATAGCATCGACAGCAGTCATTGAGGAGAACTCAAAGGGCGGATTGCACTGGCCTATCGTCCAAGACTTCCACGTCGGCATGACGGAAGCGCCATCACACCGCTTCAGAGTGACGAGCGTGCGGCATCAGAGGCGGCTGCGTGTTCATTCAGGCGGGCAGGTGTGGAAGCTGTCGCGAGTGAACGGGGTGGATTATGACCATGGGGGAGGGCGCCTCACGAACGAAGCAGAGTTCTGCCTGGCGGCGTGGCGGGACGTCATGAAGGTGGGACCCTTTTTGCCTGGCAAGATGTCCGAGCGCTTAAAGGCGCCTCACCAACGAAGTGGGGTTCTGCCTGCTGCCGTGGGAATGTAGGAAAGGCTCTGCTGGTTATGTTGTGCAACGAACTTTCCATCGTTTCCTTTTCATTTGCGCCTCCCTCCTTCGTTGCTGTACCTGCTGCAACTGTGCAGGCAAAGCAGGAGGCAAGTGACAGCACAGCCACGTCTCCTCCTTCATCCCTACCCAGCAAGCCACCACCTACAAGCTACTCAGCAGCATCTTGCTTTGACTCGAGCTTGCAGCATGCAGCACCTCAGTGGACCCCGGACAAGATTCTTGCTGATTGCCCTGACCTTATAGACTGGCTCAAGCAACACTTGCCTTAGGGCTGGCATAGAGGTTAAGCATGTGCTTTGTATTCGAGTTCTTTTCCACTAGTTGATGTAGTGGGCGCGTGATTATAGTTGTAACACTTGCCTTATGGCTGGCAATGAGATGTGGTGCCATAGATGTTTTGAGTTCTTTCGCACTAGTGGGTGTGTAAATATAGTTGTATGGAAATTCTGGTAGGAACATTTTTATTTATTGTATGAACGGTACGGTATGATACTACCCATAGTACCGAATCTAGTTCAAGCAAGAGTAATCCCGTGATGACTTCAAGGTGACTCTTTCTCTGCTCCAATCAGAAGTCTTGCCGCCAAAGACCTATTTCATACATTCATCTCTCCATGCCATTCATCTCCCCGATTTCCGATTATGCAACCTCCTCCACTTCCATCAGAACATCCACACTGTCAACTCCTGCTTCTGAAATATCGCCACCATTTTTTCGCCTATCATTTCATTTCAGTTGACACCAGCATGGATCCTCTCACCTGTCAGCTTCTGCATAGCAGCTAAGTCACTAGGTAGCACTCAAGAATCTCAGTTTTCCTTTCGGGAAATTGATCTATTTTTATTTGAGTTTAAATAGGCAGGACGAGCTATGCCGTACGTTCCTCCTCACATGCGAGCTGGTGCATCGATTTCCGGCTCCGAACCTCCTCCCCGGACGACGCCAGCAGGTCGAGGTCATGCAGGCTTGGAAAGTAGGTCTGGGAGAGGCCGAGGCAGAGGCCGTGGTCAGGCGGGTGGCCGAGGCAAGAATCTTGCTGCGACGAAGATTGCGATAAAGAATGCTCGCGATGTTGTGCTGGCTACAGTAATCGACGATTATGCCGAGCGAGAATCATCCGTTATTGAAACACCTTGCAGCAGCAACTGTGCTTGTAACGGGGGAAATGGTCGCTGCAACCGAACGCTTCTCAGATTCCAACCATTCAGAGGGAGGAGCTACCTGCACCTACAGGATCAGAACCTCTCCCTTTTAACGAAAGTTCCAGAAACTGAATACGACCATATTGAATCACCTGATATCAAATCTCCTTCCGCCTCCTCTGAATCCTCTGTAGCCGTAACCCCATCTGCAGATTCGCGTTCAGATGCCTCACCTGATGCATCCGCCTCACAGTCAGCTCCATCCGTGTCCTCTCCTCACCCTATCGCGACCCCGACCTCCTTATTCGACGCTAT
The DNA here is from genome assembly GCA_947471745.1 of Closterium sp. Naga37s-1. Classification (NCBI taxonomy): domain Eukaryota; kingdom Viridiplantae; phylum Streptophyta; class Zygnematophyceae; order Desmidiales; family Closteriaceae; genus Closterium; species Closterium sp. Naga37s-1. The sequence goes on along the minus strand of CANJKZ010000354.1, from coordinate 1,805,235 downwards.
ATCTGAGCCGCTTCGCGCGGGGTTGGAGGCGGTATACAGGGAGATGGAGTTTGCCGCCCATTCGCAGCTAAGGCGGTCTACTGTAGACCGATGCAAGCTCGTCGTGCGCCTCGGGAAGCTGCTGTTTGCCCCGCCATTCGGATCGCCAGAGTGAGCTGTGGGAGGGAGGGGGTGGTGGGGAGGGTGGGAGGGGGGAGGGCGGGTGTGGGAGGGATAGGACGAGAACTGGCAAGCCAGAGCCTCTCTTCCTTATCTCCTCCCCTGCTCCCAAGATTCCCTCATATGAAGTTCTTTGCATCTCCCTCCGCCTCTCTGCACCGCTCTTCACCCCGTTCCAGGTCGCTCCTCCCCAGCCTGCCGTCCTTCATAGCGGGCGAGTTGGAGTCGACTCTAAACAGGCGAGCGCAGCGCCTGCCAACCAGAGTGCACCGGTCGCTGGAAACAGGCATGCTAGAGTCGCTATTCCCCTTCTCCTCCTCCCCTGCTCTCCAGGTTCCCCCGTATGAACCTCCATGAAACCACTCTGAACCTCCCTCCACCTCCCTGCACGCCTCCTCACCCCCTCTCAGGTCGCTGCTTCCCAGCCTGCCGCCGTTCACAGCAAGCGCGTTGGAGTCGACTCTAAACAGGCAAGCGCAGCGCCTGCCAACCAGGGTGCACCAATCTTCCCCATCTCCTCCTCCCCTGCTCCTGACATCCCCTCATATGAGCCTCTCTGCACCTCTTTTCACCCCTCTCAGCTCGCTCCTCCCAAGTCTACTGCCCTTTACAGCAGGCGCGTTGGAGTCGGCTCTAAATAGGCGAGCGCAGCGCCTGCCAACCAGGGTGCACGGTTCGCTGGAAGCAGGCATGACATAGCCGCTCTTCCCCTTCTCCTCCTCCCCTGCTCTCCAGGTTCCCCTGTATGAACCGCCAAGAACAACCTCCCTCCACCTCCCTGCACGCCTCCTCATCCCCTCTCAGGTCGCTGCTTCCCAGCCTGCCGCCCTTCACAGCGGGAGCATTAGAGTCGACTCTAAACAGGCGCGCGCAGCGCCTGCCAACCAGGGTGTTTGCTGGGAGACTGGCGTGCCACTGCCGCTTATCCCCTTCTCCTCCTTCCCTGCTCTCCAGGTTCCCTTGTATGAACCGCTAAGAACCACTCTGAACCTCCCTCCACCTCCCTGCACTCCTTTCACCCCTCTCAGGTCACTGCTTCCTAGCCTGTCGCCCTTCACAGCGGGAGCATTAGAGTCGACTCTAAACAGGCGCGCGCAGCGCCTGCCAACCAGGGTGTTCGCTGGGAGACTGGCATGCCAGTGCCGCTTATCCCCTTCTCCTCCTTCCCTTCTCTCCAGGTTCCCTTGTATGAACCGCTAAGAACCACTCTGAACCTCCCTCCACCTCCCTGCACTCCTCTTCACCCCTCTCAGGTCGCTGCTTCCTAGCCTGTCGCCCTTCACAGCGGGAGCATTAGAGTCGACTCTGAACAGGCGCGCGCAGCGCCTGCCAACCAGGGTGCATCGGTCGCTGGAAACAGGCATGCCAGAGCCGCTGTTCCAAGCCGTGGAAAGCATTGTGATGGCGGGGGACGGGGTCAGCTCATGCATGAGAGAGACGTACCACATTCGGGTATGCAGGTGTATTCCTTCGACAGGTATTTGCTACGTGATTCTTTCAACAGGAATGTGCATTTGTCTCTGTAATCGTCATGTGCGTTTGGAACTTTTCGTCTGTGCCCTTTTGTCCCCCATGCTGCTGATCCGTTACAGGTACAAGACACAGAGCAGGTTGACACGGAGTACAAGCTGATATGCAAGCCTGATTCGGATGGCTCAGGGGTTATCCTCGTTAAGGTGCGCTTTGTTTCTTGTGTTGCTCCCTGCTCATACGACTTTGGCATTCCTTTTTGTAGACTTTAGTGAATGCATTCCCTATCTTCAATTCGTTTCCATCCCATACTCACTTCATCCGTCTTCCTCTCCACCCATCCATCCCACGCCCGGACTGCCTGGCAACTCCCCACAATTGAAGAAAAACCCGTGGCGCCATGCAGTCATTGATATAAAGCACTCCCTCACCCCTCCCATTGACTTCCGCCTCATGCTCCCTGTGTGTACCTATGTTACACCCCTTTTCAGGTGAAGCACAACCCGCTGCGCTATGCAGTCATTGACGTCTCTCGCCCTTCCAGGGCCATTGACTTCCGCCTCATGCTCTCCACTGACACGCGCCTCTGTGCTCTCGATGTAAGTGTGTGCGCTCTCGATGTAAGTGTGTGCTCGCTTGGTGCAAGTGTGTGCGGTATGCGTGCCCTCTTCATGTTAGTGTGCGACTCGGCACATGCATGTGCTGAATCTGAATTACACATAAAGCAATGAAGGAGATTGATTAAGTTGTAACAATGAATGTTACTTTTAAAATTTGATTGGAAGGGCCTCTCAGCAGCAGCGCATGCTGCTAAGAGGCCTTTTCAATCGAATTTTAAGAGTAATATTCATTGTTACAATTTAATTAATCTCCTTATTGCTTTATGTCTGATTTAGATTCTGTATTTCTTCTTACTTAGTGTGTGCGGTATGCCTGCCCTCTTCATGTTAGTGTGCGACTCAACACATGCATGTGCTGCTGTCACGTGACCTGGAGGAGACTGACTTCCGCCACTTGCTCTCCACCGACACGCACCTCTGCGCTCTCGGCGTGACTGTGAGAGCAGTGCTTGTTTCACATGAGCCGGAGCCCATTGACTTCCGCCTCTTGCTCTCCACTGACACTGGTCTGTGCTCTCTTGATGTAAGTGTGAGATGGTACACGTTTCCGTGTCATGTGTGCCTCTTCCAACCCCCCCCCCCTTTTCGCCTCCCCTCGTCTACCTGTGATCAGGATGCCACCCGGTCTGCCTGTGAGCGCATAGCATCAACAGCAATCATTGAGGAGAGCACCAAGGGTGGGCTACACTGGCCCATCACCCTCGACTTTGACGTTGGCATGAAGGACCCGTGCTCACCATCCCACGCAGCAGCAGCAGCAGCAGCAGCAGCAGCAGCAGCAGCAGCAGCAGCAGCAGCAGCGCCGGCACACCGGTTCAGAGTGAAGAGTGTGCGGCATCAGAAGCGGCTCAAGGTGTTTGGGGGCGGGCAGGTGTGGAAGCTGTCGCGAGTGAACGGGGTGGAGTATGACCATGGGGGAGGACGGCTTACTAATGAAGCAGAGTTCTGCCTGCTGGCCTGGCGAGACGTCATGAAGGTTAGTAAGCAGTTGGTGCGATTCCGAGCGTGCGTGCGCACGTGTGCATGTATTCGTGCGTTTGTGTGCTCATGGTGCCTCACCAACGAAGCAGAGTTCTGTCTGCTGGCCTGGCGGGACACCATGAAGGTTAGTGAGGTGCCGGTGTGAACTGGTGTATGCGGGAATGACGTGGATTATGACCATGAGGGAGGGCGCCTCACCAACGAAGCACAGTTCCGTCTGGTGGCGTGGCGAGACGTCATGAAGGTGAGACGCTGGTGTGATAATGTGTGTGCGGTCATGTGTGCATGCGATTGTGTGTGTTCGTGCGCGTGTGTGCGTGGGTGTGTGGGTGTGTCTCTGTGCTTACAAACCGCCTCACCAAGCAAGAGGAGTTCTGAGTGCTGCCATGGGAAATGCGTATGTCGTTTCTTCTAAGCGTTTCCCCTCTCAATTGTGCCTCCCTGTTTCCATTGCTTCTGCGAATGGTGCAGGCAAAACATGAGGGAAGTGACTGCTCTGCTGTTCCTTCTTTTTCTTCCCTACCCAGCGAGCCTCCTCCAAAAGTCTACTCAGCAGCATCTTGCTTTGACTCAAGCTTGCAGCAGGCAGCACCACAGTGGACTCCAAATAGCATTCTTGCTGATTGCCCCGCCCTCATTCACTGGCTACAGGAGCACCTGCCTTAGAGAAGTACAGGTCGAGCATGCATGTGGATAGTAGGCTGACGTATCTGACTGCATGCCAGTAAAATGTACCTTTCACCGGGTCAGTCTCCAATCAGCGCAAGCTGCTTTTTGTTTTCAAGTTCTGTAATGTCGTGGAGTTGTTGTCCTGGTATTCGTTTCGTCCTTGCATCGGAACGGAATATACCAGGGGCGCAATCTGGAATTCAACCTCGATATTTCCGAACGAGCAAAGTCGCCATTCCCTTGAGAGCCACATTCGCAACCTTCCAGGTGTGAAATTTCAGCAGGCATGGCTGCAGCAAGCCATGGCTATACGCTCGTATCCGCGAACCTTCGTAGCTAACCCGTCCGCGACCAATGTTGCCTCATGGACTTTTATCCTTCAAGCTATGGCTCCGACGAACGCGTTCGTTATCCCGCGCAGGCCTGAGGCTTCTTTCCCCTGTCAGGATTTTTCCAAGTAACATCAGTTCCTTCGTCTGGAATAATTCCTGACGGAAGACTCTCGCTGTCATGGCACTTTACGAGTCCTATAGGCAGCGATTCAAGCTATCAGCGAGAGGCGGCGGTCCGCTCACCCATTCCCCTGACGCCAGAATTTTAACACTCGTGGATGATTACGACGACAGGCAGTCCGAGTGCGCGAACCTGGCGCCAGATAAGCGAATTTCGCTGTTTTTCGAGCAGTTCGGTTGCGAAAGTTACCCGTATCTTCGCAAACGTCGCCTCGCGATGCTCTCGAAGGCACCAATTCGAGGCACTCTGGAAGACTGGCTTGCGAACAGCGATAAATTTGCGGGTAAATGGGAGGACGATCCGAAAAATGACGTAATCAGGATGCTTCATGGTAATAGTAACGAGGACCGCCGTGGGGATGCTAATGGAACGACTAATAATAGGGAAAACGACGAGGTTCTTTCGCGAATGAAAGACTCCGACGGTGCGGATTGCCAGGATAGCAGGAAACCCAATGAAAGCACGGATACTTCACGAGAGACAAGGTTGCTGAATGCGATCCGGCAGCCTCTAACAGAAGCTTTAGATCTGGTTCGTGGGAAATTGCAGCGCCATGCTGTGACAGCAGAGGGTGCTGCTGCTGAGAATGGATTCAGGAGGGTCAAGCTTCTGGTCCGGCTTGGCAAGCTGCTGTTCTCGGCCCATGGAAACAGGTACTGTACGTGCTTAGAGATTGCGCTGAACCTGTAGTGATGATGTGTACTGATGGTGTACCAAATGTGTGCTGAAGTGTGCTGAGTGTGAATGGGCTACCAATGTAGTAGATGTAATTAATGCCTGCTGCATATGTGTTGATTGAATGGGTGTTGAATGAATGTGTCCT